>CM054131.1:11056576-11656576 GCA_028751855.1 Ambrosia trifida
AATAAATTCAGTTCCAGAAGAAATATAAAGCTGCAAATGCTAATCTGTACACTGGGTGAAGTTTATCCCATTAGGCTAGTGGGTGTGAAGGAGGCCATCATGGATGATGACCCTCCACCTCAGCTGCTACATCAGTAAGGGGTAGGAGCATCATTACCATGATGGGTCAAGGGTGTGGATAAGAGCATCATTAACATTTTCTTTTTATTTTATTTTTTGTTTTTTTAATTAATATTCTAATATTAATATTAAAAAGTTAATATTACATTAAAAAACATTACAAAAAAACACAACTAAAATTACATTATTAAACTACTCGACAAAAAAAAAATTACAAATAATCTACTGTTGTCCGTTGTTCCAAATATATTCAACCAAGTCCGCTTGAAGATTTTAATGCGTGAACTCGTAATGTAACGAGAACTCGTTTAAATCTTGTTGATGTGGGTCAACAGGAACAGTATTCTCCGTTGGGGCATTCTCGTCATGCTCACATATGGCCGCGCCTTCGTCTTCGAGTATCATGTTATGCAACAAGATACAAGCATACATGCAGTAACGCAACTTTTTTGGGGTGAACATACGTGTTGGGTTTTCAATGATGTGTCATCTTGCTTGTAGAACCCCAAATAACCGTTCAATGTCCTTTGTTGCCGCCTCTTGAAACTTGGCAAATTTCTTTCTTTTTTCGTCGTACGGGTGGTGAATAGTTTTAACGATTGTAGAGTAGGGTGGGTAGATCCCATCAGCAAGATAATACCCACGCCTGTATTCCACCCCCGATACTGTAAACCTGGTATCCGGACCGGTTCCTTTTATGACATCGTCAAAAACCTTTGATTGGTTAATGACGTTAATGTCGTTCGATCCAGGAATGCCAAAGAAAGCATGCCAAACCCATAGATCTTGTGAACACACAGCCTCCAAGATTATTGATGGATGTCCTTGATCCCCTCATGTGAACATTCCGCGCCATGCATTCGGGCAGTTTTTCCAAGGCCAATGCATGCAATCAATGCTTCCGAGCATTCCTGGAAAACCATGTCTTTGGTGGTGGAACTGATACAATTGTTGGACGTCACTGGAGTTTGGTTTTCGCAAATATTTCTTGCTGTAAAGCTTCACCACACATTTGCTAAACTTGTACATACATTCTCGTGTAGTTCTTTCCGACATCTTTAAATGCTCGCCCCACGCATCTGTCGCAGTCCCGTACGCTAGTTGCCGAAGTGCCGCTGTGCATTTTTGTATGGTGGCGAACCCCCTTTTCTTTCTAACATCGTATCGTAAGGTAAAAAATGGGTGAAAAATCCGCCAAGTCATCGACTATATGTAATAATAGTCTCCTACTCATTCGGAACCTACGCCTAAATAAGGTTGCCGAGTACAAGGGTTCGTTGGCAAAATAATCGGCTACCAATCTATCATGGGCACCTACACATATTTTAAAAAAATATAAACACAATAAACTTCTAGAATCTTAAAAAAATTAAATATAATAAACTGTTAGGTATCAGGCGGCGCAGCGGAATCAAACACACACGCAAACGGCACACACGATTATCACGCGATGAACAGAAAATAATAAACACGACACAAGAATTTTACGTGGTTCGGTCCCAGTGGGGGACCTACGTCCACGGGCTGCAACTAGGTTATTTCATTTAGCTCAAGGCACACAGATTACAATACATGACTAGGGTATATATAGAGAACAATTAGGTTAAACAACTTAGGGACCAAGAAAACTAAACCGGGCATGGCCCATGTCTTCTAATGTCAACCCTAAAGCCTAATAAACCAAGGACTTCACCAACCCAATAATCTCCCACTTGAAGGCCTTGCGAGGAACTCCAGCCTGCCAACAAGTAAATAACAACCCAATCATCTAGTACTCAGTAATCTCTAAATACACAGGAACAGAAGTCTTTCAGGTCCAGCTCCCAAAGAACAAACCAAGCTCCAAACATGTCCATGTATCCACCTAGCTGCAGCAGCCCTTCTCATCAGTAACCTGAAAGGCCCATTGAAGCTCCCAACAACTCCAATATGGTTATCAAAGACCCAGTCATGGCAAAACCAGCCATGGACACATCCTCAATCTCAATTGGCCCCTACTTACTCAAATCACCAGCTCTAGAGACTCCATAGGAAAAAACACTCTCCACTAACAGCAACCTCCCAGGAGAGATTTCATTCGGATCCTTGGTCTTCCAAACCTAACGTCGATTTACAGACTGTGTTAGAACACCCCATGTGCTCTCACTGTTACAAAAATCTCGTCCATGCTCAGACCTCCGAATACGCTCAAGCGGATTACCTAGAGTCCCAGAGTCCTTTGCTGTAAACTAGACTCGTTTAACTCTCGAATCAGCGAGCCAAGACTTTACTACACGGAAGTTGGTTCTCTACTTCCGGTTGCGCAGCAATCTGCACACTTCAAAAGTCTTCAACAATAGATTCACTAATGCTTCATTGAAGTAGGTAACAAGAAATGAAGCCAAATAGAATCTCGAACCCAAGAGTCTCACTACCTTCCACCGAGTCCCAATGTATCAAACCCCGACACATTCTCAAAAGTAGAATTTCCTATCTATGACATCGACTCTAAAAAATGTCCACACCTCCATGCAGCCCCAACAAGTTAACTACGCCTAGCTCCCACTGTCCCTGTTATCCCAACCCATGCCAAACCGACACTCATGAGTCGAACCTCCACTCGTACTTCCCCAGTGAAAACCTTCACCCAGTACCAGTACAAAGATCCCCTCAAATATCAAACCACTGATCACCACTGAACAAGAATTAACATCACAGTTCCAGACCAGCTAACAGGCAAATGGTTATAACAGCAGTCGAGCTTTCATGGAAAGAAAGCGGTACCAAGGGTTCTATGACCGTACACACGACCAGTTAACGCAAACCCTAACCGAAAGATCTTCCAACTAGCAATAGTTCACATGACTTGACACTAACCTTTTTTTTTCACTTATGTCGTCACCAGCACGCCCGAACACGAATACCTTAAACCCAGAGTATTCCAAACCAGTTGGTTCCATTTTCTACAGGTTTACCCATCGAAAGTACCTCATCCAAGTTCTCTTGACAAACCAACCAACCGAAACCCTAAACCGTCTAACATTCCGAATATTACCATCCCGTCTTCAGTTATAACAATAACAAACGAGAACAAATCGGAAACAGTGAACAAACACAGCAATGGCATGAGCACGAGCCCGAACTTGATGACTGTTCTACTGAACACTGTCAATCAAACCGATTTGCTCCTTCGTCACCTCGTCTCGACCAAAAACCCGATCCGATCAAACCTACATCGCAATCGTTCGTGCAAATCTCAGTGTGTTAAAGAGCCAAAGCTCTGATACCACTTGTTAGGTATCAGGCGGCGTAGCGGAATCAAACACACACGCAAACGGCACACGCGATTATCACGCGATGAACAGAAAATAATAAACACGATACAAGAATTTTACGTGGTTCGGTCCCATTGGGGGACCTACGTCCACGGGCTGCAACTAGGTTATTTCATTAAGCTCAAGGCACACAGATTACAATACATGACTAGGGTATATATAGAGAACAATTAGGTTAAACAACTTAGGGATCAAGAAAACTAAACCAGGCCTGGCCCATGTCTTCTAATGTCAACCCTAAAGCCTAATAAACCAAGGACTTCACAAACCCAACATAAACATCTACAATCTTAAAAAAAATATCACATAAATAATCTAATATCTATATAAAACGAACCTTCTCAGTCTCTGTTTATAGCCGCTTGCCTAGTTTGAGGTACCGAGTCGACTTCCTCTCCTTCCTCGGCAATGATCTGCGCTGCTTGCGCCACGACATTTATAATAAAATTTACGGCTTCGTTTGTAGATGATGAACCCGAAGAAGACAAAGACGAAGAAGACAGTTGTTTGAGGGTTTGGAATTTTTTTATAAAGATTGATTTTGTTTAAATATATTGAGAGAGTTTGAGAGATTTGGTTTAAAAAAAATGAGAATGGGAGATATGTATTTATAATAATGAAATTGGAAATTGATTTTTTTTTTAAATTTTCGACTGTTCAAACGGTCAAAATAAACAAAACCAACACGTGGAGGAACGGCGAGCCCATCCTATCCCTGCTGATCATGTCGACGCCGTCCCTAGGGGGCGGTGTTGCCTGCCCTCTCGTGGCCTTGCGACCCCTTGCTGTTTCCCACACCCTTTAGTCTTATAAACATTAGTTGATGATAGTTTCAGGAACCAATTAATCTTGCAATTTTTGTTGGGTGTTGTTAAATATGTCAAACTTGGTCAAACCTTTTGCCTTATATTTTTTTTTTGAACGATCAACTAAAGTATTGTCGGGTACTCTGTAAGCGGCCCCCAATGGCCGAAAGGGGCCCCAGACGGCCTCTAGTCCGTACGGACAGAGCCCTTCGGCCCACCCGTCTCCTGTTTCAGGGAAAACTCGGCCCACAAACCCGCCCGAAGGCACGACGGTAGTGAACCGGTAAAACCTGGAGGGATCAGGAGTCGAACCCATGACCACAAGGGTCAAGGGTCTCTCCATCACTTCCCAACCACCTACCCCACCACAAGGGTGGGGGATATCCATCACATGCCACCCGTGGGAATCGAACCCGGCTCCCCCAAAGAGAGAACCGACCCTTTTACCACTAGGCCACATTTTGCCTTATATTAAATGCGTAATTTCCCATGCTCACCTTTTCAATCAATTTATTAATTTTTTTTAAACACATAAATTATTAAATAAGTTGGTTTTAGCTATATTAATATTCATATAAATAGCAACTTGTACAATGACTATGAACATCACTAGGGGTGCAAACGAGCCGAGCCCGAGCTCGACCTCGATTAACTTATAGGAGCTCGAGCTCGAGCTCGGCTCGATTCAAGCTTTGTTTTTAAAGCTCGAACTCGGCTCGTTGGTGGTATCTCAAGCTCGGGCTCGGCTCGTTACGTGTTTATTAGTTAATATATTAAATTAAATAATATAAATAATAAGTTCGATAGCTCAATAAGTCAAAAGCTCGGCTCGGCTCGTTTATTAAACAACGTTAAATGGGAGGTGAATAGTATAAAATAGTAATAAAATTAATATTATACTAAGGCTCGATAAGGCTCGTCGAGCTTGACAAACTTCATATGTCAGGCTCGAGCTTGGGCTCGATAAGTAAACGAGCTTTGTTTTAGGCTCAAGCTCGGCTCGGGCTCGGGCTCGATAAGGCTCGGCTCATTTAGAGCTTTTTACCGAGTCGATCTCGAGTAGCTCGCAAGCTGCTCGACTCATTTGCACCTAGCCACCACCACCAACTTTTATTATAATTTCTTGTAGGAGTCGATTTCTAGCGAAAACAACTTAATCGTAGGAGGTGATTCTTTTATCAGGATAACCGAATCTGTCACTTATCATGTACCAACTTTTTTTGTTGTTCCATGTTGTATAAGAGTTGTTTCACATTCATGTTTGATTCAGTCATGGATAATATAAAGGCCTTGAGCCAATTAAACCCATTAATGTTTTAAACTAAACCCAAATGGGCAATGGCTGAATACCCAATTAAATAATACCACGTTTCAAGGCTCGTACCTAACTAAACTCATTAACCTTTTGAATTTGTTTCTTGTTAGCGTGATGGGTGGTCATCACTCCATCACACTATCACACCCAATCATCTTGTGCCACATCATTTCATCATATTCTATCACATTTTATCACTAAGACCATATGTAATAACTCGCCAAAGGGCGTGAAAAGGGGCATTTGGCGCCCCATTAACCCAGGAACACCGCCCCCTACCAAGCCAAATGGGCGCTAACCATCACCACGCGAAATATTTTGCGCAGGTGAAAACTTGGATGGTTCAATGGGGGAGTGCCACTTCATTTTTATTTATTTTTCTTTTTTAATTCAAATTTAATACCATTATATATTCACTAGACCTGGCAATTTCAACCAATCTAGTTGAGTTTGGGTTGTTTTGGGTTTTAAAATTTGACCTTGTGGGTTAAAATGGGTTTAGTATAATTTTCAAGGGGGTTAGGATGGGTAGTTTTAATTCTAGGAACTAAGTAAGTGGGTCAGGATGGGTATTTCAAAAAAAAACAAATGGGTCAGGATGGGTATTTTTAGATAATCATATACAAATCTAAATTAAAACTCACCCAAGTTGATGCATCATAGAAATCAATGTCAATAAAAACAAAAAATTATATCTTTTGCATTTGTTGATCACCCTAGTCGGTTCGAAATCGTTCGGGTCGTTAGCGGACGGTAATGTCGAAACAACACGGGTCGTTAATGAGACCGATCTCATCGAAACGGTTCGAGTCGTTAGCGGGTTTGATCGAGTGCAAACGTCTGGGTTGTTGACCGGCCCGTTCGGGTCGAAATGGTCCGGTCGTTGACGGTCCCGGTCTGGTCGAAACGGTCCGTGTTGCTAACGGGATCGGTCAGGTCGAAACGGTCCGGGTCGCTAACGGGCCCGGTCGGGTCGAAACAGCACGGACGGGTCAGGTTGAAACGGTCCGGGTCGTTACCGAGCCCGGTTGGTTCGAAGCGGTCCGGGTCGCTACGGGACGGGTCAGGTTGAAACGGTCTATGTCGTTACCGGGCCCGGTCAGGTCGAAAACGGTCTGGGTTGTTGACCGGCCCGTTCAGGTCGAAACGGTCCGGTCGTTGACGGTCCCGGTATGGTCGAAACATTCCGTGTTGCTAACGGGATCGGTCAGGTCGAAACGGTCTGGGTCGCTAACGGCCCCGGTCGGGTCGAAACAGTACAGGTCGCTACGGGACGGGTCAGGTTGAAACGGTCCGGGTCGTTACCGAGCCCGGTTGGTTCGAAACGGTCTGGGTCGCTACGGGACGGGTCAGGTTGAAACGGTCTGTGTCGTTACCGGGCCCGGTCAGGTCGAAACCGTCCGGGTCGCTAGCGGGCCCGGCCGGGTCGAAACGGTCCGAGTCGCTACAGGACGGGTCTTTACTGGGCCCGGTCGGGTCGAAATGGTCCGGGTCGCTACCGGGCCCGACCGGGTCGAAACAGTCTGGGTCGGTACGAGATGGGTCAGGTTGAAACGGTCTGGGTCGTTACCGGGCCCAGTCGGGTCGAAGCGTTCCGGGTCGCTAGTGGGGCCGGCCGGGTCGAAACGGTCCGAGTCGCTATGGGACGGGTCAGGTTTAAGCGGTATGGGTCGTTATGGGGCCCGGTTGGGTCGAAACGGTACGGGTCGCTACGAGACGGGTCAGGTTGAAACGGTTTGGCTCGTTACCGGGTGGCTAGTGAGGCCGGCCGGGTCGAAACGGTCCGCGTCGCTATGGGACGGATCAGGTTGAAACGGTCCGGGTCGCTACGGGACGGGTCAGGTTGAAACGGTCTGGGTCGTTATCGGGCCCGGTCGGGTCGAAACGGTCCGGGTCGCTACCGGGCCCGACCGGGTCGAAACCGTCCGGGTCGCTACGGGACGGGTCAGGTTGAAACGGTCTCGGTTGTTACCGGGCCCGGTCGAAACAGTTCGGTTCGCTACCGGGCCCGGCCGGGTCGACACGGTTCGGTCGCTAACGGGCCCAGCCGGGTCGAAACGGCCTTGGTCGCTAACGAGACCGGTCAGGTCGAAACAGTCCGGATCGTAATGGTCCTGGTTGTTAACCAACCCGATTGGGTCGAGTCGGTCCGGTTTAAAATGAAATATTTCGGATCCCTTAAAATTTTATTTTTAAGTTTATTTTTTTAAATTTGTTTTTTTTCCTTTTTTTTTATTTTTTTTACTATTTTTTATTTTTTTTACTTTTAAAATTCTTAACTTTTTATTGTTATTTTAATTAAAAAAAATTTTTTAATCTATTTTGATGTGAACCTATCCTAATCTAAACCATCTAGACCCAAACCCATCCTGACCTAACCCGTCCTAACCTATTTTTTTAATTTACCCATCTTTACCCAAACCCATCCTAACCCAAACCCATCCTGACCCATCACCCAACCCAACCCAACCTACTCATTTTGCCACCCTTAATATTCACCCCCTTTCACCTACCAAATTTCACCCACCATTACACCCTTTGTCCATTTCAAGCCTCTTTCACCCACCAAGTGGCCCCACATTGTCAAGTGTCAAAAATATCCCTTTCACCCACCAAATTTCACCCACCATTACACATGGTCTAATCCTATGTGGTGGTGTTCTCAATTATTACTAAAACCATCACACTCAATCACTTTGTGATACCTCATTTCATCACGCACCATTTTTTTAATAAAAAAACAAAGAGAAAGTGGTTTTGGTGGGACCATGGGTAGCTTTTATAATAAAAACAATAGAGATGGACCACCAGCTTTGGACTTTGGCTGCTTTTATGGCACCACCAATTCTTTTTTACTCCGTGATATATGTCACGGTATTTACTCATCACGGCCGTGATAATTTTTTTTTTGGGGGGGGGGGGGGGGGCTGTACGTGATGGTCACGGGCAGCCCATCACGGACCGCCCCGTCCGCCCCTTATCACAATTATCATCGTATTATTTGATTTTTTATTTTTATATATAAGATTATATTTCCAGGTTCCACTTATTCTAATCCCACAGTGCCCCCGAATTCTTAGGAACGCCCCTAAATCTTTACAACATAAAGGTCTAGTTATGAATGCGAATAGTAAAAAGTTGAATTGTAAGGCTGAAAAACTCCTTAATCATTAACTCTTTCTTGGTTTATACTTCAACCTGTATCTCTTCATCAAGTTTAATCTCTAAGCTTTAACTTGAACTTTCTAGATCATCAAGTTCAAACTGTTAAAACATGGTAACCAATTTAACTTTAAGTGCATAAAGATTGACTCATAAATTCCAAAGATTCATCTTCAACATACTCTTTCTCTTCTAGACAAACTCCATAACCTAACATTTGGGACCAATTCTAGGTGGAACAAACTCTATGTCCTATGACCGTTAAAGCAACTACATATATGTAGCCATGAATAATGAATTGGTCCCAATGCAACAATTTGAACCATCCACGAAACTACATCGCCATTACAAAATTTTGATTTTGTTAACAAATCTCGCGATACCATCTTAAAAAAATGTTGTTGCTCTAGAAAATGTTGCAAGTCGCTTTTTTTTTAACGACAAATTTTTATACCACCTTATTTACACCTAACCTTGCATTTGCAAAGATTTGAACACACAACCTCGCATTTGTAAGGGGGGACACCATACACTACTAGAAAACTAGGCTGTTGTCACGAAAAGTTGCTACCTAAAAAAATGGTAGCAAATTTAGTAACCGATTTTACACCAAAATATGTATTATAAGATAAGGTAACTAATCGGTTGCAAATTTTGACACCGTTTATTTTTGGTGATAAATTCGTGAGAAAAATAATAAGAAAGAATTAAAAAATAACAATATGTTAAAAAAACAAAAAACCTATTGAATTGTGACGAACTTAGTGGTAGCAAGTCACTTGGATGTAACATTTATAAAGCTCCAAGAAAGCTGAACTAAGGTTATATTAACAGCCCACAATACATATCAAGACTTAGTTATAATTGTATAGAATTAATAATTAATTTATAAATGAACAGATTAATAATTATTATTCAACATAACATAAAATCAACCACTGATCAGTTATCTTCAGGTGTTGATGAAGTAGAAACTTTCTTGATCTCATCATCAATGGCTTTCTCCAACCACATCTCTGCATCTTCCATCATCTCTGGACTGAGTCTGATCATGAGTATGCAAAACTCGGTTTCGTTCAAGAACCCGTCGCCATCAAGGTCTCCTTCCATGACCATATCTTCTGAGTCTTCCTTGCTCATGCCTTCCATTCCAAGAACTCTTGAATTCTTTCTCAAACTTTCGGGCGTGATCAGCCCGATGTTCTCGTCCGCTAGCAGGCGAAAACCGCCACAGAGCTCCTCCATGAAGGTGGTTAGTTGTAGCTTCTCTGCCATCACAGGAAGCAAGTCTTGGTAGCCTTTGTTTTCCATGGATGTTTTAGTGGTTGGAAGAAATGTTAATAGACTTTGTGTATTTATAATGGAAAGTTTATGAAGTACGGATGTCAAGACAACTTGTCAATCGGTTAGGACTTTAGGAATTGAAAGTATAGTTTTTGACACTAAGTTTATATTCTAAAATAAAGGTGGGTTTTTTTTTTTTTTTTTTTTTTGTGATTTGAAAAATAAAGAAGTGGTCAAAAATTTAGATTTTTTAGTATCGAATCAAGATGGCGTTAGATTTAAAATACCCATTTTGAGACATTTTTTATGATGTTAAATAATAATAAATATACCTTTCAAAAAAATAATAATAATAAATATGTATGACAATAGTAAAATTTACCATAATAGTCTTTATTTTACCAATAAATTTAACAAATAGAATTTTAATTTTAGCCCTTCTAGAGAACGTTTAAAAGAGCATGTTAAGCATACAAAAGCGTAAGCTAAGCCTACAAAAGCATGACTATGCCTTAGTTGTCTCAGCTGATGGAGCTGATATGCCGGCTTCTGATTGACTGATACAAGGTTTGACTACTTTGGTTAAGACTAAATTTTCATATCTATTTTTGAAAACTTTTGATCAGCTTAGGTTCTTGCTAATTTTCCCATGATAAACGAGTATTGATAACTAGTGAAAACTGATTAAACCGCCATCATAAATCGAAACAAGCAAGTTGATTTGAGAAAGAAAAAAAACTTGGTTTACTTTTTTTATTTTGACCGTTTACTAGCTTAAAGATTTAAGCGGTTTGAAACTTGAAATTATTCGTTAACTTTTATTATTTACGTATTTTTTTTTAAATGGAGTATGTTGCTATAAATATATATATTATAAAATTTTCAGTACACGCGAATGTTTTGAAACAAG
Organism: Ambrosia trifida; assembly: GCA_028751855.1. Classification (NCBI taxonomy): domain Eukaryota; kingdom Viridiplantae; phylum Streptophyta; class Magnoliopsida; order Asterales; family Asteraceae; genus Ambrosia; species Ambrosia trifida. Next base: position 11,067,488 of record CM054131.1, read on the forward strand.
ATCGGTTCAAAGCACATCCTATTGGGTTTGCATTTCATGGAAATGTAGTTAACCTTTCTACCCAAAAGTCTACATATTGATAATATTTGCTTTCCACACGCATCGATAATAACCGTTTTATAACACTATGCATCTTTTCATCTCTTAACTCTGAAAACAAAAGTTTGGGTTTAATAGTATACACTATACATTATTTAAAAAAAAAATTAAGCTAAAAAAAATAGTATACTCTACTATCTACTTTTTTTTTTATCTTGAAGGTGAACTTCATTAACACAAAGCGAAACGGATTATCTCCGAGACGGAGATAACCGCACGCACAAACATTACATCATATCAGTTCGAAATTGACACCACCCTTTCCAATCTATGTTACCCTCATTGTACCTACTCTTGTACCAAAGAAATCCTAACGCTTTTACATCGGATACAATATGGACGACATTAGCAACCTTATTATTAAAAATCTTGTCATTTCTAGCCTTCCAAAGATACCAACATGTTATGATAAGCAAGCCGTAAATAACCTCTTTCCTCGTCTTTGACCCGTCCGAATGCTTAACCACTTGAAGCACATCGTAAAACGAGAATCAAAAGGTTGAGAGTTCCAATTTTACATAGTGTAGATATATGTATCTAACACTCTTAAAACTAATTTAAGGCAAAGTTTTAAATAATTTCGGATGAGTTAATTATATGATCGAATTGAATCAAGTACAAATGCATTATAACGTAAAAATGTAGTACTTTTATTATTGTGGCTTATAACTTTCTTTCGCTTTTGGCTATTAATTGGTAAGAAAAATAATCCAAAGGATTTGGTTGAAGGAAGCTTCATGCGAAGGTATGGTTCTTTATATCTTTTAGAAACAGTCACCAAACTTATCATCTTCCATTGATTGTCCTCTTCTTTCATCTTCCTTCCAAGAACTTTCCTCTCTTTTCAATTATTCCACGAAACCAAAAAGTATAATTACAAGTGAAATTTTGTGATGAGGAAATATTAGAAAATAAAAACCATAAAAATTACGGCTTTACATTAGAAACCAATCAGTTTAGTGACATTGGTGATTACTCTCTACATAATGTGATGTGAGTTAGAAATATCACAAATTGATTATATGGTATTTTGGTATAAAAATAACTGCTAAAATGGACTAAATTACAATTTTTGTCATTTATGTTTATAATAAATTTCAACGCATGTCAATATTGACAAGTTTTGTATTTTGTGTCAAAATCTTGCACGGTTTGTCCTTTAACCCTAACTCGATCTGTTAATTTTAAATGTTAATGAGATCATATGTTGGTCACATGATGGTAGATTAATCTTTTTACCTCCCCTTTTCATTCCGCATTTTATAAACACATACACTCTCTAATATCTCCCTCTCTCTAACAAGCATTCCATGCACCAGCCACCGACACCACCACCCTTTCTATCTCATGCCTCTGCAAGACCCACACACATTACGACCCTGTAATGCTCCCGCGGATCTAAATGAGTTAGGGTTTTTGATGTAGTTAGGTTAGGTCCGTGGTGGAGTGGGTTGCAAGGGGCTAATTAGGTTAGGGTTTATGGTGTCATAATTATAGGTGGATAGCATCAGTTGAAAGTGAGGTCACAGGTTGTGGGGCTTTTTGGTGGCCAGATCTGGTTGTCTGCGACGGTCACATGTGATGGTGTGGGTTTGATGAAGTTAGAGAGGGGGGGGGGGAGGTGGCTTATGTATGTATATTTTATTTTTTTATATTATTTTTATTTTATTGATCATATACGTTTTAAATAAATGAATAAAATTAGCTACCTACTCTCATGCAGCTTGCATGTGACATAAGTTAACGATAACAATAAAATGGGTTAGGACTAAAGGATAAACCGTGCAAAATTTTAAAACATAAAGTACAAAGCTCGTTAATTTTAAACTTAAAAGAGATACGTTGAAAGTTGGTATAAACATGAATTGACAAAAGTTATAATTTAGTCTAAAAAATGAAATTGCTTGTCCAAAAGCCATTCTTCAATCTTAAATATTCTTAAAAGAAATATACGAGTGGAAGTTAATAAAAAATTCTTAAATTTATATTAAATATCTATACGACTTTCTAACATGTAAAATATTAACAATATATATTATATAATATAACTAGCTGATTACCCCGGAAGGGTCCTGGGGTTGAAAAATCTAATTTTACGTGATAACCTATTGCAAATGGCTCAAGTTAACTAACCACAATATCTCTCAATCATTGCATGTTCATAGTATTCTAATCAGTAATAACTCATATTCCCTAATCTAAAACCTAATCAGTAATCATGTAAAGAATCACTTATGTAAGCTGCAACTATTCAAAAACTCATCACATCTCTCTAATTTCTCACATTCTAATGACTCTTATAATTCCTAACCTAATCAACTAAACAAACACTTAAGTTGGAAGTTGTAACCATTGCATTTCATTATGCCACGTTGCATAATCAAGAGATGGTTGAGACCACCATTGAACACCACGTCAGCAACTATCAATTCTTCCCGGGAGCGTCCCAGAGTTGAAAAATATAACCATTCTAATAATACTAATACTAATAGTAATAATTATTACTCTTGTAATTAACTAAATAAAAAAATAACCTTGCTATAAGGTACACCATGTGTTGCAGTGTTGCGCGATTTTTTCTCCTAGCTTCTCTTGATGAAGTATACCTATTAAATTCCAATGATAACATGGCGATTGGGCTGATTTTCAATATCGTAGATAAGAACCTAGTTTAAAAGAAAAAACATGATTAATTAATAACATGAATACTTTGTGTGTTTTTTTCCTGTATGAACGAAACCCCACAAAAAATAGTCGATTTTTTCTCCATTTTTTATATAGCACTATGGTACTCGTTGGAAAGATAATAAAACGCTCGTTAATTTGGTGTAATTTTTTTCTTTAAAAAATCCCGTATATAAAAGATATAAACGTTTAAAAATTATAGGAGAAAACATGAGAGATAAAATTTTAAATTTATTTTTAAATTCTTTTTTTCCTAAAATAACTCAATTTAATTAAAAAAAAGAAAATAATTCAAAAACATTAAAATCTTTCAATTATGATGTCACGTGACAGTTTCATGGAGAAGTTGAAGGCACCATTGCACGCCACGTCAGCAATGTTCAATTCTTTTATATCTATTAATATATATAAAAGAATTGAACGTTGCTGACGTGGCGTGCAATGATGCATTCAACCTCTCCATGAAACTGCCACGTGGCATCATAATTGAAAGATTTTTGTGTTTTTGAATTATTTCCTTTTTTAATTAAATTGAGTTATTTTAGGAAAAAAGAATTTAAAATTAAATTTAAAATTTTATCTCTCATATTTTCTCCCATAATTTTTAAACGTTTATATCTTTTATATACGAGATTTTTTAAAGAAAAAAATTACACCAAATTAAGGAGCGTTTTATTATCTTTCCAACGAGTACCATAGTGCTATATAAAAAACGAAGAAAAAATCGACTATTTTTTGTGGGTTTCGTTCATACAGAAAAAAAACACACAAAGTGATCATGTTATTCATTAATCATGTTTTTTTTTTAAACCGGGTTCTTATCTACGATGTTGATAATCAGCCCAATCGCCATGTTATCATTGGAATTTATTAGGTATACTTCATCAAGAGAAGCTAGGAGAAAGAATCGCGCAACACTGCAACACATGGTGTCAGCTTATAGCAAGGTTATTTTTTTATTTATTTAATTACAAGAGTAATAATTATAATTATTACTATTAGTATTCGTATTATTAGAATGGTTATATTTTTCAACCCCGGGACGCTCCCGGGAAGAATTGATAGTTGCTGACGTGACGTTCAACTGTGGCCTCAACCATCTCTTGATTATGCCACGTGGCATAATGAGATGCAATGGTTACAACTTCCAACTTAAGTGTTTTTTTAGTTGATTAGGTTAGGAATTATAAGAGTCATTAGAATGTGAGAAATTAGAGAGATGTGATGAGTTTTTGAATAGTTGCAGCTTACATAAGTGATTCTTTAGATGATTACTGATTAGGTTTTAGATTAGGGAATATGAGTTATTACTGATTAGAATACTATAAACATGCAATGAATGAGAGATTTTGTGGTTAGTTAACGTAAGCCATTTGCATTAGGTTATCACGTAAAATTAGATTTTTCAACCCCGGGACCCTCCCGGGGTAATCAGCTAGTATATTAATAGAATAGATAATAGATATGGGCGAGATAACATGCAAAATCTTCGTATCATACTAAGCGTACGGAGGACCAATTCCAAAATTACGCAAGGACTTCGAATTTAGGCATGAACACAAATTTCACCCAAAATTACTCATGACTAATGCACGTAAACTATAATTACGCATGAAATATCAATTACACAAAATTAAGCACCTTATAAATCAAAATTACGCACAAAATTAAGCACCATATAAATCAAAATTACGCAATCGCTTTGTACCTATGCATGTTAAGAATCCTTTGTATCAAATCTTCTCTATATAATATAATAAGTTGTACAAACAAGTCTACACATGCGGACCACCGCCAGCTAAATGAAACACATGTAACACATTAACATATTCACTAATGTACATCCGAAATTCTAAATGCATACTCACCCACATATTGTCGTATTGGAACTCTCAAAAACACTGTGTACCCGTTCCATTTCATAAAACCTATACTTTATAGTTTATACCATTCCTACCGTAGACTAACATTTAGAGGGGTTGTTAGGTAGTCTTTTAATTACTCCATTAAGACACTATATCTTAATAAGTCAACATTACATGTGTTTGGTTCACTGACGCGATACCTCTAAATCAGTCGGTAAGCCTCTTACGCATTAGGTTTCAAAATTGTGTTGAATGAAAATTTTACCCCTTTATCCATTCACATGTGTTCATAACCCTTAGCCGACCAATCATACATATCTTGCTCGACCCAACACCACCACCACCACCTCCTCCACAACCAACTAGTCAAGCCTTTTACTGTTAAATAATTGTATTTAATGTTAAATAAATGGTTAGTTTATTGTAACCCCTACTAACTTAGTTAAATAAATGAAACTCAAAATTCATTTTCAAAATATGATATTTATAAGCAAACTTAAATAACAGTGAATGATAAATGTCTATATGCGTAGGATAAATGTAAGATAATTTCGATACGTGTAGGATGAATTTTTATATGTATATGAGACCATCACCAATGCAATGCACTTGAGGTGCATTTGTAACATGGATGATGAGTTGGAGGAGAGAGACGGAGATAATAGAAAGACTAAAACAATTCTTAGCTAAGACCAAGGGGTGTGGTCTTGGTGAGCAAGTCAGGGGAATGCGGTGATACCCATCCCTGAAGGGGAACACCCCCTGTTTTATATTCGGTGGCCACGGGGAAAATTCTCCTTCCTCCCCGAGCTCGTTTTTCCTCCCTTTTCCTTTTTTTCCTCTTAAATAAAATAATAAAAAATGAAAGGGGGAAATGGAAAGAAGGGAGAACCGTTTTCTTGATTTGGGAGAAGGGAAGGGAAGAGTGACATGGCGCTAAGGTGGACAAGGGGAGAAAAGAAAGAACCACACCACATAGCCGAACATGCATTCATGGAGGGAGAGAGAGAATAAAGTGGTGAGTAGTGAGTTTTTAAATGAAGAGAGAGAAAAAGTAAAGAGAGGGAATAGTGACATGATGTGGCAATTTTTTTTGTAAAAGTTTTCATCTTGCTCATTGGATATGGTTTGATTATTTATTTATGAATAATTAATTGAGTAAATTACTAAAACAGTTCCTGAGGTTTGGGCCAATATGCCTGTCCAATCAAATCTTTTAAAAATTGCTTGAACACTCTCTGATCTCTAAGAAAATAGGGCAAAACAGTCTAACCACTTAACCCAGTTAAATTTTCTCAGTTAAGTCAGGGGCATTTTCGTCCAGTCAAGGCAAAATTCATCTTCTTCCCCATTTCTTCTTTCCTGGTCAAACCCACCACCATCTTCACCACCACCACCACCACCACCACTACCCACCATCTCCTCCACCTTCCACCACCACCACTCACATTACATTACATACATTTTCAGAACTGGATTAATCCAAACAAAGTAAACCTCAATTGTATACATTTTCAGAATTGTATTAATCCAAACAAAGTAAACCTCAATTGTAGAGCAGTAGTATGAATCTACTTTCACCATTAATTAAATAAAAATAATAATAGACTTATTGCATGTAGTAATCAAATAACAAGTATACAAAACAAGTGAATTAGCCTTTGGATCATCAGGTTTCTTATCCAAGATCTGATTCAACAGTGTGAGACAATATCAATGACCCAAACAGGGATTTCTTTTCTTTCATTTCCTTGTTGCAATCAAGCCCACAAAATCAACCATAGATCTGAATGATTCCGAAGATTATGGGATCACATCCTTCGTGACGTCGTTGTAGAGAAAAGACAGAGAGCGAGATAGTAAGGGGGCGACATGAGATGGGTGGCAAGGGGGCTGATCGGAGTTGTGAAGGAAGATAGGGGATGTTAGTTGTTTATTAAACTTTATTAATTTATTTTGTTTTCTTAATATCAAAGGTATTATGGTAATCTTGTAAAAATTTAACGAAGTTTCAATAAGTTAGCATCAATGTGTGAAAGTGGTGACCGAATATGTAACCCTCCTGTTGCCTATGGGAGAAAATCCATAAAATAGATACACTACTTGGTCAAATTAATAAAATAAACATGTTTATCCAAACATTAAAATTTGATTATTGCAAACTTCAAATCCAATACAACCCTGAAGTACATTAGCCAACTTAAAAAAGAAGAGAAAGTATGATGCTATTTATAACAATGTTCCCTATTAATTTGTTGAGAAAGAAGACACCAAATTTAAAACAACAGAAATAAGTTTTACCTCTAAAGTCAAAGTCAACCTCAAAATCGAAAAGGGTATGGAAAAGATCAAAACTTACGTCATGCATAAATTGGTTCCTTGATCAAACTTCCATCAGATCCAACCGAAAGTTCGGCAAGTTCGGCCTACAATTGTTCATACTTCTCTTTTACCACCGCCGAACTCATTATGTCAGCAACATCTTGCTTAATTTGTTGCTGCAAAGTGCAAACCCTCAATCTTCTCCTTTGATTCCTTACTAGGGAGATTTTTGTCTTTTACTAGGGAGGTTTGGTGGAAGGTGGAGGAGATAGTGGGTGGTGGTGGTGAAGATGGTGGTGAGTCTGATCAGGGAAGAAGAAATGGAGAAGAAGATGAATTTTGCCCTGACTTGACAAAAATGCCCCTGACTTAACTGAGAAAATTTAAATAGGTTAAGTGGTTGGACTGTTTTGCCCTATTTTCTTAAAGATCGGGGAGTGTTCATGCAATTTTAAAAGATTGGACTGGACAGACATATTGGCCCAAACCTCAGGGACTGTTTTGGTAATTTACTCTAATTAATTATATAGAAAGTAATTAACGTGAGAAAAATTAAGATATTAAGTGTTTTACTATTATATCATTTCTTTTTTTTTTCTCACATTAAAATTCTTTTTTTTTTCTTTTTCTCACATTAAAATTCTTTTTTAATGAGCACCCCTTAGAATCTAAAGGTTTCGATGCATGTAATGTTTATATTGTGTTAAAATTAATACTATGATATAATTCAAGTATTAATATCTTTCATCTTATTCTGGTTGGGCTTTATTATCTGAATGGGCTTGTCATATTGGGCTTATACTATTGGCCTGTTATATTACTCATTATTAGTTGTTGGCCTTATGGCCCAGCTAATTAAGTTCGTGTGATAGTTTGGATGGCTGAGATCATTTGCAGGTTAAATAGATGGATGGCTGAGATGCATTCTAGAGGGTGTTTGGTGGATGGTTCGAGAAGGCTGTATAAAAGGATTATTATTCTTTTGTTTTATTCATTCACTCGTACACACAATATCTCTCTGTATTCTCTCTGGTCTAGGGGTTCTTATTATTGATCTTCTTCTTGTATAAGGAGACCAGTCTAGCTCTTGTGGTAAGGATTACGTCTGTGTAATCCTGTTCTGATCATTGCACCGATCGTTTGTGTCTTCGTCTTTGTGGCTTCATCTTGTAAGTGTTTGTATTTACTTCATAATAAGTCAACTGATCTAAACAATTAGTTGACACATTATTCTTTAGAGTCTCTCTTATTTAGAGAGATTCAGGGTATTTGGGGGGCAATATTTTTGGTTTGGGTTAATAAGATTTTGTCACCTGTTTTGTCACCTACTTCTGTTTGTTCTTGGTTGATCTTGAGTTTATGTTGGCTTAGATCTATTGTGTTGTGGTTTGAATCATAAAATTTTACATGGTATCAGAGCCATAAGCTCTCTTATCATCATTGTTTTACGTTCTGGTGTCTTCCGCTGTTGATCTTGTTCTTTGAGTCTTGTTAGGTCAAGGATCTGATCTGTATCATAGATCTGATCCTTCCTTGTTGTAGATCTGTTTATTTTCAGATCTTGTCTAGCACTGTTGTCTGTTGGTTTCTTGGTTGGTTGTGTTTGCAGGAACTTTGTGGTCAACCATTGTTGGCAAGGATTCTGTGGTTTAGTGGTTGGATTGGAATATAATTTTGCTTCAATTGCTCTCACAACTCTATACCCTAAGTGAAGGTATAGGTTGTGAGTTTGGAGATCCCTAACTTGGGACCCCCCCCCCCCATTGGTGAGATTGTTCCTGTTCTTTCTTGGCTTGTCTGTTGTGTCTAGAAGTTCTTGGTCGGGTAAGGGTGGACCGACATTGATATAAGTGTGCTTCTGTCTGATCTGGTTGTGTGTTATCTGGTTCTTGTTTTTGTCTTGATTGTTCTCTGTTCTGTTATATTGTTTGTTGCCTATTATATACATATATACTTTCCTAGCTAATTAAAGAACTCCTGTACAAAGATCTGTGTGGGCACCTTGAGTGATGAACCCATGATCTGAACCCTGGTACAGCTAGTTCTCTAGGATCTTGTCTTTTGTCTTGTGATTTTTTGGTTTCCTCCTGTGATTGTTGTGTTTGTTGTGATTCAGTATGACTGGTCCTGTTGTTGGTCCTCAAGGACCACAGGGTCCTATGTCTTTTGAATTAGTTAGACAAGTTGGAACACTGATTAGTAAACTTGATATCAGTGATCCTCTTTACTTGCATCCTAGTGATACTAGTAGCTTGTCCATAATAGGTATAAAACTAAAAGGGACTGACAACTATAATGTGTGGTCTAGTTCTATGAAGTTGGCTTTAGAAGCCAAGAATAAGTATGGGTTTATTGATAGGTCTTGTGTGAAATCTGATAGTGATGAGCTTCTTGTTAAGCAGTGGGATAGATGTAATTCTGTTGTCTTGTCATGGTTATTGAATTCTGTTAGTGATGAGTTATATCTAGGACAAGTGTTTTCTAAGCTAGCAAGTGAAGTATGGTCTGATCTAAAAGAAACCTACGATAAAGTTGATGGTTCTGTAGTATTTGGTTTATATCATAAAATTAACAATGTTAAACAAAATGGTAGTGTAACACCCCAACCGATGGCGGAAACATCGGGGTGTCAAGTAGTGACGATTGTTCAATAGCTCATGGACTAGAAATGTAAATTTGAATACATTGAATTTAATAATTTATTACATTAAAAGAAATACAACAATTACGACTAGCAATCTAAACTAAGATACAGTAATCTCAATCTAAGTCTATGTTCCAAACGCTTGGAAGTAATCTCATAAGAACCTGAAAAATGTACGAAAATGATTTGGTCAATACAAAATGTATTGGTGAGCATACCCTGTTTGAATAAATATAGTAGGAAAAGTGTTTAGCAATTCATGTGCGGTACCATTTGCAATTATGTAATAAGTAATATCCGTTCAAAATCAACCCTATGTAAAGAAAAGCAGATATATATAGTATGCGCTAGTAGTAATGTAATACATAGCAATGACAAGGACTCTCAACAGAGTAACAAGGGTATATACCATAGTACTATTCATTGAAATGCCAGGCCCTCAAAGGTTAATTATTTTGACAAGTCATAGACACACAAATTAACATAAAGCAAACACACATGAGAATTGCATTTAGTAAAAGAAATAGAAACTTGATTGTAAGTACATGAGTCACCCCAAAATGTAAAACAGTAAAAAGGGGAAAGATATACTCACAGTTTGCGAAAGCGATCAAAATCCACTTAAGCGGTCGTGAGCTAAGTAATGGGAATTCCGAGGAATTCAACCTATAATGTATAAGAATACTAATAAGGAAGTGTCTAAAAAGTCTAAGGTATCTAGGGTCTAAGGCATTAGGGTTTGCTAAGTCGATTTGGGGAATTAGAGTTTTATGGTAAACTGGATTAATATAAAAGTTGTATAATAATATACCAAAGTTTAAAACTACGGTTTAGGTAATATAATCATTACCAATTAAATATTTAGATAAAAATTATGTTTGACTAATTAAGAATAAACGATGTAGTTAATTACTATAACTAATTATTATAAATAAACACAATAATTAAAAATGTATAACTAAATGATTATGAGTTACACAATAATTCAACAAATTGTAATTAAGATTTTCAAACATAGAAATATTTCTATTTTATAAGAAAAGTATTTATAAAATAGATGTTGTAATAGTATAAATAAATAAACGTTTGATTATGTCGTAATTGATAAATATTACTAATAATACAAGACATGATCCAAAAATGCTATTTTTTATTGAAAATGAATACTTTCTGATGTAAATCAATGAAAATAATTTTCCATAATTTTTATAAACTTATTTATATTTAAAACCGATTTAATGAAATTAAATCATGTTTAAATGATTAAAAATAGGAAAATTAATAAAAATAATTGTTTTCTGACCCAAATATTTTTATTTCAGTTAATAATAATTAGAAATAATTTCTCAAAAAGTTTGAGATTAAAATCATTAAAAATGAATTTTTAATCAATTAATTATAATTAAAACAATTTAAATTAATAAAATAACGAAAATTAAATAATTTTTACAAAGTAAAGGTGTGATAATTTTATTTAGGGTGTCAAGAAGTTACACCTAAATTTTTATAATTTTTGGAGCAAAAATGGATTTATTATGAATATTCGAAGTTTAAATGAATTAATAATGATTATCCCATGATTTAAATAATAAAAGAAATAAATAAATGAACTAATGAAAACAAAAATGAGGAACCAGGAATCGAACCCTGTTCCTTTCTTCATTCTTTAAACACTGAAACCACTAAGCCACACGTAAGTTTGTTATTTGTATTTTAAGAAAACTCTTTTTATCATAATATACATGTGCATTATCTTCTTCCCCAAATTCCCTATAACCCTAACCCTAACCCTAAGATTTTCAATAACCCAAAACTGAAATAAATAGCCTCAACAATCATAGGGCTTTTAAAGAGGAATAACCAAACAACAAAACGGCAACATAAAAACGGACTTACAAGACTCGATTCAGGTTCAAAAATACCAAAACAGGTCTGCGACGAAGGGTCCGATTCAAAGCAATTGGAACACGATTCAGATGGATTTGAGGAAGAGTTATGATGCGTAGAGGGTGTATGTGTTCGATGCAGGTCTAAATTTATAATCAACTCGATTTCAAGCGCACAGATTAATGGTTTTAAAGGACACGACGGTTACATCGAAGAGACTCATAATTGCCGATAATTAACGTGCATAAAACGCATGATTTTAATTCCAATCATTACGAAACTGTTGGAGGTATTCAAACAACTCAAAAACTGGTTCAAAGGGGCGTTAAAACTCGGTTGCCGGAAAATTCGCCGGCTACACATTAATTTCGATAATAAACTTGATTTATAACGCGCAAATAACATCTTTTGAACGTTGTAACAGTTTGAATACGATGAGGAAACTCAAAACGCATAATTAGAATAGATTTATAGGTGATAATCTAGGAGTTTTAAAGGACGCCGGAGTTTGGCCGGATCCGACCACTTCCTTTGCCGGAAAAACGTGCCAGAAGGAAAAGAGGGAGAATTTGTTTGAAAGTTTTGTGTTTTGGCATAACAGGCCCCTCGAGTTTTGATCATGATATATCTTTAAAACTTACCAATTTTATAAACTATCTAACCTTAAATTAGACTTTAAAAGTTTAGGATAAATAATATAAAACTTATTCTTTCAAAATAATTTTTATAAATTTATATTTATATATACCTAAATATAAGAGGACTAAAGTTGTACTAAAATAAAAGGGGCAGGTGTCACAGTCTCCCCTACTTTAGAAAATTTCGTCTCGAAATTTCTTTCAAGTGGAGGTTTCTATGAAATAAAAGGCGTTGTAAAAAGTCAGTTAGATTTTTAAAAGAAAATTTCATCTTTTGTGATTCGTCAAAATTTAAAATAGTTGTCTAATACCCAAAGTAAAAGTTCCAAAATCTTTGACGGTTAACCCAAAGTTAGAAAGTTGAGAATTTAGATGAGTAAGGTTTTAGGAATGTGTAACGAGTGAGGAGCAGAGGTACTAATGAAGGTACTCTCCCCTACTTTAAAAAAGTTTCCGACTAAACGTTACTAAGGACATGCAACAGAATTTCGACTAACAGAGAGTGTAAGAGTACACAAAGTTTAAGGTTTTCTATAGAGATGGTCAACAAGGAAGGCTCCAACAAAACTAATTGAAGCATATGTTAAATGTTCTTAATGAAATGCTAGCTATTAGTCAATGATCTAATGAAAAGATAGTAATGGGTAGGTTCTTAATCGGACTCCTAGTCCGTTCCCGCAGTATCGTTTATGCTTATATATAGGGTGTACCGCAGCTAACCCACCACACTCCCGATACTTTGGACTCGTACTGATTGTCTACCAATTGCCTAAATAGAATTACACACCACCCTCATGTACCTGTAAACCCATGATTGCGTTCCGGACCGTAATCACCGATTTACCTTACACTAAGGTGTTATGCTTTTCCATAACCTTAACAAGAAATAAGTGCGTGCAACCCATATGTAATAGCCACTGTAATGAATAATGTTCAATCATGACATGGTTAGAGGTCCTTCCCTTTTGGGTTTTTCCTTAACCGTAATGAGAATAACATGTAAGTAATAGACATGATTAGAGATTCTTCCCTTTCGGGTTCACCCTTAACCGGTAACTTCTGTTCACATCGTTGGCTCCAAACACTCATATTGATAAACCCTGAGGTTTACACCGTTCCCCTCGGATTAAAGAAATACTATAATCCGAGTCGTACGTGGGCACTGGCTTAGATCTCATACGAGTTATCAACTGGTATGTTCGTTGGCCATGATGATGAACAAAATAATGTAAAATGTAAAGTATAACAGGGTTTTGCTCAAAACAGAAAAGAAAATATGCATACCAAATATGCGTTCGTGTAAGTATATAAGTATAGCATCAAATTTCGATTGAAAGAATAGTATAACGTAAATCGAATAAATCGCAAATAATCACAGATAACGTGTTAGAAATACTGTGAATAAAATGGTGTAAGAATAAATTAATGAAATTTACGATAAGTGAGAGTATGTAGAACAGACGTATAGTCTACTGACATAAGGGTTTAAATTTAGTTAGTTTTACATACATGCATTATATGATAAAAGACAATTAGAAACATTTCGAGGAAGATATGTCCAATAATTAGACCAAAAGTTTTGCGACTGAAAGAGTGTAAGTGTAAAAGATAAATTATTGTTTATAAAACAAAATGTAGTTTTACTCGAACTTTGTGATATAGTTGAAAGTATAATAATGATGCATGAGAATAACTTTTTTATATTCAAAACAGCTTCACATGAAAAGACTTCGTAAGTACATACTTTCATGTGTTTACAAGAAGTCGAGTTGAAAATTGTCATAATGCATATTATCAGTCGCAAGTTTCTTTTCTCGAAAATCATATAAATCAAATGTGTTTTCAAAAGACCAAGATTTAGATTGACGTGAATGATAAAAGTCAATGTAGAAGTCACAAATCATAAATGAAAATAGTGTAAGTTTTAAAGCGGATAAAAATTAATACAAAAGCGAATAATTAATGAGTATCTAAAACATCAAGAGATGGAACTTAAAATCCAAATGTTAAACAAAACTTAAGAGTCAATCATGAAAAACGGAAAAATGCACAAATAGCGATAGCTATTAATAGAGAAAACTCAAAAGACATAATAACTTCATTATAAAAAAAAATTATGATAAGAGTTTCAAACAACAAATGAAAAATATATCAAAAATGTGATACTGAAAATATTTCTAATGAAACTGGTGACTGGCCAAAGAGATTGAAATATTATTAGTGACTTGTGGGGAGCATACTTCAACCTATGCGTGAATGGTCATTTTTTTTTCCGATTGCACATACCCCGTCACTGGTAAATTTCAAAAACCTTTAGCGAGACTTTAAAACGAGATGTAGAAACAGATCCCTGAGATGTGGATTTCACTCCTAACTCAAAGATGTATTTCAAAATTGAAAACAATTGAGAAATGAAACTAATCACTAAGTTAAGGATATCACCCCCAGCTTAGTGGTTAAGTTTCTTTTTGAAGAAATACTCTTTGAGGTGTGGATGTCACTCCTATCTCAAAGGTATATTCCTAAGATAAATAACATATAGAGGAGTGAAACTAATCACCAAGGTATGGATGTCACTCCTAACTTGGTGATATCGTTTCGTTTGTGAAATACGAGTGTCTTCTTTTCCAAACAAAATACCGAAAGAATAACGAGAAAGAATCATAGCGCAAATATCTTGAAAGAAAATATAAGAAATAAGAGAAATGTACACGAGAGGACTCGTGAAAATAAGCTTAGTTATAGACTAGGCTAAAAGGCATTCTAATAACCTAATTCCCTATAACCATGGCTCTGATACCAATCTGTAACACCCCAACCGATGGCGGAAACATCGGGGTGTCACGTAGTGACGATTGTTCAATAGCTCATGGACTAGAAATGTAAATTTGAATACATTGAATTTAATAATTTATTACATTAAAAGAAATACAACAATTACGACTAGCAATCTAAACTAAGATACAGTAATCTCAATCTAAGTCTATGTTCCAAACGCTTGGAAGTAATCTCATAAGAACCTGAAACATGTACGAAAATGATTTGGTCAATACAAAATGTATTGGTGAGCATACCCTGTTTGAATAAATATAGTAGGAAAAGTGTTTAGCAATTCATGTGCGGTACCATTTGCAATTATGTAATAAGTAATATCCGTTCAAAATCAACCCTATGTAAAGAAAAGCAGATATATATAGTATGCGCTAGTAGTAATGTAATACATAGCAATGACAAGGACTCTCAACAGAGTCACAAGGGTATATACCATAGTACTATTCATTGAAATGCCAGGCCCTCAAAGGTTAATGATTTTGACAAGTCATAGACACACAAATTAACATAAAGCAAACACACATGAGAATTGCATTTAGTAAAAGAAATAGAAACTTGATTGTAAGTACATGAGTCACCCCAAAATGTAAAACAGTAAAAAGGGGAAAGATATACTCACAGTTTGCGAAAGCGATCAAAATCCACTTAAGCGGTCGTGAGCTAAGTAATGGGAATTCCGAGGAATTCAACCTATAATGTATAAGAATACTAATAAGGAAGTGTCTAAAAAGTCTAAGGTATCTAGGGTCTAAGGCATTAGGGTTTGCTAAGTCGATTTGGGGAATTAGAGTTTTATGGTAAACTGGATTAATATAAAAGTTGTAAAATAATATACCAAAGTTTAAAACTACGGTTTAGGTAATATAATCATTACCAATTAAATATTTAGATAAAAATTATGTTTGACTAATTAAGAATAAACGATGTAGTTAATTACTATAACTAATTATTGTAAATAAACACAATAATTAAAAATGTATAACTAAATGATTAGGAGTTACACAATAATTCAACAAATTGTAATTAAGATTTTCAAACATAGAAATATTTCTATTTTATAAGAAAAGTATTTATAAAATAGATGTTGTAATAGTATAAATAAATAAACGTTTGATTATGTCGTAATTGATAAATATTACTAATAATACAAGACATGATCCAAAAATGCTATTTTTTATTGAAAATGAATGCTTTCTGATGTAAATCAATGAAAATAATTTTCCCATAATTTTTATAAACTTATTTATATTTAAAACCGATTTAATGAAATTAAATCATGTTTAAATGATTAAAAATAGGAAAATTAATAAAAATAATTGTTTTCTGACCCAAATATTTTTATTTCAGTTAATAATAATTAGAAATAATTTCTCAAAAAGTTTGAGATTAAAATCATTAAAAATGAATTTTTAATTAATTAATTATAATTAAAACAATTTAAATTAATAAAATAACGAAAATTAAATAATTTTCACAAAGTAAAGGTGTGATAATTTTATTTAGGGTGTCAAGAAGTTACACCTAAATTTTTATAATTTTTGGAGCAAAAATGGATTTATTATGAATATTCGAAGTTTAAATGAATTAATAATGATTATCCCATGATTTAAATAATAAAAGAAATAAATAAATGAACTAATGAAAACAAAAATGAGGAACCAGGAATCGAACCCTGTTCCTTTCTTCATTCTTTAAACACTGAAACCACTAAGCCACACATAAGTTTGTTATTTGTATTTTAAGAAAACTCTTTTTATCATAATATACATGTGCATCATCTTCTTCTCCAAATTCCTTAGAACCCTAACCCTAACCCCAAGATTTTCAATAACCCAAAACTGAAATAAATAGCCTCAACAATCATAGGGCTTTTAAAGAGGAATAACCAAACAACAAAACGACAACATAAAAACGGACTTACAAGACTCGATTCGGGTTCAAAAATACCAAAACAGGTCCGCGACGAAGGGTCCGATTCAAAGCAATTGGAACACGATTCAGATGGATTTGAGGAAGAGTTATGATGCGTAGAGGGTGTATGTGTTCGATGCATGTCTAAATTTATAATCAACTCGATTTCAAGCGCACAGATTAATGGTTTTAAAGGACACGACGGTTACATCGAAGAGACTCATAATTGCCGATAATTAACGTGCATAAAACGCATGATTTTAATTCCAATCATTACGAAACTGTTGGAGGTATTCAAACGACTCAAAAACTGGTTCAAAGAGGCGTTAAAACTCGGTTTCAGTGCGTGGCCAGAAAATTCGTCGGCTACACATTAATTTCGATAATAAACTTGATTTATAACGCGTAAATAACATCTTTTGAACGTTGTAACAGTTTGAATACGATGAGGAAACTCAAAACGCATTATTAGAACAGATTTATAGGTGATAATCTAGGAGTTTTAAAGGACGCCGGAGTTTGGCCGGATCCGGCCACTTCCTTTGCCAGAAAAACGTGCCAGAAGGAAAAGAGGGAGAATTTGTTTGAAAGTTTTGTGTTTTGGCATAACAGGCCCCTCGAGTTTTGATCATGATATATCTTTAAAACTTACCAATTTTATAAACTATCTAACCTTAAATTAGACTTTAAAAGTTTAGGGTAAATAATATAAAACTTATTCTTTCAAAATAATTTATACAAATTTATATTTATATATACCTAAATATAAGAGGACTAAAGTTGTACTAAAATAAAAGGGGCAGGTGTCACAGGTAGCACCATTGCTGAGTATTATCATAGGTTAAACATTATGTGGAAACAATTAGACTCAATCTTACAATTACCTGCCTGTACTTGTAAAGCATCTAAAGATTTTAATGATTTCAATACTTTAATAAAGTTGATGCAATTTCTCATGGGACTTGATGACATATACCAACCAGTTAGGACCACTATTTTAACTAGGGAGCCCTTACCTACTGTTAAAGTTGCTTTTTCAATTGTCTCAAGGGAGGAGACTCACAGAGTTTCAAGTGGGACTTCAAAAGGTCAAAATGTTGCATTTGTTTCTAAAACAAATCAAATTTTTGAAAATAAAAAGGGAATAAATAGAGGTCCTAACCCCAACTTAAAATGTACTCACTGTAATAGGTTAGGACACACAGTTGACAGGTGCTATGAACTGGTTGGTTATCCACCCAACTTTAAAAAGAAGGGTGTGGTTGGTCAAAAATCTGGTGTGTCTAATAATGTGAGTAGTTCTAAGACAAACAATTCTGTTGGTACTGCTGGATTGCCTTTTTCTGCTGAACAGATTTCAAAGTTGATGAATCTGATCAATGAAAAGGTTTCAAGTGATCCACAGTCTTCTAGTAGTGGAGGTAATATTGTTAATGGTTTTTGTAGTATGTCTACTTTACAAACCTTGAAAACTGTTTTAGAAAATTTTTCTAGTTGTTCAAGCTTTGTTAAGAATATAATAAGTAGTAGCTAGATCACTGGTTCAGGTGCTAATCGGCACATGACTAAGAATGAAAAGGATTTGATTAATTGTGTTGATGTCTCTGAGTATGATGTGCAAGTTAAACATCCCATTGGTACCAGTGCAAAGGTTACCAAGATTGGTGATGTTCAACTTGCAGTTTCTGTTGTTTTAAAAAGATGTGTTCTTAGTTCCTGACTATTGCGTAAATCTTGTCTCTATTCATAAACTAGCTAAGGATAATAAAATGTCTGTGCTATTTGATGAACAAAAATGTTATATCCAGGATTCCAAGTCCAAGAGAATCCTGGTGACTGGTAGACAGAGTGATGGTCTATACTTTGTAGGGAAAAATGTAAGTGTTAATAATGTGTGTATGAGTAGTGTTGATGATGTTAACACTTGGCATAATAGACTAGGGCATCCCTCTGACCAAGTCTTGGTTGTGTTAAAAGGAAACCTAAACATTGATTTTTCTAAAACACAACCTTGTGATGTATGTCATAAAGCTAAACAAGTAAGGTTACCCTTTCCTCTAAGTGAGCATAAAACTAAATCAGTTGGAGATTTAGTTCACTTAGATGTGTGGGGACCCTATAGGGTAACTAGTAGAGAAGGTTTTAAATATTTCTTAACAATAGTAAATGACTTCTCAAGATCTGTTTGGTGTTATATGATGAAAGGAAAACATGAAGTGTTTGAAAACATTGTTGTGTTTTATGAACTTTTAAGGACACAATTTAAGAAACAAGTAAAGGTGTTTAGGAGTGATAATGGTACAGAATTTTGTAATAATCAAATGAATGTTTTATGTTCCTCAAAAGGAATAATTCATCAGACCTCCTGTGTTTACACCCCTCAATAGAATGGTATTGTTGAGAGGAAACACAGAAACCTTTTAAACATGGCCAGGGCATTGTTATTTCAGAGTGGTGTTCAACTTAGATTTTGGTGTGAATGTGTATTAACTGCTACCTACTTGATTAACAGAATTCCATCTTCAGTGTTGTTAGGTAAGAGTCCATATGAGGTCATTCATGGGTTCCCCCCACTCTTAGTTATATAAAGACCTTTGGCTGTCTATGTTTTCTTACAAACTTAAATGAATCTGATAAGTTAGCCAGTAGGGCTGACAAGTGTGTCTTAGTTGGTTATTCTAATTTCAAAAAAGGTTATAAATTGTGGAATTTAGAAAAAAAGGTAAATAAAATATTCAAGAGATGTTAGATTTTATGAAAACATATTTCCTTTTAAAAATAATACTCTTGAAAATTCTGTTTCTTATTATAGTGAAAATGATGTTTTAAATCAATTAAACTTTTTTGATAAGTATGTAAATGAGGTGGTTATAGGTCAGAATATGACTAAGGGGGTTGAACCTCCCAATGATGAAGGGGGAATCAACAAGCCTAAAGTCTTCTAGTAAGCAATCTGATGGACCTCCTAGTGGTTCAGAACATAATGATATCAGTCATAGTTCTGAATCTACTAGTAGAAGGGCCACTGATAAGGCTTGCCAGGATGGAGATTCTACAAGTGAAGAGACTATTCCACCTGAGGGAGGAAGTGTGTCTGTTAGAAGGTCTACTAGGGAGTCATTGTTCCCTAGGAATTTTAATGGGTATGTTGTTGATGGGAAAGTTAAATATGGTGTAGAGAAGGTTGTTAACTATGCCAGTCTGTCTGTTGAAAATTTCTGTTTTGTTTCTAATCTGAATAAAACTATTGAACCTGTGTGCTATTTAGAAGCTTCCAAAGACCCAAAATGGGTTGAGGCTATGAATGCTGAAATGGAAGCATTAAATAGGAATAACACTTGGGTTCTTACATATTTACCCAAAGATAGGAAAGCTATAGGGTGTAAGTGGGTATATAAAATTAAGTATAAGGCTAATGGTGAGGTAGAAAGATACAAAGCTAGGTTAGTTGCCAAAGGATACAACCAAAGAGAAGGTCTTGATTTTGGAGAGACCTTCTCACCAGTTGTAAAGATGGTAACTGTTAGGGTTGTTCTTAACCTTGCTGTTAATAATAATTGGCCATTATATCAACTTGACATAAACAATGCTTTCTTATATGGGTCTATTTTAGAAGATGTGTATATGAAATTGCCTGAAGGCTATTTTTCTAAAAATGAAACAAAAGTGTGTAAGTTGGTTAAGTCTCTATATGGGATTAAGCAAGCCCCTAGACAATGGAATGAAAAATTAACAAATAAATTGTTAGATATGGGGTTTGTGCAGAGTATTTGTGATTATTCCTAGTTTATTAAGTCTGAAAACAATGTGTTTGTTGTTTTGTTAGTTTATGTGGATGATATAGTTTTGACTGGGAATAATGAGTCTGAGATAAAGAAGGTGAAAGAATGTCTGAGTTCAAAGTCCCTTATTAAGGATCTTGGAATTCTTAAGTATTTCTTAGGTATTGAGGTTTTATACTATGATGTTGGTATTTTCCTTTCTCAAAGAAAGTATTGTCTAGAGTTGTTGAATGAGTTTGGATACTTAGGGTGTAAACCTATAAGTACTCCTGTTGAGCAGAGTTACATTGTCTCTGTTAAGACTGGTAAAAACAGTGCATTACTTGATAATGTTACTGGATACCAAAAATTGATAGGTAAGTTGATTTACCTGTCCTTAACCAGACCTGATATAAGTTATAGTGTTCAATATCTGAGTCAATATATGCATAAGCCAATCTATGGTCATTTGCAGATATGGTTAAGGTTACTTAGGTATCTAAAACAGTCACCTGGAAAGGGTGTCTTGTTTAAGAAAGGTGATAAGCTAACCTTAACTGGCTATGTTGACTCAGATTGGGCCAAGTGTTTAGACACAAGAAAATCTATTACTGGATTTTGTGTCTATTTTGGTCAATCTCTTGTTTCTTGGAAGAGTAAGAAGCAGAACACTGTCTCTAGGTCCTCAGCTGAAGCTGAGTACAGAGCCATGTGTTCTGCAACCTGTGAGATGATTTGGTTAAAGAATTTATTGACTGAGTTAAAGGTTGATGTTAATTTACCTTTAAAAATTTATTGTGATAGTAAGGCTGCTATATCTATAGCAACCAACCCTGTTTTTCATGATAGAATCAAGCATTTTGAACTTGATCTGCATTTTCTTAGAGAGAAATTTTCAAATGGTGTTATAAAACCTGAAAAAATTGACTTTGAAAGTCAAATTGCAGATGGGTTTACCAAAGGTTTGCCATGCCAATTGAGCAACACAAGTTTTTTTGTGATGGTTTAAGAATGGTAGACATGTTTAATACTTAAATTAAGGGAGGATGTTAAAATTAATACTATGATATAATTCAAGTATTAATATCTTTCATCTTATTCTGGTTGGGCTTTATTATCTGAATGGGCTTGTCATATTGGACTTATACTATGGGCCTGTTATATTACCCATTATTAGTTGTTGGCCTTATGGTCCAACTAATTATGTTCGTGTGATAGTTTGGATGGCTGAGATCATGTGCAGGTTAAATAGATGGATGGCTGAGATGCATTCTAGAGGGTGTTTGGTGGATGGTTCGAGAAGGCTGTATAAAAGGATTATTATTCTTTTGTTTTATTCATTCACTCGTACACAAAATCTCTCTCTGGTCTAGGGTTTCTTATTATTGATCTTCTTCTTGTATAAGGAGATCAGTCTAGGTCTTGTGGTAAGGATTACGTCTGTGTAATCCTGTTATGATTGTTGCACCGATCGTTTGTATCTTCGTCTTTGTGGCTTCATCTTGTAAGTGTTTGTATTGACTTCATAATAAGTCAACTGATCTAAACAATCAGTTGACACATTATTCTTTAGAGTCTCTCTTATTTTAGATAGATTCAGGGTATTTGGGGGGCAATATTTTTGGTTTGGGTTAATAAGATTTTGTCACCTGTTTTGTCGCCTACTTCTGTTTATTCTTGGTTGATCTTGAGTTTATGTTGGCTCAGATCTATTGTGTTGTGGTTTGAATCATAAAATTTTACATATTGCCATTAAAAAAATAGAGGTGTTTGTTAGTTCTTAAAAGGATTTCTAAACCCGACCCATGAGATGTGTATGGAAGATATTCAAACATTATACCACATCATATTCCCTCTTGAATCATGACTATTTTCCAATTCAATGTTCTTACTTTTTATTCAAACAACTTAAAATACTCCCGTTATTTTCTTGTTTCAAAGTCGACACTCATCTTGACTTTGAACAAAACATTTTGATTACTTAATTTAGGTTTACATATTGTAACTAGTCGTCATTAGAGTTTGATCCGAGGAATATCCAATTATATTGCAAATAACAAATATGTGATTTTTAATAGTTTATATACATGTTAAAAAATAATAAGTTTATTTTACTTGTAATTTATAAGTACTTAAGCACTAGGTTCATAAAATCTTTTTCGTTAATAAAAATTTGCCGTTCAAAAAAAAATTAAATTTATAAGATTTATCAAACGAATAGAAACATGTGACATGGTTGTGGGTGGTGATGATGGTGGCATACTGGCATTGGAGAGAGAGAGCACGCGATTTTGTGAACTAAACAAACTACAAATTTATTTCATATATCAATTGTATTGAATTTTATCGAAATAAACGCCCTCTCTAAGTTTTTGGAAATCAATGAGAATTTAACAACATCGAATAAGAATAAAACTAAAAGCTTATCATTATCAAGTGTGTGTGATACATGTTTATATTTGTAAGATTATAAAATTTGGATAAGCACAATGACTCCCGATCAACCTTTACCAAATATATAGGGAATACGTGTTTACACCTAAAAAATTATAAATTTTTTAGTAAAGGTATATTAAACTTTTTAAAAAGTAGCATCGCTTAGTAAAAAATCAGGTTATGTTATACTTTATCATAATATAACATAGTATTTTTACTAAACAGTCGAACATTATTACTTAAGTGTTTTATTTAACATTACAGAACTCGAGTTTTACTAAGAACCTAGCTTAATTACCCCTAAATAATGCCCAATGGGTTTTTCAAAACCTTATAGGGCTTTTTTTTTTTTTTTTTGGAGAAACTTCTATCATCCTACAATGACGCCTTGTGAATTTTTAAAGCTTACAATAATCATCATACTTTCAACTCATTTCGTACATAATGTTTTGACATTATTATTTTTGCATTTTTATGGTTGCATTTTCGTATTTGTAAAAGTTTTATCTTCAAACATTGGTATACAATTCTTAATTAATGTATTGATATTTAATTTTTGTAGGGATTGATACTTGCAAACATAGAAGTTTGTCGTCGATGTATATTTATCTTTAAACATTGATATTGTGTTGAGTACATATATAGGCCAAAACTAAATAAGCTTTTTTCTCTAAATGGGTTAAGTTAGGCAATTAGACTAAAAGCCTAATAAGTTTTAGTTTTTAAATTGTCCAAAACTACATATGGTTTTATTTGACTAGTTATTTAGTTGGGTTTTATATTTTATTTGGGTCTTTTGTTTTAAATAAAAATTATATAGGAAAAACCATAAATCTTGGGACCCCAGGAGATGAGCGATGTGCGGTTGACTACTCTAGGACCTGGCCTTATTGGTTCGAGTTTATTATTAAGAGCCCACGAGCCAATCAATTTAGTTAGGGTTTTATTACGATGTCTATATATTGTAAATTAATCATTCTATAATAGTCAACTCAGTCTTTAAATGGCCGGCTATGGCCCAAGCCGGGGAAGCCATCCATCTTGGACCTATTTTTATCAAGGCACATTTTTTTAATAAAATTCCTATATATATGTGTGTATTTTTTTTTTAAATAGAAAGCCCAATAATCAATTTAAAACATATAAATTATTAACCCAAAGGACATAACATTTATAAGCCTAATACCTATTTAAAATACTAAAATTAAAAAAAACAACGTTATTTGCTTAATTTTTTCTATTTGGTGGCACCTACAGAACAATATCGAGATTCAAAATTCCTATTTACAATTGTGAGTTGCATGCATATCATCCTCTATGACTACCACATGTCCATATCCCACCATCTATATTGTAATTCTAAGTTTAATCTTTAAGTGAAGGGATAGGGAGCCTAATCCACGCGGAGGCGGCCTCCCTATCCCTCTCCATAACAACCCGCGGAGCAATCACGCGGAAGTTAGTCCGCAAAACACAGAAAGACTGCACACAAAACAGTCTTATCCACTTCACCTGGGAAGAGTAGACGCGCATCCACCAACGCGCGGAATATTCCACTTCACCTGGGAAGAGTAGTTGCAACGTATAATAGATAGTTTGTCGGAGGTAGATTTTTTTGCTGTAAACTGTGGCTGAAAGAGTGGAGACCTATGGCTTAGCTGGTGGAGAGATAGAGAGAGTGTAGTGAGTTGGTGTTATTAGGCATGGTGTCGACAGAGGATGTGTTATGGTCTCGAGAAATGGGGCAGGCAAGCAAGCATGTGGTGTCATCACGAAGTAATGCCAGGCAAGCAGGTGGATGAGTAATCGAGCACTATTCATCAAGTTCATTCATTATTATATAGGATAATTTGACAATTATGAAATGAAAGTTATTAAAAGGTAGCCGTTAAAAAAAGTATTTCGGACTTGAGACCTCTGCTAGAGAAGACTCAAACTAACATACCGATAATTTATGTTTTAAAATGTTGTCATGTTTTTATCAAAACATTTTAGGAAGGAAATAGATTTGTGAATTAGATAACTTAAGTTTGTAAAATGTGTTTATTTTATGTAAATAAAAAGCGATGAACACATGATATTACACAAACATACTCCATAGAAGTTGTGATTATTTAAGAAATGAACATTTTTTTATTCAGACATTCTTCTTTTCATCTATATTAAGCTGTTAAACTTCTCTTTAGAGTCGCCTCAACTCTCTTCTTCTTCTTCACCAGTTTCACCTCTTTGCACCAATGTTTATAACCTCTCTCTACTGCTTCTAATTCTGTCATTACGTTTGCCTTATCATCACTTTCACATAAAGAAAGATATGATCCCAGTGTTGTTAACGCCTCCACATTTGAAAACCTACTCAAATTCCCAAAACCATGTTCAACCATGCTTGTCACTCGTGTAAACTCCTGTTTTAACAAAAAGTTTCTAGTTATGTTAGAGTCAAATATAAAGTCAACATAGTTATAATCTGTTTTTAGTATTCATAATAAAGTATAAGGGCCTCATTGTCTATATGGGAAACTTCTCAGGGGGCATTATTGTCAAGATTGAAAATAGTTTGTTAAGACCGTTAGTTAGGTCTGGTTTTGGGGCTGTATAAGATGAGACACAAAACCAGACATAACTAACGGTCTTAACAAACTATGTGATGACTTGATAATAAAGATTGAATCCTTTGAAGCCCAAATTCTCTTTTGGTCTTTGATTATCGATTGTTCTTATTACTGTTGCGTTATAGTTTCTTTGGTGTTATTACAACAAGTTATATAACAGAAAAACGACTTTTTTGAAAGATATATAGGAAAGTGTGCTTACGGGTTTGTTGTTATTTAATGGTTGTCGGCTAGGTAAAATCCTTGCAATCGAGTTCTTGATCATGTCGGCGATAAAAGGCACGTTGTTCTTGGCTAACTCAAGTTGTTCCACCATCTCACGCGCGACTGATAATGCAGTGTCAGTTGCGAGGTAAAACAAGAAATGTATGTTCTTCACGCGGCCTGCAACCAAATATGATGTATAATTTACTGTATGGATCAAAATAGGTCACTCAACAAATATATATATTTAGCGTTCTTAAGATAACTCTCCCCTATATAGGGGAAAGTTAATTTGAGAAAACATATATTTCGTGCGAACCGCGAGAACGGCTTATAAAACCATTCAAATTCAAAATTTCTTTTTACACTTATCTTTATTACTAAAATACAATCTCAAAAACACAATTTACACGTAAAAAATTCAAACGTATACAAAAATAAATTATTTTTACACATGTGTAAATTTATTGTTTATACATGTGTAAACTGTTTAATTTACGCATGTGTAAAAAGTTAATTTGAAAGTGTTTTTGCAAGAAAAGATTAATTATTTGGAAAGAAAATTCATTTATTAATGTTTTGTTTTGATTATAATGAGGTTTGTATTAAAAAAAATTGATTTTGATTGATTTTTTTACTTGTTTTCACGGTTCTCACAATATTTAGCGTTCTTAAGATAACCATCCCCTATATACATATATATATATATAGGTATAGGTTACTGTACAAATGTACAAATGACATTTTTCGTACAATGTGTGAGAAGTCTATATAGTCATTGTGTTTTAAATTTTGGCTATGATGTTTTTTATTCCATTTGCATTGCATTATATAGAAAAACGCCACACTTAACAATTTAAAACGCAATCAAATATATTATAGACATGCAATTTAAAACACACTGATTACTTTCTTCGTTTGGTGTTTTAGATTGAATGTTGAGAACACATTAAATAGTGTCTTAAATTGTTATGTTTTGTGTTTTTTTCTATATAATACTACACCAAAAGAATATAAAACATCATGCCTAAAATTTAAAACACAAAGCTTATATAGACTTCTCACACTTTGTACGAAAATTGTCATTTACATAGGAACCCTACCCTATATATATATATATATATATATATATATATATGTGTGTGTGTGTGTGTGTGTGTGTGTGTTTTAATAAAATGATAAGTTTTTGTTGTTGGTTTTTTGAAGTGTTTTGGTTTCTAGGGAGTTAGTTACTCATGTAGCGAACTCTAAAAAAATCTGACACTAGATATTCATGTGGAATGCGAACATCTCGAAGAATAAATGAGTGTGCGACTAGTGGAGCCCTTGTAAACCAAAACAAGTTCAAAAACCTTCAAAAACTGTATTAGTAACAAATTACCATTTGGATCAGCAATTCGCATGGTCAAAGACACCGAGTTACTGTTGTTTTTGGTGCCTTTGAGTCTAAACTCGTTATCTTGATGAATCCGACAAAGTTCTACAACTGAAGGATTTGGCTTTGCTAATGGATATTGGGTCGGTTGTTTCGGATTCTTGGGCTTGAGAAACGAATCTTCAAGAAGCTCCTTAGCAGACAATCTTTGGTTTGCTGGAACCAAACATTTCTCTATGAACTCTTTCATTTCAGGATCACTTACTTTGTCAAGTGATGCAGGTTTAATGCCCTGTTGATTAAACAGTTAATTACCTCCATAATTTGAACTCCGAAGAATATAAGTTAACTTACAGAGGTAACTTTCTTGTATATCTGAGCTGGATTCTTGCACTCGCTATATGGGTACTCGAAAGTTACCATTTCCAACATGCACATACCGAAAGAATATATATCAACTAGCTCGTTGTATTCTTCCTCATAAAGCTCCGGCGCCATGAATTCAGGGGTTCCTATGTGGCAAATGCACATAAGAATAATGATACAGAGTCGATGCAAGAGTTAGCAGACTCCTACTTAGAGGAGCTAAACAAGGTAAAGCTAAATAGAAAAGACTTGGAATATAAAAAACACCCATAACTTGGGCTTAAAGTAGGGTTACAAGGCCCATAAAACAGCGGGCCAATTTTTTTGTCAATTTAAAACTACAAGTAAAAGGGACCCTTATGTAACGTTTTCAGTATTGACTTAAATACTGAAAACGTTAAGTGTTTCCACTCAGCGTTAAGTGAGTATGGAAACAACCCTCAAGTTCTTGTTCTTAACACTTACCAATGAAACTCCTAGCCGCCGGCTGCTGTAAAACAATCGCTAATCCAAGATCGCCGATCTTGATTTCACCGTGGTTCCCATTAACGAATAAATTGTCACATTTTAAGTCACGATGAATCACCGGAGGGTTTTGACTGTGAAGGTAATCAAGACCATTAAGAATCTGTCTTGCCCAATTCTTAATAGCTTTCATATCCACACCTCTATGCTTCTTACGGTATCTGCATACACATTATGTGTAAACAAAAAAAATAAAAATAAAAGATTATATTAAATTCAAGTCAAATAAAAAGACTAACTGTCTCAAGTTTCCTGATGTGAATAGTTCTGTAATCATGTTCAATGTCTTCTTCTTGACATCAATCCAGTAGTCATACAATTTGATGATGTTTCTGTGTTTTAGTGATTTAAGAAGATGAACTTCTGAATACAGTTTTTTGTACTCGTCTGGAGATTGCAGGACATTATCGATCCTTATTCTGTTCCAGGCGACTTCGACTCCTTCGAATTGGTCGAATGCCTTATAACTAGATGAAAAAATCAACATGAAATCATAATATGAATTGAGATTTTGTATGAACAAAAGATTTTAAAGTTATGGAAACATACACTTTCTTGAATGTGCCTTTGCCAAGAACTTCAGGGTACTGTAAATGTATAAATGGATATGAATATATGATGAATCTTTGAACAACCAAAACACATCCCCAAACAGAAGGTTGCATTGTTAAAAAAAAAAAAAAAAACAAACAAATTTGAATCTTTATAATAGATATATTATATACATTAAAAATAGTTTTTTTTTTATTTGTTTGACCCCTCCATTTCAAAATAAAATGTTTGAAACCAATACATGTCATTAAACGGTTTCCAAGGGAACGCCGTAACCAAGTCTGATACATCAGTGCGGCCCCGGTTAAGACAACGCAGTCTGGGACAGGCCTTGGCTAGGGCTGCCAATTAGGCAGTGTGACATTGGGTCACTCATATGAAAGTTACCGATCAAAAAAAAAAAAAACTACTGGCTTATCGGTCTGACATGTTGAACCAACTTTAAAACTGGATAATGTCGTATTTAATCTAAGTGTGTTAGAAATTGAATTCAAACACAAATTAACAAGAATCAAATTAAAACAGAAAATAAGAAAAAAAAACCACAAGATGACAATTTTATTCAAAGTTAAGGACATGCATACCCTTATAAA
Organism: Ambrosia trifida; assembly: GCA_028751855.1. Taxonomy (NCBI): domain Eukaryota; kingdom Viridiplantae; phylum Streptophyta; class Magnoliopsida; order Asterales; family Asteraceae; genus Ambrosia; species Ambrosia trifida. The sequence continues at coordinate 11,096,795 of CM054131.1, forward strand.
TCGACCACTTGGGTCCATTTCAACATAATCAACCTCCAAGGCAGCAACACCTCCATCTCCACCACCACTCAAACCATTATTATTACCACAAGAACCCATTATCACCAAACCAAACCAAACCAAACAGAAAGATAAAACGGGCAGAGAAGAAGAAGGAGAAGAAAAAGACGAACTAATTTCAAAAGATGTAACAACGGGACCTAAGTAGAGAAGCCTCCAAAGCAATCACATAACAATCTTCGAATGCCGATCGCTTGTGGATTCCAGATCGGCATCCGAGACTTGCATTAAGGTTTGTTGATGAGGAGGAACAGAAGAGATGGTTGAAAGTGTATGTTGTGTTATTATTATATGTCATGACACCTATTTCCATTAGAAAAGGTTGTGAAAATAAAAAAACACTTGAGGAATCAAACTAATGCTAGAAACACCACCCCTTACCGCGCTCGGTCACCATCTCCTTGTAAGATTTTCTCTTTTCTATTTAAAGAGAATCAAAAACCAAATGGTTTTCGTCGGGAAAACATGTATTCGGGTTTCGATTAACAATGAGAGAAAGGAGATTATGGATGGAGAATTGGTGTACGGAAAGGAAGGTGAAACTTGAGCAAAAGTAGCCCCAAGATGAAACATTAATGTAGGATTGAGATAAATAGGTACGAGAAAAGAAAAGGCATAAGGTAATTGTGAATGTTAGGAAGAACAGGAGTTAACTAACACCTGTTCGGTTATAAAGATGCTGTCAATAGAAGTCCCAGAAAAACAAAAATCTAATTATGCGGTGAACGTGGATCGAACACGTGACCTTCAGATCTTCAGTCTGACGCTCTCCCAACTGAGCTATCCCCGCTTTTGTGTAATCTAATATTATTTTGCCTTGTTATATCTATACGTTTGATTATTTTGCTTTTAGCTAATTCTGATAAAATTTCTTCTTCATTTTATTGATGATTTAATATATATTATATATATAAGAACTTTTAATCTAACAAATTACAGTATTTAGAACATACTAATATGTTACACATAGATTTTTTTGAAGGAAAACAAAGATTTTTAGTTAGTATACATTAAAATTAAACAAGCATAGGAGTAAACAAAGTAAGTAATAGAGTTAAAACTCTAGATCAATCATAAAATTTTAAGCAATTTTATTTTTATTGAATAAGTAGTAAAGTAGTGTAGAATAACGAAGAATAAAGATAGAAAATTAAAGATAAAAATAGCATTATTTCTAAACACTATTTTAAATAGAAAACAAGTATAAAACATTGCTTTAAATATATAAAAAATGTATATACGAAGGCGGGTGATACATCCTACATAGGTTGTGAAAGGGAGAACATAACTCCTTATAAGGGAGTGACCACCCTCACTATTGGACGCGTTTTAAACCCTTGAGGCTAGTTACCCTTCCATGCGTCGGGGGTAGACCAAAGAGGACAATATCCGATACGGGTTACGTTGGGATGTTACAGTTATGGTTATGGTTAAGAAAATCCCATAACCGAAATAGCAGTTATGATTAATGGTAAAAACCGAACTAAACCGATCATGCATACCCCTACATTTTATTATTTATCAAAAATGAGATCACCAAGAAAACAATAAGTTTCTAAAGTAATAAAAAAATGCAAACCATAGTTTTAAAGTACTATTTATCGAATAAATTAAATTTTTTTTTTATAAATTAACAATGTTATATCCATTAACCGAGAGATGTCGTGATAAAAAAATTAAAAGGTGTAAACAGTAAGAGCATCTACATCAATAAACTGGTCCAAGATTTCAGACTTGCCACATCTACATATCAAATCATCCCAAACCACAACCATTTAAAACTTATTTTTTCTACAACAATAAATCATTCAAACCTTCACTTCACACCTCACTTTTAAATAAAATACAAACAAAATAGTAATGGATGTGTGTAGCGGACTAGCGGGACCCACCTCATGTTTTGGACTAGCCAGGTATACCGGACAGACCAAGTGGTTTCCAAACCACCTCCTACACACCACGGGTGGTCCGGGTTTATGGTGGTCGAAAATTTCGGACGAGTAGATGCCCTAACGCTGTGTTCCCGAGTTTTCTAACGGAAAGAAAAGAAGAGAAAGGAGATTTATGACAGAAAAGAACGGAAAGGAAAAGAAATATATAATTTTATTTTGTGTTCCCGAGTTCGAAGGAAAGGAAAAGAGAATAAAAATTTTATGTGTTCCCGAGTTGAAAGGAAGGGAAAAGAAAGATTTAATTTTACAATAATGCCCTTGTGGGGTGTTATATTAGATTAAATAGAAGGATAAAATAGTAAATGACAAAACATTTTAATTGATAATTTTCCCCTCCTTCCATTTCCTTCCATTTTGGAAGGAAGATTTTATAATTTTCCTTCAACTTCCTCCCATTCTTTCCACTTCTTTCTTTTAATGAAACTCTAAAACACACTTATTTTTCACTTTCCCTTTAATTCCTTCACTTTCTTTTCAGTAGTGTAAGAAAAGCAAGCTATGCATAAACATTCATTTAAACCCTTCAACTTTATCAAAATGTCAAAACTCTCTCTAACATTTAACAGTTAAACCCATCCAACTCCAACGACACCGATCATCAATGGGTTCAACAACAGCTCAATGGAAACAGCTTCTTCTTAACGCACTTCAATCCAATTCTCACCTCAGACACTCTTCCTATTTTCAACTCGTACCTATTTATTATTTATTATTATTATTATTATTATTATTATTATTATTATTATTATTATTATTATTTATACACACACATTCTATCACAAATAATAATAATAATTAATCCAAAATTTGGTGTTTTACAGGCAACAACTGGACCCAATGGCATGCCCGCTAACCGCACTGTTGTTTTCCGGTACACAATTTAATCTCTGTAATGGGTTATTGTTGTACTCTCTTTAAAGGGTTTATTATGATGTTTGTTTTGTAGGGGATTTCAAGATAATACCAATAAAATACAAATTAATACAGACTGTAGAACTCACAAGGTTGAGTTATTTATTTATTTATTTGTTTATTTATTTCGGTTTTGAGTCATTGATTAGATGTTAAAAATTGGGTCTTGATTTTGGAAAGTAAATTACAGATTGAGGATCTTAAGCATTGGCCATTTGCTGAAGTATGTTGGTTTGAATTTGTTATAAAGTTTTTTTTTTTTTTTTTTTTTTTTTTTTTTTTTTTTTTGTTGAAGATTATTTTCAATGTGTGTAATGGGTTGGTTGTGATTTAGATTTGTTGGTATTTTACGGATTCGTGGGAGCAGTTTCGGATAAATGGTGCGGTTGATGTTATTGATGGATCAAACCCTGATTCTATGAAACTTCAGGTATTAGTCCTAATTTTGTAGTTTAGATAAATGCAAAAATCAATCTTGGTTATAAATGCGAGAAGCGCACTGAGTCGACATTGTCTAAAACGCACCGCTTTTGTTACACGAGGCGCAGTTTATTATGTATGTTTTTTACAAATTTCCTATAGGTTATTTAGACACAGATAAGCTCTATATATATGGTTTAATATCTACGTAACCTATATGTTCAACCTAAAAAGCCTCACCTGCGCCTTAAGCCACTTTTTCGCCTGAAAAGCGCGCTTCAACTTTGACTTTTGTACAACCCTCGCCTACACAAAAGCGACAACCCCTGCACCCAAGGTCTAAGCACGCCTCCAGCGTGCTTTTTAAAACCAAGAATTCAATAATACCGTTACTCTGTATTTGATCAAGGATACATGTGATCTATGATGCAGCAAAGAGAGAAAGCTTGGTTTGCTAGTTCTCCAAAGTCCCGGCTCCAGTACCTGGGACCGAACCCAGGGCTTCCCTCTCTGGGTGATGAACCAGCCCAGGGTCCAAACTCATTGGACCCTTCGGCTGGTCCTGTTGCAGCCTTTTGCTTGCTGGTTCTTGATCCTGATCAGGTCTAACTGTCCAACTTTCTTACTCCAAAATATTTATACTCGGATCCACACTTTTTTAATTGGGGTAGTTTCCGTTGCTCACAGGTTGATTACTTGAATTTGAAGAGTAATGAGAGGATAAGCTTCTCGAAGAAGATTGCTAGTGAAGAGATTTCTTGGAATTCTGAAAAAGTCAACCCTTGATCGTTTCACGGTTAGCTGATCCAATGTCTCTATTATTAAAAAAAAAAAAAAAAAAAAAAAAAAAAAAAAACTGATTTAAGTTTTATATGATCGGTGTTATTTGTCAACAGTTAGTTTATCAACCGTCCTGTGATATGTGATATAATCTGATTTCTTTATTACGATTCTCTATCTGTCAAAACTTCGAACTTTATTTCACCGAAACATATGTTTCTACGGTCTACACACACTGGCTCTAAGAAATTAGATAATTAAATCATACTTAATGCACACTTGGTTAAAAAAATCTTATACTTTGATAAAAAAATCACAACCATCCAATTCGACAATCCACACCCATATGATCATCTAAAACACCTAATTAACAACGTGGCATATCTGGTGGCGGATGAGGAAGTGTCTCCGTTGGCCCTTGCCCATCCTTCACTATAAATACAACCGACAATCCCCAATCAAAATGCAGCTCCAGGTGACAATGCATAATCCAAACCCCTAAAACATTCCAAATTCAACATTAATGTAAATGCGTTATGCGTATACTTCAGTTATAAGTTTAGCGTTTACGAAATAATAAATCTACCTGGATTATCAGCAACAAATCTGATTGCAGCCCATCCGCCAACTGGCACACCGATTGTGTTCATATAAGGTGGGTCCACCAAGTTAAAACTTGCAGTGTGCGGGTCGTAATTCCCACTACCATACCCAACCACATAGAAACTATACCCGTGGAGATGAATCGGGTGGTTTTCGGTTGTCACAGTCCCAGTGTCCTGCAATATGAGTTGAACCTGACTCCCGTATTCAAGAACTTTGGCCCTAGTCCCGTATGTGGACCCTGTGTTATTAGGAGGTGAATTAGGTGCATCGTTAACAAAATCGTAAAACTTAAGTGGAGTCCCTGGGAAATCCTCAGTGAAATGACCATTTGAATGGTCATAATAAGCTTGTAGGATCGGAGTATCAGGTCTAATGAAACTATTGTTGTTCATTGAAGCCGCCATTACGCCACCGTTAACACCTTGACAGTTCTGTTTTGGCGTTCTTGACCCACATTTGTTAACATTCATACCGATAGTAAAGAAAAGATTCGTGTCTAATTCTTTTGGAACATTACCGGTCTCAAGGCTTTTTAGCCCGTCCATAACTGTTTTAACAGCTAGATTATCGTTAAACCTAGGTAGCAACGAAGCTGGTAAAACCACACTATTTTGCGTAGCACCTAGATATTGGAAGTATGCTATTGATGTTATGTTTTGAAATGCAACATGTTGGGCAGACATGTACGGGCCCATAGCCATAGAGTATCTTCCTATCTTTTGATCGGCCGTGACTAGGACGTTAAGGGTTTGACCAGGTCCGAGCATGACTTGGTCAGTGGTGAAAGGTTTAGTGTACTCCCCATCAGCTTCAACTATTGTTAATTTGTGATTAGCAATTGAAAAGAAGCTTTCCATGTTTAAAAGCGCGCCAATTAGCCTTAACATGTAGGTTTTTCCCGGTAGAACGTCAATCTTGTACACATCTGAAAAAGACAATAAATAGTTACTATTTTTTAGGAAGAAAATATATAATTAGTTTTATATTTCTCGTTTGAGATACACTTACCGTTTGCAGAGCAGTTATATTTAGGGCCTGGATGACCGTTGATGGTATAAGCGTCTGCTATAGGAGCGGCTGTACCGCTAGCCATAACAGTTTTTTCAAGCTGTACAAGATCTTGCTGCCAATACTCCCCTACAAGAACAGAATAAAAAATAATGATACTTTAGTTCTTTTTTTAAAATCTTATAACATTCGCGTGAAATGAAATATCAACTGACCTAAGATTACAATATGCTCTTCATAAGGATGTATAAAAGGGTAGGGAACCCCTGTTTTAGGGTAGACGATAAGGGCGCCATAAACAGTAGCTCTAAGCCATGAAAAATGGGCATGCCAAAAAAGTGTCCCTTTTTGTCCCGCTAAAGTAAAATTGTAAGTGAAACTTTGACCGGGCTGAACCGGGCACTGAGTAATGTAAGAAGGACCGTCTGACCAGCACGATAATATCTGCCTAACACCGTGCCTAATAATTTTATAAAATACATTTCTTTAGGAAAAAAAAAACTGAACTGAAAAAAAAGAAAGAAAAAAAAAAAGCTATTATACCAGTGAATTGTGGCGTTGTGGGGTGACTTGTTGGTGAGTTTAACAATGACTCGGTCATCTTCTTGGGCGTAAACGACTGGTCCAGGATAATTCTGGTTAATGGTTACAATGTTTCTGGTGTTACAAAGCTTGTCAACTTCAAGCAGCTGGACCTTAAAGTCATAGAACCTGGTTGAACCACCCTTTGGCCGTTGTGCCGTAACATGCAGCATGTTATGAGCACAAATATATAGTAAGCCTATTAGAGCATACTTGAATGCATTGACCAATTTGATCATATTACTTACACTTTGGCCTTTGGAGAGTTAGATTTTGTGTAAAGAAAGAAGTGAGGACATAATAGCATATAGGAGAGGGTTTTTAAATGCAGAATTGTACCATTTTTATATTAAAATTTTTAATTATTTTGTTTAGTAAAAGGAGGAAGAAGAAGAAGAAGGAGAAAAGGGATTTGTGATGATGCATTATGTTTGTCAGCTTTCATGATTTTCTTTACATAGATTTGTAATAATAAGCTGTTGGAAGCTGCTTTGTCTTATCAAAATCAACTTTATTTGACTCAACATTGTAATATATTTGTGCTTGTGAGATATAAATAAGAGCGTCGTGCGATACAAAACCAGTTATAGCTAAAAGAACTACGAGAACTGTATAAACAGCCGTAGATTTTGCTTTAGTTCGATACATAAGGCGGTTATGTAACCATACATCGGTCTCATTACTCTCGTGACAAGTATTTCGTACAAGTGTACGTTCTCTTCTCAGGATTACCTACATAATATTGATCATGTAATATTTTACCTCTGTTATGTGTACAAAAAAGATACATAGAGCAATCAAGATGTTTGTTTTTCTCTTTGCAGTGAAAGAGGTTGGCTTTTATTGAATATTCTCTTTCTAGAAATGATCATAAGTAACTTATGCATGCCAATGTGGGGTCTCTTTTTAATCATATGGTTTTCCTGGTTCTCCAAACTATATTAATATCTTAACCAGAGGTCTCAATTTCAGTTAGAAGTGTAGGGTTTTATTTGATAATTAATTTGCACACTACTAAATAGATGTGATATCTATATCACTTAACTATTGACCTTATGCATTGTTTTTAGTGTGTTTGGTGAAAGAAAACATGAAACTAAAACGACTCATGTTTGCGTCCATCATTGACCATGCCCTCACATTTTCCATCGTTGTTCTTTTAAACCGTGCAAAATGCAAAAACACTAATATTGGTTCCAATGGCGGAACCAAAAGGTGTTTTTGGTAAAAACATGAGCCGGATTCTTTGAATGGTCATTAGCTTAGAAGAATATGTGATTTTTTAGATGTAAACATGAAATCTTACTTTAGTTTGGTTAGACTTATCTTATTTCTTGTATTCAAGTATTAAACTTAAATGTTATTGCTCATTTGCTGGCTAATTACAGAACTTAGACCAAAACATCAAACAACAAGTATAAATAAAAAATGATTATGGAAAAGAGAAAATTACTAGTAAACCTCATGTAATGTAAACCCAGAAATACAAAAACAAAATGTTTGAAAGTCTAGTCCAGATATGCTGCCTAATAAAAGATCAAATTGTCTTGTTAAGTTGGGTTGGGCTGGCTTATTAAACTGACCCCTTTTGGGTGGGCTTCTTTGTTAAGAGAATTTTGAAAGCCCAATGAGTGAAAAGGAACAACTGAGCACACTCTTGAGAAGTTGCTAATCTTGTCGATAACTATTGTGTCGTATAACCGTGCTAAGTAGTAAGTAAATGACTGACAAAGCCGGGAAAATTGAACGACATTGGGGCGTCTTAATTCATCCTTTTGCGTCATTTGAACTCTTGAACGTTGTCCAACAATTTTAACTTTCAACACCTTTTAGACACCCATATCTTTAAGTTTTAGGTCTTGTAAGAAACCAAATGACCTTCGTCAGAAGAGTTGTCTACTTTTCTGCAGTCTATTTGTTTTTTGGAAGACCTACCTCTTGAAATTTTCTGTGCGTCCTCTTCTCAAAGCAGACATGGTTCAAGGTCTTCTAATACTTCTCAACCTCCTCTTCCATCCATTTGTCAGACATTTCTCCTCTCAAACTCTCTCAATCCTCTCAAACCCTAGCTTCTCCTCCTTCCTCCTCCCCTAGCTCTAGCTGCCGCTGCCCTCCCTCCTCCTCCCCCAGCCCACCGCCACCCCCTCCTTCCACCTGCATGTTCTTGCACTCCCTCCTCCTCCCCCAGCCCAACGCCACCTCCACCTCCTCCCCCCTGCCCACCTTCTTCTCCCACCTCCTACCCCATTCCCGTCGTCGCCCGCGCCTCCTTCCCCCTTCCCGCAACCCCCCTCCCTTTCCGCAGCCGCCCCCTCCTCCTCCAGCCCACCGTCGCCCCCACCTCATCCTTCTTCTATAGATTTCAACACTCAAAGCAAACAATTCATAATTTTGTTTATGAAGCCTTAGGATAAAATGATGCTTTTCACCAAAGATATGATAATACCAACTTCATTCAATCCGAATCCAAACATTCCGGGACATAACAAGAGGCTACGACGGGTTTTTAAAGGGGCGGTTGGTGAACTTTGATACATGTTGTTGTCCCTACTAGTAAACAATATTTATAGAGGAAGGGGAAAAGGGGGTTGTTATCAAAATGTATTAGCAATCTGTGACTTCAACATGATTATTACTTTCATTGTGGCCAACTAGGAAGGGGTAGCATATGATGCTATAATATTGTCAGGGGCATTATCAGATCCACATGCACCATTCTCGATTCCACCACCAGGTATGTTTATGGTTTGTTAAATATTGCTATCTTATTTTAATATCCTGATTAATTGTATTTATCTACAGAGAAATATCATCTTTGTGATGTCGCGTATGCACATATACGAGGATTTATGGCTCCATATCGTAATGTGAGGTATTGGCTTGGAGATTTTCGTCGGAGACGTGCATTGACCAATAAAGAGAAATTTAACCATGCACATGTAAACTTAGAAACGTCATTGAGCGTGCTTTTGACGTCTTGAAAACCCGATTCCCTATAATGAAGAGGATGGCACCATTTCCGTTGATTACATAAAGGAACATTACCATTGCATGTTTCGCTACATAATTTTATAAGGAAAGATGGATTGAGCGATGACCACTTTATAGAATACGATCAATCCAATGTGCTGTTAGGAAATAGGCAAGTGCATGTTGACGATGATGATGAAGTTGAAGTACATGGTACTGCATCGGATCGGGAATATATGACTCAGTTACGAGATGAAATTGTTATTGCTGCAATGTTGTATAACTACTATTTAAATTTCAATGTTAAAAAAGTGTTGATTGCTTTAAATTTCCGTTTATTTAAGCAGCCCACAGAAGTTTAAAAAACAGTTTTCTTTTTGCAGATTGCAAAGGTTTAGTCCACCTCTTCTTTTACAGATGTTTGCAATTTTGTCTCAAACCTCCATGATTGCATAGACCCGGAAAAATTAAAAGAAAAAAACATGTGAAAGTGTAGACTGCAGACCAAATATGTTGTTCAATGAGTTGTTTAAGTTGGGTTGGGTTGTCTTATTAACATGTCACCTTTTGATATATTAAACTTCGAACGGATTTATTATTGGGTTGGTTGGTTTGAACAGAATTATTATTTTTTTCAAAAAACATTCAATTATATGAAAATTTTATACATGATTCATGATAACAATGTCAAACGAAAAAGTAAATATAAATGATAGGTTCCAAGTTCCGAACCGGGCGAACCATTGAATCGGCACAAATAAACCATGAACCAAACCGTTTGGATCTTAAACCGACCGGCCTGCTTCAGTAGAGACGATTCGTTATATTATAATAGTTCATAAAAGAGAGGCCATTATGTTTGTGGCAGGAGACATGGAAACTCCATATCTCCTGCCACAAACATGATCAAGAGTTGAAAACTGAAATCAAAACCTCAATGATTAAGCAACTCTGACCATCACTTTGTTCAACTCAACGGGTTGTAAATGACGTCCTTCACAATGCCAAGAATCGCGTCTCCTGTAAACCCATCATCCGATGCATAAAAAAGATTCAACACGTTACACATGTTCCAAAATGCGTCCTTACACGCTCTAGGAACAATGCTTCCCTTTTCGTCCGTAACTAATTTCATCATCTCTCTCCTCTTGTTCTTTATCGTCGTCATCATCTCCTTAACAACCTCTTCTTCCACATTCCCACTTTCACCATTACTCAAATGCAATGCTACAACATTTAGTTTTCCTTCCTTAAATTCTCTCTGCATTAACATTTAACATTATCCGTTATTACTACGCTACCCATTTTTAGTTTTATAATAAAAAAGAAATTTAAAAGCATATACCTTGAAGCTATGGATATCATTTAGAAGACGACCCTGAGTGCTCATTAGCTCGTATAGGTAATGATACTCAGAGCTTTCGACAATCTCTTTTGACAACTTGGGTCCCAAAAAGTATAAAGCGGGGAGTACAATCGGGCCTAACGCAAACGACACGTAAGCATTTTCCATATATTCATTTATTGTTGGTACATAAGCATCTTTTGTCCATATAGCTTCTCTCAACATACTATTCATCAGATCCAACCACTATAAACGCAACAAAACAAAAAAATGAAACTAAACATCGTCGTTTTTATATAAAGTAGAAAAGATTGAATATCTTACAGTTTGAATAACATGACTTGTTACGTCTCGTGCTTGCCATTTAAAAGCCGTGTCTCCAATCCAACAGATTGCATCTTTCAATGCTAAAAATACGATTCGAACTTGCTCTGAACAGAAATCATTGTCAACATCTACATTCCACCTGCAGTTTATAAAACAGAGCCTTTTAGAAATTCAAAATAATTAAAAATATCGGTTATAAATAATTAAATATGGATCAAGAATATACTTCTCAACACACTGAATCAGGTTGACCAATTCGTCGATAGTACCACCAACATCAAAGAAGTCATCAACTACTGTAGTAAGGATGCCATTTTTGGCCCATGAAATACGGGCGTCTGATAATTCAGGAGATGAAAGTGTTGCAGCCACAGAGAAATAACAGTAGGCTGCCTTTTGCCTAGCAAACTTGAGCTGGTCCAGTTTATTCTCTACCACCCACCTGGCGCCACATCGTCACTTATTTGTTAATTGAAATATAAACATTACAAAAATTAACTTCAGATACATACCTTTCAAGACCTTTTAATTCTTCACGGTAAATAGATTGGCAGGTGTTAAAATCTTCGACTGCAAAGCTTAAGTAATCCTTGTTGCTAATATTTGATGATCTGGCATTAATCATGGTAAAAATATTCAAAGATATGCAGTTTTTAATTTTTAAATATTTACACCTGACATTAAAAAAAAAAAAAAACAAACTCACCGATATGTAGTTTTCAAAATTCTTATATCATCTACATTGTAATGATCTACATTCCGTCTAGTGTTTATGCGTTCTAAACCGGTATTGAAGGGGAACTTTAGAGCATTGTCCACCTGATTAAACTAACCATTCAGATCTAATGATCTCAAAAACATGAAAAAGAGACTTAATCACTAGTCAAAGTCAAAGTCAAAACTAGAACCTCTTTGTGAATAAATTTAGAGAGCCTGTTTGAATCAGTGGATATCTTCCTTCTAAGAAAATCGCCCGACCTCAAGATTTGTTCTCCAAAAGATAATTCCTCTGGATATAAAACCTGCGATGCATGATATACTTCAAGAGTTGCGTATTCGTCTCTAAAAGCTCCTTCATTAGTAATTTCAGCCAATGGATCTACACATGTCAAGTGATGAAATGAAACATATAACAAAAAAACAGAATAAACGATTTATTATACGTTTTATTTATTTATTAAGATATATACCTGAGGATACTTCATATCCACTGATCCTTAATAACCGAAAGGCTAAAGCGCAAGTTACAACATCCATGAGTATCTGCTCATCCCTCTCCACCCAACATCTAAATTTGACCAAACGATTTGCATTAATGTTTCAGGTTTTTTTGATTACATAAAAATGAATGTTTTTAATTACCTGTATGTTTCGTCTAAAACATTTTTAATTTCCACACTGAAATGGCGTGCGATTCCCAATCTTTCAAGTGTATCAACCATGGAAAGCCGGATATATAAATCAAGAGGATAAACTGTCGGAACTGAGATTCATCACTTAAATTTGTTAGCACAATGTAGGATTTCTGCATTGGACATTGATAAATAACGAAGTATGAAACTCGTACCTGCATTACCGAACTTGTCCAAAAGTGAAGTTAAATAATTAAGACAACCAGCATTTTGATGATTAATCAAAGCCGCTGCTGTTGCTGATGGTGAGTTGAAAACAGAACCATTTTTCATCTGATATTTCCTCACCGTATGCCAATCATATAACTTACCGAGTCCTTCTGAATTATATGCCAGGTATGCTTCCATCTCATTTAAATGACATCTATACGATAATGAGAACAACCAAGGTTATTTTCTTCGCAATAAAACTCACATAATCAGTAAAAAAAAAAACCTTTTTAGCTCCAAATCTCTCTCACGTAGCATCAAACTAACATCCGTTTGTTTGGAAAGGAGGTTTATGTTCAACTGTTTTGCATACTCCAGCATGCCGGGAAATATGATATCAAAACCATAGGGAGATGGATGGCTTTTGTCAGTAGCTGAAGCAAAATTCGACTCAATAAAACGCAGACCTGCAACAAGAGTTTACTATTTATACGGACAACTACAAAACCTAAAAGACAAAAAGAACGCAGCAAAAAGAAGCATACCTTTATGAATTTGGTCTTCACCGACATTCCATCGTTTTAATGCAACAATACATGCTAAAGTTGAAGAGAGGGAATCTTTAAGTAACGGGTGAGTATGACTGTGATTAACAAGACCCCATGAACCATCATCAAGCTGATTATTAACTAACCAATCGAGACACTTAGGAAAACAAGGGGATTTGGGTGAGCTTGGCGAAGGGACCATAGCTACCCAGGCTGTGTCATATGAAGAAACCGAAAGGTCCACATTGTCGAACAGTTTTCGGATTCGTTCTTTGGTTGTATCAATAGTCTGCATAAAATTTGCAAATAAATCAAGTTTTTTTTGTTATTACTAAAAAGCGTGAAGCGCACAAAAGCGATGAGGTTTAAAACCGAGGCGCAAAGCACAAAAGCGGTGGGCTTTTCGTACGCGAGGCGCAAGGCGATTATATAACTTTTTTTATAAATCCTATAGGTTTCTAGCATCCTTTACCCAAAATATAGATATAAATAAGGTTTATATATGATTTAACTTAAATGTACAACCTTTCTAGCTACATGTATAACACTTTTAAGCACAAAAAAACCTGGTGTACTAAAAGCGCGTGTTTCAGGTGGGGTTTTCCCAAAAAGCGCGCTTTTTGTACACTGTGTGCCTTATGTCACACAAAGGGCATGACTTTGCGTCTCATGTCGCCTTGCGCTTACCGTGCTTTTTAAAACCAAGATTATAAATACATTAATAACATAAATAAGTGACTGCAATAAGTCATACCATATTAGCAGGATTAGCTTGTCCAGCATGAGAAGATGCTGCTCAAACACAAAACTTGTATCAATCCATGAAATAAAGAAGAGCAACAAGTCAACATAGCACAAGAAGATGCAGATTTGTACCTATATGAATAGCTGGCAGAGCCCATGATCGATACGGTTTGGTTGACAAAGGGTCAGTCATGCTCTGTGCAAGATTCATTGAAGTTCCGTTTATCGAATCCATTAGTTCTTTTTCCTGCTTCAATTGGCTGCAAGTAATAAATGTAAGCATTAAGCAATAACTTAAGAGTATAAACAAAAAGTTGAGTAAAAAAATCAACTTTATGGTCCGAACTCCGAATTCGATAAACTGTTCAAACTCCAGCAGAAGCATGAAAAAACCCTTTTACGATAAGTGATTTGCAAAGCATTTTAGCCGCAAAGGCGATCAATTTCCGAATATTGATCACAGTTAAACATATTTATGAATCTATAATTCTGGGTCAGATTAAGCAAAACTAGCAATATACCAATGATTCCTAAGGAACTTTATAAGCATTGATATTAACATCATTAATACAAAAGAATGGGAAGTGTTTGTTACCTGAGATTTGTGAACAACAACAGAAGATGCGTTAAAGAAGAGGACAAATATTATCTAAAATAAATAAACATGAAATTAGGAGTTGACTAAATGTGTCAAAATCAGGCCCTTTGTGGAATTAAATATTCAATAATAATAATAATAATAATAATAATTGGCGTTTACTTGGTACTACAAAATTCGCTGATATAGCCGCGAATTGCGAATTGGTACGTGATGTGCCGGATCGCAAAACGCTAGCGTACCGAACACCACACAATTCGTGAATCCAATTTGCTGGAACAACGATTCGATTCATCGGTAAAAATTGGACCAAGACGCCGAAATGGGCGACTTCTTACCTCAATTTTGAGCCAAAATCAAGTAAAGTGTGAGTGAAATTAACAAGGTTTGTGACTACACTCCATGATTTTGATCTGATTAGGCGAATTTTGACTAGTGTTTGTGTTTTTGGGTGGCTGCGTTCAAGTCTGAAAGAAACGAGGGAATAAGTAGCGGAGGGTTATGAATGATGTAGGGGATTAAGTTTTATTAATTTTGGGTTTTTAACATTTCACCCCCTTTATTTTTTCAGATTAATATTTAGTTCCTAAACTTTTAAATTTATAAATATATAAAGTATAAAATTTACATTATTATATACTAGCTGATTACCCCGGGAGGGTTCCGGGGTTGAAAAATCTAATTTTACGTGATAACCTAATAACTCAAGTTAACTAACCATAAAATCTCTCAATCATTGCATGTTTATAGTATTTTAATCAGTAATAACTCATATTCCCCACAAAATCTAATTTTACGTGATAACATGAACACTTTGTGTGTTTTTTTCCTATATGAACGAAACCCCACAAAAATAGTCGATTTTTTCTCCGTTTTTTATATAACACTTTGGTACTCGTTGGAAAGATAATAAAACGCTCGTTAATTTGGTGTAATTTTTTTCTTTAAAAAATCCCGTATATAAAAGATATAAACGTTTAAAAATTATGAGAAGAAATATGAGAGAAAATTTTAAGTTTATTTTTAAATTCTTTTTTCCTAAAATAACTCAATTTAATTAAAAAGGAAACAATTCAAAAACACCAAAAACTCTCCATTATAATGCCACGTGGCACTCTCAAAGGAAGGTTGAGGCCTCCATTGCACGCCACGTCGGCATATACGTTTTCTTTTATATATATAGATAGATAGATAAAAGATTTAAAATTATACATAAAAACTCTAATCTGATTAACTTGGATAATTAATTCGGTAATTTATGTTTTAATATGTGTATACCGAACCGGACTCAATGGTACACCGTACCGTTTCATACCGAAATGAACCTTACCCCCATCCTTACCAAATACGCCTCTTCTAGCGAATTGCGTACCCGTACCAGAGCGAACCCCGAATTAGGTAACTATGGACGAGAAGCCAGTTGAGTATGAGCTGGACAGCGTGGATCCCTTTAAAAGTCAAGATTTTTATTTGGCGAGTTGAGTTGGATTGAATTTCTACTAGGATGGCGCTAAGCAGGAGACAAATAAAGGTTCCGGATCAGAGATGTGTCTTGTGCGAAACGGACAATGAGTCTACAGAACACATTCAGGCTGTTGTTTGCGTTTCATGTGACAGATTTGCTGCAGCTGTCCAAGAGTTTGTCAGCAAATTAGTGGGGTAAGAAGATCATAAACGGCATTATCTTTATTGCTATATGGATGGTTTGGAAGAGTCGCAACGAGAAGTTATTCGCAGGCAAAAACCCGAAGGTTTCTGAGGTGGTTGCGAGTATCAAGTCCATGTCGTTTTTGTGGCTTAAGAGTCGTACTCGTTTTAAGGATCTTAGATGGGTCGATTGGGCTAAGTACCCTTTGTATATGATTTAAGGTTTTGTTGGGTTGGTCGGATGCACCCGTTCTTAGACTATAAGGAGTGGTGGGGGGGGGGAAGAGGTGGGGGGAAGCGCCATGTGGCACTTGTGGGGCCCTTGTGAGGGGGAAAATAATTGTGGGGAGTGGAAGGGGGGGAAGAGGTGGGGGGAAGTGACACTTGGCATTTCTTTTTTTTTTTTTTTTTTTTTTTTTTTTTTTATAAACTAGTTTAAAACACATGCATCACCACTTGTACCCTATGCCTCATCACTTGTACATCTCTCATTCTAAAAAAGCCCAATCGATCTCCTTCTCATTATATGATGCTGATAAACAAGAAGCCAAAGATTATTCACAAAAAGAAAGACAGAAAGAAGAGTAGTTTTTGTGTTTGATGATATGCGGCAAAGAAGAGTAGTTTTTTTTGGAATATCTATCTATCTCTGAAATGAGGATACAAGTTTGTATGTATGGTACACACAGCACAGCAAAGCAAAGCACTCTAAAAAATCACCACTTGTACCCTATGCATCACCAGTTGTACCCTGCAACCTCTTCAAACTCTTCGAAGAAGAAGAAGTTTTTTTAGTTTTTTTTTTTTTATCTATATAAAGCAGTAGCCAATCATCATCACCCACGTCCCTTTCCCCCCTCCCCCCACGCCAGTGAACCAGACCCCGCCCCCAGCCCCACGCCAAGCATCCCGCCCCTGTGGCGGCGGTGTTACCCCCCCCTTCCCGCCCCTCTCCCGCCCCCACTCCTCACAGTCTTAATGAAGCTCAACTTTAAAAATAAATACTAAAAAAATAATAATAAAAAAAAAACTTAGGACTACAAAATCAGACCATTTGTTGGATTACAAGCTTCAATCTCTTCGATACGTGCTACGAACATATTTTAAAGACAAAAACATATTTTAAAGAAAATACATATCACGTGTCAGTAGTATCTTTATATTTAATGTCTATCGCTATCTTATTCTATTTTATTCTATATTAACCACCCAAGATTCGTATCACAATAATAAGGTAACTAAATTATTTAAAACTTTAATCAAATAAATAAAAATAATAATAATAATAATAATAACAATCTCTCTGTTTCTCATCCCAGGCCATCACCACCATTGCCATCTCCACCAAAAGTTGACTGGTCCGAATCAACCACATGCAAATTAATATAATAATCATAAAAAAAAACGTACAAACTTTGTAAAAAGACATTAAAACAGTCACAGTTAATCGGAGGTTTAATCCTTTAAAAAAAAAAAAAAAAAAAAAAAAAAAAAAATCCTTAAAAATAGAAAAAACAAACAAAATAAATCTAAGAATTGGATGATATACTCCCTTACCTTCGTTCGCCTTTAACCTTCCTTCACCGTCGCTGCCTTCAACCTTGTGGCTGCTACGGAGAATAGAGACAGTGTGTGTGTTTTTGTGTTGTAGAGAGTCGAGAGAGAACTTTTTAATTATATATAGAGCTTGTTTGAACTTAATTTTGTGTTATTCATTAAACTAGTTTTTATCTCGGGAGCGTCCCGGGTTGAAATATCTAATATGACATAACTAGCTTATACCTCGGGAGCGTCCCGGGTTGAGAAATCTAAGTAAAGTGAATAAAGTTA
Organism: Ambrosia trifida; assembly: GCA_028751855.1. NCBI lineage: Eukaryota > Viridiplantae > Streptophyta > Magnoliopsida > Asterales > Asteraceae > Ambrosia > Ambrosia trifida. Next base: position 11,114,686 of record CM054131.1, read on the forward strand.
GAAGTATCTAAACTATAAAAATGACATCTATGTATCAACTTACATTAGATACTTTAAAAGAAAATATATACCAAAAGATCCATTTCACCTTACAACATCAACACCTAAAACAGAATATTAAGATCCCAAGCACTTCAAGGGGACAAAGATTGTTTAGCACCAATACATTCAGTCAAAGGTCTTTAACTGCATACAATAAGATTTGAGCTATTTGAGAATATGGTAGAAAAAAAAAACATAGCAATTACCTGTTGGAGAGTGTCCCGGGTTGAAATATCTAATATGACATAATAAAATATCTAATATGACAACATAATTAATGACTTGCCAATATATGATTAATGATTATTATTCTTATTATTATTATTATTATTATTATTATTATTTTAAACAAATCTCTGCCATAAGTTATCATATCTATACAACTAATATATGAAACTCAATGTGGACACTTGTCAATCCCACATTGAGCCTCCAATTACATAGCCTATCAATTTGTGCCAAGTGTCCAAGTGTGAGATTTTATAAAATTTTTCTATTTAAAAAAATAACAGAAAATATATAAGCAAAAAAAAAAAAAAAAAGAAGCGGACATAACAAGGTAGACACAATCACAATCTACGCCTCCTTGAACCAAACCCTAGCAGAGAGGCGATCGTCGACTGCTGATCCAACTAGCGTCTTCTTCTTCATCTCCTATTCAAGGTATTATCTATTCTATCATTGTGTCAATCAAGTGTCTTTCTTATATCTCTTTTGTGTGGATTTTTTTGAGTCTTTGTTACTGATTGTTTGTGGTTGCTCTAAAAAATTAATTCGCCCCTTCTACTCCACCCCAATACGTCTTACATATCACTGTTCCTCCTTTAGATCAGCCTTTTGATTAATCCATCGACAAACTCTGGTCCACCGTCTGAAGCCGACCACTGCTATTCCGAGTTTTCGACCCTGCAAGTTTTCTGATCTGCTCGGTTTGTCACGAACTAGGTACTAAATATCTACCATTTCTTTAGTTACTTTATATGATTTTAGTTGCTTGATAGTATGCTTCATAATATTATTTATATTGTGAAAAAATATATAAATGAAACAGTTTTTGTTAAATTGAATTGTATAGTTGTGTTGAATTTTAGCTACAGAAACCGCAATTAGAAACTAACAATGCTGAAGTAGCACTGAAAAAACAAGAAGAAAGTCCAAGAAGAAGAGCGAAAAAGCCTTCAAAGTCACTAACCTCGGTTCTCTCTGCTCGCAGTAAAGTTAGTTTCATTCATTAAAGTTTGGATTTTTATGATCTTTATATTGATTTCTTTATACCCAATTAACCGAATTTCTTTACTTCAGGTTGCTTGTGGGATCACATTAAAGCCTAAAGATCCGGTGGTTAACATAGACGAATCTGACATAAACAATGAACTGGCTGAAGTGGAATACGTCGAAGACATCTATAAGTTTTACAAACTCTCGAAAACTGAAGGCGGTTTGCAGGATTACATGAACTCGCAGCCGGAACTTAATGCTAAAATGAGAGGAATATTAATAGACTGGTTGATTGAAGTTCATAGGAAATTTAACATGATGCCTGAGAGTCTTTATCTAACTATCAACATTGTTGACCGTTACCTCTCTATGCGAAAAGTTCCTCGAAGGGAATTTCAGTTGGTTGGTATCAGTGCAATTCGAATGGGGAGATCCACAGTTTCCAACTGAAGCTCTTGAGAATTTCGATGAATGGACGATTGATTTAAGGAAACTGAGTATGGGGCCTGCTTTTGCACAAGGGGCGTTTGGGATGCGGTATAAAGGAACTTACAAGCGGTGTCAAGACCTCTCTGTCACAACAAGCTCATCAATGGTTTGTAAATTATAAGAAAATAAGTTGTATTTCATTAATTATTCGCTGTTTTACGTGGCTTGTAGGCGGATTTTATGGAGGAGCTTTTTCGCGGACGATTTGTAGAAGAACGGTTTCCTCCTGAATTTTTAACCGCGTATCATTGACAGGTATATATAATAAACGCCACGGATGCGTACGACTCATACGGCCCACTGTGCTCCTGATCCTTTTATATAATAAACGCCACTGATGCGTACGACTCATACGGCCCACTATACTGTTATCATGTTATCAAGTGTTCATACTCATTGTTCCTGTATGGATGATTAAAGTAGATCATGCTGGATAATTGGTTTCAGATGCTTAAAATAGGTCAGGAACATAATGTTGTTTAGTTCTTAATCTGATGTAGATACTCCTATGTATTTCATTGATGGAATCTATGTTTCATGTTAAATAAAGTGCATTGATTTGGGCAGGGCAGAGGAGGACCATGTTTATAGATACACAATCTACTCCGAATCCTTTATCCTTAATGTTTTATCCCGGGAAGCCAGTGATGGAAGTTGGGAGTGCAGACTTCCCAAATGCTCATACGGCTATGAGTTCACCACTAGCAAATGACCTCTATGGAATTGATGGTGAGCTTATCTCGTGTTATATTCATGGCTAGATCGTTGAACTAACATAACATATTATGCAATTGGTGCAGGAATTACTCGCGTGTTCTTTGGTTCAGATTTTGGAACTGTAAGAATATTTAGCTCAATTACTCAATTAGTATAATATATATTTTGAATTTTGAAAGTAGATCGTTGGTTTAAGTTGTTTATATAACTTTAGAGTTTAGACTTGATTTGTGTAGCAACTTGAGACCATATTTAAAATATTATTAGTTACTAATAGTTTACTGAGTTGAATTTATGTCGTTTTTTAATGTCTTCTTCAGGTGATATATGATCTTTTTAGAGTAATCTGGCCACATTTACAATCTTTTTTTTTTTGTGCCTAAATTGCTAAAATATTGAGATTATAATTAGCTTTGGCTGCTTTTGAAATTGAAAATAAAGGATTACTATTGTGATTTTTGAAATGTATAATAGCTCTGATTATCAGATCTAGATATTAGGGGTCAAGTAAGTAGTTTTATACTACCTTCAACAAAGCTAATTATCTAAGATTCCAAGACCATACAACCAAACAAACAAACGTACCCAAAGCTGATTATCTAAGATTCTTGAATTAGGTTGAAGTGAAGAGGACAGTTCTCCGAGCGAATACGCATGACACTAAAGGTGTATGACAAACAAAGAAAATGGTATACAATTGACTTTAATGGAAGGTAAGATACCAACATCAGGAATTGAACCTTGATAGAAGGAGAGTCCTCCTAGGTATTGGCAGTGGCAATCGAAGCCGGTGCAAGAGATCGAGGCGCAACAGAAGAGTCAGAAGGTGCCTATAGTTTATGATTTTTGTAGACGTTGACTGGTCGAATATCCTCACTTCATCGAAGCATCGCTCGCTTCTTCATAAGGTCTTTTTGCTTAGAGGTATACATGTCATTTTGTATTTTGATGAAATAGTTAACTGCAAACTTTATTAAGTGTATATAAATATTATGTTAATTTGAGGCGTTTCGTTTCTAAATAAACGCTTCAACTAACATGGTTGAGGCGTTTCCTTCGAAACGCCTCAACTATATTAGTTGAAGCGTTTTTTTTTTTGAAACTATTTTTCCAGTTTTTCTCAGTTTTTTTTTTCTGTTTTTTTCCAGGAATTTTTTTCCAGTTTTTTTTTGCAGTGTTTTTTTTTCTGCAGCATCAGGTTGTTGTGCAGCAGGTTGTACGTACGCTGTTAACAGATTCAAGCCTTGACCGATAATGCGATCAGCGTTGTTGCTGATGCGTTTAACCTGCTGCTGATGCTACTGCGTTTAACGGCTGCACAGCTGTTAACATGTTAGGACAAAGAGGATTGGTGAAACCACTTTTGGAAACCTTAGTCTAATTCACTTCTGTCATTTTGGCTAAGTATAGAAGTACTGAAGAGAAAACAAGAAACTGCTGAAGAGAAGATATGAGAAGTGCTGAAGAAGAAACTTCATCAGAAGTTCTGAAGTCCAAACCAGACAAGTTCACTTCAGAAGTACTGAAGACAAACTACTCATCAGTAGTTTGTCATTCATCAGCACTTAGCATCAGATATTTTCCACCGCCTTTTGTATCAGTAGTTTTATTGTTTATTATTACTTTTAGCTGTATTTGTTAGTTTCAATGTTGCAACTTGTGCAACTTGTTTCTGATGTTTCTGTACTTGCTTTTTGGGCAAGATACATGTATGTAAACGTCTATAAATAGGAGGCTTCAACCTTCTATTTTAGACATTGATTTTAATAGAAAAATCCTTCAAACACTTTCACTGTTCTATTCCATTTCAGTATTTATTGTGAATCTGTCTAAGTATCTAATTCTCATTTACTGCTTAGATTCATAATAAATACTTGTCATTATTAGTTTCAATCATCTAGGGGGAGTAATAACTCTTCCTAAGTATAAAAAGTGTTGCTTTAACTTATACATTCCGCTGTGCTTATAATCTGATATACAAGAGCTTGCTAAACACTTAAGTGTCAAAGATAGCAAGTTCTTACTTAAACAAAAGAGCAAACTGATCCAACAATTGGTATCAGAGCATTGGTTTATCTGATCAAATATCAATCTAACAAATTGAGAATCAGACACAAAGCTCTTATTGATACTCAATAAAAGATCAAAAGTTCACTTTTTATCAATATCCATCACTTAAAAGAGTCATCTGACAAATCAATACTCTTTAAAATGGATCCACATAATACTGGTTCTGCTACTAAACCTGCCATGCTTGTAAGAAATGAATACAACATATGGCAAAAGAGAATGGCACATACCTTGTCACAAACCAACACAGGTTGTTGGAGATCTGTGATATATGGTCCTCACAAACCAGTAAACATAAATCTTGAAACTAAAGTTGAGGTTCCTAAAGAACCAAAAGACTATACAGATGATGATTTCCTAAAACTTGAGCTAGATGCAAAAGCATTCTCTATGTTGGCAATGGCTCTCCCAAATGAGATATACTCTGGCCTTTTACATTGTGAAAGTGCCAAAGAACTCTGGGATTGTCTTAAAGAACAGTTTGGAGGAACTGAAGAGGTGATTGCCAACACCAGAGAGATTTTAGCTCAACAATATGAGACCTTTGCTCATATTAATGGGGAAACTTTAACTCAACAATTTGAAAGATTCTCCTCATTAATATCTGAGCTAAAGTTAAATGGTCAGACCTATACAACAGTATCTATGCTACATAGATTTTTAAGGTCTTTACCAGACAAATGGGAAACATACTCCATTGTTTTAAGATCCTCACCAGATTTCAGCTCCCTCACTCTTACAAAACTCCATGGGAGATTACTTACTTTTGAGAGAGAAATTGAACAAAAGAAGAAATTACAATCATCTGGTAAAACTGCTGATGACTACCTACTAGGTAGTACAGCACTTTTGGGACAAGACTCACCAACTTGTTCCTATGGATCTTATGACAACATTGACATAACAACTGGGATCTCATCAGAAAGATCTTTCCCAGGTTATGACAATGATGACCAAAGTCAAACTGCTGATAATCTATGTTTTATCATGGATGATTTGAAAAACTTTAGCAGTGATGACTTAGAAGAAATGGACATTTTACACCAACTGGCCATGCTAAGCATTAAAACTAACAAGTTTTATAAAAGGTCAGGAAGGAAATTTCCAGGATTGACAAGTAATACAAAAATTGGTTTTGACAAATCTAAACTGAGATGTCACAAGTGTCAGAAGTTGGGACACTTTGCTAGAGAGTGTAGAAACTCTAGCTTTAACCAATTACAATCTGGAAATAACTTTAACCCCAACTATAATAGGAATAATGGAACTCAAGGGAGTGCTCATTTTGTACAGGCACAAGCTCTCAACAGCAATACATGCCACAAGTACAATATGTTCAAATGCCTGCTCAACAGATGCAGAGCCAACAATCAATCCCTCCCTTTCCAGCTGCTCAACAACCTCCACAGCCTCAACAACCCTCTCAACAAAGTCTTTTCACCTCAGGGTATGTTGACTGGAGCAGTCTCCCTTTTGACACCACAGAGTGCAATCCTGATGCAGACAACAAGGTGTTTGACATCAACTGGGGAGAACCAGACAATGGCAGAAAGAACTTTGCCTTAATGGCATTTGAAGGCTGTACTTCAAAATCTGCATTGTCACAGGTATCAAAAGAATCTTTGACAAAACTTTGCTCAAACTCTTGCAAAGAAACTTTTGCTCTCATAAGAGAGACAAATGTGCACTTACAAGGAAAAGCCAATGATTTAGAAAGAAAATACACTCAGATGAAGTGTGATTTAGAGAGAAAACTTACTGCTAAAACAAAAGAAGCCTCTAAATTAACTAACTCAGCTATTGAAACCCAAGCACAAATTAAAATGATGATAGAAGATCTTGGAAATGTCAGAAAAGAGCTTGCTAACACCAAGATCAGTTGTGAAAAATGGGTGGATTCTTGTAAGGGGTACCAGCTATTGCTAAACAAACAGAGTGCTTCAAATGTTAAGTTTGGCATAGGGTACCATCATGTTGAAACACCAACAGATTTCTCTCCCAAAACTACTGAAGATGGGAGAAAAATTGTTTCAAATGAAACTTCTGAAGGGAAAGACTGCACATCTTTCCATGAAAACTTTCTAAACAGAAATCCTGGTATTTTCAAAGAAAGTACTTTAGAAGTATTAACAAAATCTGACAACAAGCCATCAGTAGTTTCATCTACATCAGGAGTTGAGACCCTGAAAACTACTGATGAGCAAAATCTTTACACTAATGTCAGAAATTTGCCTTTAGATCAAAAACAAAAGGCAAAAGAGTGTGAAATTTGTGGTCTGTTCAACCACAAAACAGAGTTTTGTAGATATAGAAAAGGAATTCAGTTCAATCATAAAATTAAGCAACAGGTTGTGGGAAATCAAATCGAAAATGATTATGAAAGAACCTTTAAACCTAAGAAACAACAACCTGAAAACACCTTTTCTCAGAAAAAGATAAAATCTCAACTAAAATCTTTTTCTCAAAACTCTTTATCAGTAGTTAGACCTGATTCATCAGCAGTTTCACAAACTGCTGAGATTCAAAAACTAATGAACTTGGTACAACTACTGATGACCAAGGTTGATGGTGGTCCTGAAAAGGATACCACCATGGTTCTTAATGAAAAGTCCATTGCCAAAAAGACATGGATTTCTCAACCTGGTCAAGAACAAACTGTAACTGTTCTCAAGAGCAAACCCAAAGCCAAACAGGCTTGGGTTCCTAAATCTAACTAATTTGCTATTGTGTGCAGAGAGTTTCCAGGGGCTTAAACAGCATATGGTATGTTGATAGTGGAGGCTCTATGCACATGACTGGATGCAGATACCTGATAAACAACTTTATCAGCCAAAGAGAAGGATCTGTATCCTTTGGGAACAATGCTAAGGGATATGTGCTAGGACATGGCAATGTCTCCTCTGGCAAAATACAGTTTGACAAGGTCAATCTGGTGGAAAACCTTGAATACAACTTGCTGAGTGTGTCACAAATGTGTGATAAAGGATATTCTTCCTTTTTCACAAAGACAGCATGCAAGATCATCTCACCAGAAGGCCAGAAGTTGATAGAGAAGATCATTGAAGATCATACTTTGCTGATTGCCAAAAGATGTGGCAATGTCTATGCAGTGGACATTGAGAAAGACAAAGTATTGAACAACACTGCCTGTTTCTTCTCAAGGGCATCAACTTCAGAAACAGATCTCTGGCACAGGAGACTTGGCCATGTGAACTTTAAAACCATAAATAAAGTCACAAAAATGGGCTTGGTCAGAGGTCTACCTTTGAAAGTATACCAGTGTCAAGAACACTGTGTATCCTGTTTAAAGGGAAAACAGCATAAGTCCTCCTATAAGTCTATTGAAGAATCAAAAACAACTGCATGTCTTCAACTACTCCATATGGACTTATTTGGACCTGTCAAGATTATGAGCCTTGGTAAGAAGAAGTACTGCTTAGTCATCATTGATGACTACTCAAGATTCACATGGGTATTCTTCTTATTTTCCAAGGATGAGGCTGCTGAAATCATCAAGTTCTTCATTCTACAAGTGGAGAAACAATATTCTCTACCTGTCAAAACCATTAGAAGTGATAATGGGACAGAGTTCAGGAACAAAACTCTGGATGAATTCTGTTTGTCTAAAGGGATTATTAGACAATACAGTGTTCCCAGAACTCCTGAACAAAATGGTGTAGTAGAAAGGAAGAACAGAACCTTAATAGAAGGAGCAAGAACAATGTTAGCTGATTCTGGACTGCCCTTGTACTTTTGGGCAGAAGCAGTTAACACATCATGTTATGTTCAGAATAGAGTTCTTGTGGTCAAGAGACATTCCAAGACTGCCTATGAAGTTCTTCATGGCATGAAGCCCCTTATCTCCTTTTTCAGGGCTTTTGGGTGTCAATGTTTCATCTTGAACATCAAGGAATCTATTTCAAAGTTTGCTGCCAAAGTTGACTCAGGATACTTTCTTGGTTACTCTTCAACTAGAAAAGCCTACAAGGTTTTTAATTCTCACACCAAGATAGTAGAAGAAACATTGAATGTCAAGTTCAATGAGTCAAAACACACTCTTATTCCAGCACATCCTGCTGAACTTTTTGACCTTGACAACTTCCACTTTGGACCCGAGAAGGCTGTTACTTCATCAAAACCTACTTATTATGGTGACAAAAGGTTTGATGATGAGGATCCCACACCATGGACTCCTCAAACAGTTATCAAGTCAACTTCAAGATCATCAGAAGTTCCCCAAACTTCTGATCAAACAAGTACTGAGGAACAAACTCAAACTTCTGATTCAGTAGATCCAACTACTGAAGATCAGGAAACATCTGAACCAGATATTATAGACCTTAGTAGTTTATTTGAAGAACATGAGCCACCTACACCTGTCAGTGGTTTACAACAACTGATTGAACACAAAGATCATCCACTTGATCAAATCATGGGTGATATAGCTTCAGGTGTTCTTACCAGAAACCAGCTTTCCAACTTTTGCCTATTTTCAGCCTTTATCTCACAGTTGGAACCAAAGAAGTACCAGGAAGCCCTCAAAGACAATAATTGGGTGCAAGCTATGCAAGATGAACTGCTTCAGTTCAACAAGCAACAGGTCTGGGAAATCTGTCCCTTACCTCCAAACAAGCAACCAATTGGCACAAGATGGGTTTTCAGGAACAAACAAGATGAAGCTGGTATGATAATCAAGAACAAGGCAAGACTGGTAGTTCAAGGGTACTCTCAAGAAGAGGGAATTGACTATGATGAAACCTTTGCTCCAGTTGCAAGGCTTGAGGCCATCAGGTTATTTCTGGCCTATGCCATTTCCAACAAAATTAAAGTTTATCAAATGGATGTAAAGAGTGCATTTTTGTATGGAAAAATAAAAGAGGAGGTGTATGTCTGTCAGCCACCTGGGTTTGAGGATCCTTCTCATCCTGAGTGGGTATACAGACTGGACAAAGCTCTTTATGGGCTCAAACAGGCTCCAAGAGCCTGGTATGATACACTCTCCACCTTTTTACTCAAAAATAACTTTACAAGAGGTGCAATTGATAAAACTCTTTTCATCAAACATGTTGGAAATCATGTCTTACTTGTTCAAATTTATGTTGATGATATCATTTTTGGTTCAACAAACACAAAACTGTGTGATGATTTTAAGAAACTCATGCAATCAAAATTTGAGATGAGTATCATGGGAGAACTGCAGTACTTTCTGGGACTGCAGATCAAGCAACAAACAAATGGAACTTTTATACATCAATCAAAATATGTTAAAGAATTATTAAACAAATTTTCTTTAAAAGACTGTAAATCATGTTCCACTCCCATGACACCAATCACACAAGTTGAACCTGATGATCAAGGAAAACAGGTTGATCAAACCATGTACAGATGCATGATAGGTTCCCTTTTATATCTAACTGCTTCTAGACCAGATATTATGTTTTCAACATGTGTCTGTGCTAGATATCAATCAGCACCAAGGGAATCACACCTTATAGCAGTCAAAAGAATTTTCAGATATCTGAAAGGAACTCCAACACTTGGAATTTGGTATCCTGCTTCAAGCAACACCAAGTTATCAGCATTTTCAGATAGTGACTATGCAGGGTGTAAGATGACAAGAAAGTCAACATCTGGTGGTTGTCAATTCTTGGGTAACTGTCTAGTGTCATGGCAATCAAAGAAGCAAACATCTGTTGCAACTTCAACTGCTGAAGCTGAATACATTGCAGCTGCCAGTTGTACATCACAGATACAATGGCTCCAATATCAACTTCTTGATTATGGAATCAATGAAACCAAGACACCTTTGTTTGTAGACAGCAAATCTGCCATTAGCATCATTCAAAATCCGGTACAGTTCTCAAAAACCAAACATATTGAGATCAAGTACCATTTCATTAGAGATTGCTATGAAAAAGGCAAGATTGAGGTGAAGCATGTAGCAACAGCTAATCAAATAGCTGACATCTTCACAAAACCCCTTGACACATCAACATTTCAGAAGTTAGTATCCATGCTTGGGATGCTAAATTTGTAAGTGTTTATTTTATTATTCTGCACATATTTTTCATTTTTCACTTACAAAAAGGACAAAAAGTCTGAAACAAAACTTCTGAAAAGAGAGAAACTACTGATGAACAAAACATCAGTATGAGGATAATTTCTGAAAAGTGTATAACTTCTGATAAAATAACCTTCAGAAGTTATGAATAAAAGTATTTATAAAAACATTTCTCATCAGCTTTTAAAACTACTGAAGAGGAAATGGGAACTACTGATGAAGTAATCCTTCATCAGCAGTTTAGTCAAAAAGGGCAAATCTGACTTTTCCCATCATCAGAGGTTTTGACCTAGTCGGTTTAAAACTTCTGATAAAAAGATTTTTAACCGAGGCGGTTTAAAAACTTCTAATAAAGAAGATTCAAGCGGTTAAAACTTCTGATAAATACCTTTTTCAACACTTATCCTTTCAAATTCAAAATATCCCTCTTTCTCTCTCAAAAACTCTCTCAATAACCTAAACCTGCAAATCAACTGTTCGATCAACCAAAACAAAAACCACATGGCTCTCGTTCTAAAACAGGGACACAATCAAAGGGCCTTTCTTGAAAAACAAGAAGGTTGGTCCCAATACGATGAGATCATTGATCTTGTCGTAAAATCCCAATATTTTACTGCTCTCACAATAAACCCACCAATTCATACTGAAACTCTAAATGAGTTCCGGGCAAATGCTGAGACGGTAACGGCTGATGATGAAATCATTTCCCTCAACTCAAGAATAAAAGGGAAACCACTGACCATCACACCGGCCACACTGGCAACAAGACTGGGCCTGGATGATGTAACTGCCCCTGATCATGTTGCTAACTCGGATATTCACTTAACCATGACAGAGTGTGGTTATCAAGGTACTCTCTCCCATGCTACTATTTTCAAAAAATATTTTGAACCAAAATACAAGCTTTTGTTTCATTATATTATTATGTGTTTGAGTCCAAAAACAGGGTCTTATGACCAGATGCCCTCTACTTTTCAACCAATATTTCATTCCATTGTGAATGAAACCAAATTCAGGGCATCAAAATTATTTTTCAATGAGTTGGTGTTACATCACAATAATACCAAGAAAAAGTTTTTGTTATACCCAAGGTTCATTATGCAATGCATAATAGGGGAACTGGGTAATGAGGTGCTTGTGGGAAAAGTTTCAACTTTAAATCCATTAACCTCACAAGCATACTCTAGGCATAACAAACCGGCTGTCTGGCCAGAAGATGATCAGGGAGAACAACAACAAGTCCCCCTGAAGCCCACATCTTCCAAACTCACACCACCAAAAGCCAAACAACCCAAGCCAACAAAGACAAAAACCCACCAACCCAAAAGAAAAGCTGTTCAGGAGGTTGAGATGCCTGAACATGCTCATGAGCAATCTGCTCTTCAAATAGGTGAGACTGAAACACCCTCTCAGTCTCATCCATCTCAAACCCCACCAAGAGCACCCATAACTATCTTATTCAAAAGAAAAAGACTTAGAAAAACTATTGAAACTCACTCTTCTTTTGAAACTGCTGACCAACCAATTTCACCTATTGCCCAAACTACTGAACCAACACCTCAAATTTCTGAACCAGAGGCAATAGAAATTGCCAAACTTCTCTCTGGGCTAAAAGAGAAAGTCCCATCTGATTATGTCAGTCCCCTACAACCACAACAAACAGGGGACATAACCACAACATCAGACATGGATGTGGACATCACTAGCCCTAACCTAAGAGATGAGGGTGGACCAGAGTCTTTAAGCCCAATTTTAGAGACTCTTGGGGCATCTGAGGCTGCTACTACTCAGTTACCACCCAGTGGTGGATCTGAGGATAGAAGTAAAATAGCTAAGACCTCAGATGTGGCAACTACTGATGAAGGCTTAATGCCTGAAGTAGGAAATCCTCAGAACCAAGAACAAGAGGTTCATGAGAGAACTGAGTTGGGCTCAGCTCATGATTTAACTGAGACAGTCCTCAATGAGGACAACATCAGGGATTCAGATGACTCCATTAATTTGGATGATGTTTCAAAAACTAAAACTACTGAATTGACGGCACTTTATGAAGGTCCCGTTTCAGGGGTATCCAAGCTCAAGAAGCCAGTCACCCCTGCACAGGTTAAAGTCCACTCAATCCCTAAAACCCCTAGAGTGGCATCCTCTGTACAACATGAGGATCTCCCAAAAACACACCCTTCACAACAAATGCCTACCCAATTCCCTGGGCAAACAAGCATAGACTTGAACCAGCTATGCAGCCCAGAGGGTCCCCTGTACCACATGATGAACACTCTCATCAAGAATCACTTCCAAACATACACAGCTAACTTGGAGCTGTCAATCAAGAATCAATTTGGAGTGATCAAGACAAAGACGAATGATCTGTCCAACAAGATAGAATTCAACAGCAAACAGATTGCTCATCTTCAAGGTCAATTCTCCCAACCCTCAACCTCTAAACTTAAACTTGATGAATCCAAAAAGGGGGAGAAAATCAGGGAACCTAAGGAGTCATTCCAAGCCAGGATAAGGGCAAGAGTGGCCATCCTTGAAAGAGATCAGAAGGATCAAGCCAGAAAATAAAAACTGGCCAAACAGTTTGGTGTCTCAGTGGAAGAAATTGAAGCCACAGAAAAAGAAGATGAGACCCAAACCTCTGAAGAATCCCTAAGGCATAATGAAGAAACTTCTGATGGCAAAAGTTCTGATGAAGAATCAGAAAGTACTGAAGACAATCCTTCAGTAGTTGACAAACCATCAGCAGTTGTCAACCCATCAGAGGTTAACACTTCCAAACCTCAAACTACTGACCCTTCCAGAACAACTGCTCCCATCCAACCAACATCTGATCCTATCAGGCCTACTACAACAGTTACAACAATGACTGTACTAAACCCTTCTCCTATCTCTCAATCAGCTGAATTACTAGAGAAGAGTTTAGTTGCAGCCAACAAGAAGGCCAGAGAAGATCTGATCTGGAAAACTCTGGAAGAAAGGGATGATCTAGACTTAAGCCATGAAGAAAAACTTCAGGCCTATGAAGCTGAACTACAAAGGCAGGCTAGCCTTGATGAGATTGCTGAACAAGACAAAAGACAACAATTGATGTCTTACATCACAAAGAACAGCAAGACTAAAGCCTACACACTCAAGGGACTCTCTATGCAAGAGCTAACAAGAAGAGCACAAATCATTGCAGACAAACTGGCCACAAGCAAAGAAGGAAAGGCCAAGAGAGCCCAGATGATAGATGAATTAGTAGCAGAGGGCTATGGTTCAAAAGCCTCAGTATCCAGATGGAAAGAAGAAAGACTGATGGATACTTATAGAAAATACAAGGCTGCCAAGGCTGCAAATCCAGAGAAGTTTCAAACTGCTGATCCTTCAAGATCAGTAGTTAGAACTTCTGGTATATCAACAAGAAGGCCTGCTACTCAAAGAAAGAAAGCAGAGGACAATGTCAAAACTGATTTCAAAATGGTACTACTTGAAGGAAGTTCAATGGTCCATTCAGATTTTGACATTGAGGAGAAACCTCTGTTAACGCAATTCAGGGATCCTTCCACTTTTGCCTACCAAATCCAAAAGACTATCAAAGACAAGATGCATACCAAGGTAGTGACTGAACACCATCTCCCAACTATTCAGATGCCTGATATGCAACAACAACAACAAGGAAGAGACTCCCACCTGAGGTTAACTGAAACAGAAAGCATCCAACACTCAGGATCATCAACCCAAGGGACAAGTCTGGTTCCCTATTCCTCTGACTTTAACAAGTCAAAGGTACCTATCATCAGATGGTCACTTACTGATAACAACTCAGTATTGTTGACAAGAAGAGACCTCTCAAGCAGGGCTTACAAGAAGATCAGTGATCTAAAGAAACTGTCAACACAAGACCTGCTCACAATTCAACATCTGGAACCATAGAGAGGATCTCTATCTGATGGACAGTTAAACCAGCTCAAGAACACCATGTACAAAGAGATATGGAAGATTGTTCAAGACAGAAGAAAATCATAAGGAATTAGTAAGGTTTTGGCTTCATCAATCCAGGGGGAGATTGTTAGGACAAAGAGGATTGGTGAAACCACTTTTGGAAACCTTAGTCTAATTCACTTCTGTCATTTTGGCTAAGTATAGAAGTACTGAAGAGAAAACAAGAAACTGCTGAAGAGAAGATATGAGAAGTGCTGAAGAAGAAACTTCATCAGAAGTTCTGAAGTCCAAACCAGACAAGTTCACTTCAGAAGTACTGAAGACAAACTACTCATCAGTAGTTTGTCATTCATCAGCACTTAGCATCAGATATTTTCCACCGCCTTTTGTATCAGTAGTTTTATTGTTTATTATTACTTTTAGCTGTATTTGTTAGTTTCAATGTTGCAACTTGTGCAACTTGTTTCTGATGTTTCTGTACTTGCTTTTTGGGCAAGATACATGTATGTAAACGTCTATAAATAGGAGGCTTCAACCTTCTATTTTAGACATTGATTTTAATAGAAAAATCCTTCAAACACTTTCACTGTTCTATTCCATTTCAGTATTTATTGTGAATCTGTCTAAGTATCTAATTCTCATTTACTGCTTAGATTCATAATAAATACTTGTCATTATTAGTTTCAATCATCTAGGGGGAGTAATAACTCTTCCTAAGTATAAAAAGTGTTGCTTTAACTTATACATTTCGCTGTGCTTATAATCTGATATACAAGAGCTTGCTAAACACTTAAGTGTCAAAGATAGCAAGTTCTTACTTAAACAAAAGAGCAAACTGATCCAACATAACAGGCGGCTGCAGCTGTTAATAGTCGGCTGCTGCGTTTAAGTCAACCTAAATCAGCCCATATAAATATGTAAATTGATCAGAGTTGACAACTTTATCGAGTACTTATTGGTTTTTTTTTTCATACAGGGACAATTAAATTCATTGGCACCAAGTCATGATGGTTTTTTTGAGGCTCAACAAAGCATACATGGTCTGGTATGTTAACCGCTTAGAAACATATAAATAACCTGTTAAAGTATTTTCTTATCCTTTAATTTAAAATTTTAATTTGTATATGTCTATGTAGGGGCATTTGGATTTTAGACCACCGAGTTTTGGTTACATTATGCAGGTTAGTGCATAGACAGTTAGACACATGAACAAAATGCTTTTAGCAATCAAGTCACTTTTTCAGGAAGCATGCAATCATCTTAGGTGAGGAATCGAAATCAGTGACGGTTTTTCGTTTATAGAATATAACTGCTGCTGCATGTGTTTCTGGTTTGGTAGGGAACTTAATAGGAAACCACTCATTTGCGAGGGTAGTATCAGAAGCTAGAGTAGCATGTTCCACACTTCACAAGAGAGTTGACATTGTTGTGCATCTTTAACATCACTTGTAGATAGCTTTTGATTAGAAGATAATGTCTTTATTATTTGAATTGAAAACTTATGTATAGATTTTGGTTTATTATTTTTTATATCAACTGGTCTTTTAGGTTTTCTCATGTGTATTGCTGTTTTAATTAAAAATAATGAAAATAAAATTGCTAATTACATGAAAATAGCCACATAGAACCACAATAAATGTGTGACCAAAGGTTATGTAATAGCCACACTTAATGACAAAACTTTCGTGTGGTTTTATATAAACACTTAATGACCAAAGGTTATGTAATAGCCACACTTATACACCACATATCACTAAATATACTTATACTTGATGGTGATGGAAATGTCAAGACTAAAACACAAAATATGGTGTATAAGGAAATACTTAGTGATATTTGAATAAAATGCATATTGCTTGCTTTTAAATTTAATAAAATATTTCTACTATATTTTTTTTATACGTTTTACCGCTCAAAATAATTGTAATGTTTGATATTCCGGTCACTTATCCTGCGACTGCCCCTGAAATTGAGCTGGCCGAACTTGATGGCAAGACTCATAAGGTTTGAGCTGAACAAAGTGATTTTGGATGTTAAATTTTGAAACATTTACTGATAGATTGTAGTCTAGATGGTCAAAAGTTGCGTCCTTTTTGGTCTCTTGATGTTTTGACATTTCTGATTGATTGAGTTCTTAGGTTGTTAAAGTTATGTCTAATAGACTTAACTGTTGCACAGTAAGAAAGGAACATTATTGTTGCATAAGTTGATGGATTACTTTTGCATTCTGTTATTTTAATAAATTCTAAGTCAAAGAAAGGAGCATCATCTTTGAGCAATGTTCAGTTCATGAAAAACCTGATGAGGGCTCACGTTGTTGCTTTTGTCCTTGATGGTTAAGAGGTTGGTCAAAACAAGATTTGTTTTCCACTTTTTTATGCATTAATTGTGATTATGAAACAACATTATTACAATTATAATCTAAACCTTTGAATAAAGCAATTTTGATGTTGTAATGTTGTATGCAATAAAAATAGAATATGGGTTACTTTCAACCCGTTTGACCTCTATTTCCCCTTTAAGTCTTTTCTTCTTAATTGACTCTTTAATATAATTGTAACTTGGTGAACCGCGTGTACACGCGGGCAAAAATCTAGTTCTAATATAAAAAAAAAGGTAATTGGGTCGGGTATCACCTAATCCTAGGCCCGACCCAAACCCACAATTTTTTTTAAACTAATATATCCCGGGAGCGTCCCGGGTTGAGAAATCTAATTTGAAATATCAATTTTACACCTGAAATAGACTGATGTGTTTTACAGTTATATGCAGGAAAGCTTCGGGTAGCACTTAACCTAAAACAATTAACAATGTATCGTCAATGTTAGTGACCTTAAACACTGTATAACTCTAATATTAAAACCTAACCTAAAACAATGTACAACTCCAATGCTAACACATGTTGTAAATTTAAAAATCATATTTACTGGTTTGAACATAACTAATGACTTGCCTATACATGATTAATGAATAACCTGAACACTTTGTGTTTTTTTCCTGTATGAACAAAACCACACAAAAAAATAGTCGTTTTTTTCTCCGTTTTTTATATAGCACTATGGTACCCGTTGAAAAGATAATAAAACGCTCGTTAATTTGGTGTAATTTTTTTTCTTTAAAAAATCTCGTATATAAAAGATATTAACGTTTAAAAGTTATGGGAGAAAACATTAGAGATAAAAATCTAATTTTGTTTTTAAATTTTAAATTATTATTTTCCTAAAATAAAACCCTTGCCACATGGGATGACACAGGGCACACTCAATGAAGAGAATACCCTCTTCAAGTGTCATGTCATTAAAATGATTTTGGTTTATTATATGTATAGAAAAAATATCTAATAGGACAGACTTGCCAATATATGATTAATGAATATTATTATTATTATTATTATTATTATTATTATTTATTTTAAACAAATCTCTAATATAATATAAAAAAAACGAATCGGAAGTTTGTAATCGATCATTCTAAAAAGAACAAACATGAAATAAGGAAAAAAAGTTATTTATTAAAATATCGAACGCATTAGTTTAAGGGTTATGTGATGCGTTAAAAAATTCATGGGTGTATGATCGGGTATATAGTTCGGGTATTTGGGTATGTGGTTTCGGGTAATTGGGTCGGGTATCACCTAATCCCAGGCCCGACCCAAACCCACAATTTTTTTTTAAACTAATCACAAACCTGACACAATACCTGTCGGGTTACAAAAAATAGTCGTTTTTTTCTCCGTTTTTTATATAGCACTATGGTACTCGTTGGAAAGATAATAAAACGCTTTTAATTTGGTGTGATTTTTTTCTTTAAAAAATCTCGTATACAAAAGATATTAACGTTTAAAAGTTATGGGAGGAAACATGAGAGAGAAAATAATAAAGGTTTAATATTTACATTTAGTAGATTAGGTATTTAATAGATTAGGTTAAACCATATTTAAACCATATTTATTCATTTTTTTTAATTGGTCTAGAGTTGCCACATCACATCCTATGTGGCATCTCTCAAATGAGAGATTGCATAATATTATGACATGTAGGATTATTAGCTTTGCAATATATATATATTATTTTTCTTAAATGAGATTGTAAAAAGACAACTATACCCTCATTTGCCTTGCATTTGATCTGGTTTAACGAGTTAAATATTTGTCGTATAATGAAAAGAACGTTGAATAGATATGTATATGTACGCGCGTGTGCACTTCCCGCATATTGAGTTATGCATGAGAAAACCGTGAAGGAACGTGAAAAATAACATTATGTGGAGCCTGCGCGACACCTATTACAGCATAGATGCATTGAAAGGATGAAAAGGACGTCTGACCAATCACAAGCGTTCATTTCCTGTTCCATGATCTCCTACCATCAGCAAGAACAGAAAGAGTGAGTGGGAGCATGACCGGTCAATCAGAGAGGGGCAACAATAATTCCTCAAGGGCCACACATGTGGGGCCTGCGCGAATGAGCTGTCAATCATTACCAACACCTAAGGCCGACCCATGCATGCAATAAATACCCATTCATTCCATGAAGAAAGGGATCGGCTTCTCACATAATAAAACACACATATACATTGCTCTAAGTTTTGTTAGAAAGATTGGTCGAAATTTATTCCTTGTAATACTCGTTTGTAATCCTTGTAATTGTGCTCACACGTATCAATATAATAACTTCGTATTTGTCCATTCATTGCTATTAACATTACTATTAGTCGAGTGTTATTGGGTTGGTGTTTCTTCATTGGCGCCATCCATGGGAGCAGTTACTAGAACAACAAAAAACCTCAAATCTTTCTCAAAACAAAACCATGAGTACCCCTTCGCCCACATACTCGGGGAAAAACTCCGCTCCTAAGGCCTCCCAGTATAGCCCCAAAGAGCAGAAGACCCAACAAGGAGGGCAAGGAAAGCAACCAGAGACAATACGTGCAGTCTTACCTTTAACGGTGACAACCAACATAAACGCATCATTTCACTTTGAGACAGAGAACGTACAAGAACGACAAAGTTTACCTACCGAGTATATCATGACGATGGTTAGTCCGGAGATGTGGTATATTCGGGAACATGAGGCCTTACAACGTTGTTACGCGGAAAAAGTTCGACAACAACGCCTAAAGGATGTCTCCAAAAAGTTATCGTATGAGGAAATTCAAACGCAAGAGTGCGGAAACCCATCGCGCCCCAGCCCAAAGGGTCAGCGTGCTGGGTCACAAGGGACGATGGGTCTGCGTGAGAGCAGAGAACAAGACCAAACCTGGAGGGAGGACTCAGACGAGTCCCAAAGTCAATTCAAGCATGACGCTAGCTAGTTCCGCATGAACACTGCAGCGCGGGGCACTATCTGTCTGCCGAAGAGGACCTTACTAAACCGTACTACCCTCCGTCCTTCAGCAAGAAGTCGAAGTTCACTCCGCGCATCGCGCTTGCTTCCCTCCCACCAAAGACCAAAATTCCAAGTACCTTGGGTAAATACGACGGGTCCTCCGACCCAGACGACCACCTGAGGAGTTTTGAAAATGCGGGTAAGGTAGCAAGTTGGACCGTACCAGCCTAGTGCAACATGTTCGCGCAAACGCTTACAGGAGTTGCGCAAGTATGGTTCGACAGCTTACCACCCGGCCAAGTCAATGGAATCAAAGAACTCACAGACAAGTTCTCAACGCACTTCAGCCAGCAGCGAAGACTGGAGGGGGAATCCACAGACATTTTGCAAGTGAACGATACAACAACGAGTCAATCGAGGACTACATCACCAGGTTTAACAAAGAAGTTTTGTAGATCAGCCCGATAGGATATAAACTGTTAAAAGCGACCTTCAAGCAGGGAGTGCATTGCGATGATCTCATCCGCACCCTGACAGGGACGTAATCATGGTTGTAGCAAAGCGCTATGCGAGAACGGAGAGAGAACTTTCCACATGGAGCAAACCTCAGACACCCCAAAACAACAATATGCGAACCCAATCTCCCAAGTACAAGAACAACAAACAAGAAAATAAGGGATCAAGTTCAATTTGGAATCGACTTCAAGCCTCGCCGCACGATGATTCCAAGCATGCCGACGGAGTCACACACAACCATACGCAAGCGGCCAACAGCAAAACACCGGAAAATCCGTAATTCATGGACCCCACTTGTCAAAACTCCGGCGGAAGTCTTGGAAACCGAAAGCATAGATTTCCTAGAACTAAGAGTGATAAAGAAACGAGATGGCCTTGACCCAAAAAAGTTATGCGCCTATCATCATGATATCGGCCATGAAACAAACGCCTGCTTTCAACTTATAATAGCAATCGAGACAACTTTGAAGTCCGGTAAACTGCTACATCTCCTGAGAAACACGCGTCATGAGCAAGGCAAGAACGAAGATCGCGCGACAAAAACAACAAAAAAATCCACCATGATGATCCAGTGAAATGGTCGCGACCGCAAAGGAAACCAAAGAAAGAACGAGTCGCTATGTGCCTAGAAAGAAAGTCATTTTTCCAGTCGTCAAAGGAGGTCCCTCGTCGACCACCGCGTTGACCATCACGTCTCTTTTCGTTCATTACAGAACAACCAGAGCATTCATGGACACGAACAGTAACTCGGACATCATTGTACGAACAATGCTACAATGTCTTGGATGATGAAGATAAAGCGTGACTCAAGCCACTTAACTCACCAATCATGGACTTCTCAAACAGATAGTTCACCCACTGGGAGAAATCAGCTTTCCACTCACCATTGGAGATGGAAAGCATTCAAGAACGGAAGACATAACTTTCCTGGTTGTCCCAACCAAGTCCGCACACGATATCATCTTAGGTCGCGACTCAATGGCCAAATATAACATGGTCCCGTCCCCGCCACACGGTGCGGTTGGTTTCCCAACTCCCACAGGAGTGGCAATCGTATGGACAAACAGGGAATGCGCGGTCGCGGAGCAGCGCAACCAGGGGAAGGCTATTAAACAGTCACCAAGAACAGATCCCGAGAAGTGGGTTTTAAACCCAAAGTTCCCTGAACAGCCCATCACCATAGGGCACACAGTCTCAGAAAACATCAGGGATCACCTCAAGTAACTCCTCATTCGAAATGTCGATGCTTTCGCATGGCAACCGTCCGACATGACGGGAGTCCTGCGAAACCTGGCCCAACATAAACTCAACACTTACAAGTCCATAGAGCCAGTAGTGTAGAAGAGCAAGAGTATGGGCGCTGAAAAAACGAAAGCCATGAATGACCAAGTGGATGAGTTACTGCGAGTAGGAATCCTAAGAGAAACCAGGTATCAAACATGGGTAGCAAGTCCAGTCATGGTCACCAAAAGCACAGGCGGCTGGCGCATGTGCATCGACTACAAAGACATGAACAAAGCTTGCCCGAAGGACTGCTACCAAAATTTACATGTTTTACACACGTATTTTCACCTATTTTTCACCCAAAATCATGCTTTTATCTTGGTTTTTATCACGGTTTATCTTGCTTTGTTGATAATTGTAGGTTTTGAGGCTTAAAAGTGAAAAGAAGTGAAAAACGGCATAAAAGACAAGGAATTGAAGACTTTTAAAGCTGTTTCGGATGCAGCACGGCCGCGCTCAGGCAAGTGCACGGCAGTTGTAACACCCCAACAGATGGCGGAAACATCGAGGTGTCACGTAGTGACGATTGTTCAATAGCTCATGGACTAGAAATGTAAATTTTGATACATTTCATTGAATAATTTATTACATTGAAAGAAATACAACAATTAAAACTAGCAATCTAAACTAAAATATAGAAAATCTCATTCTAAGTCTAAGTTCCAAACGCTTAGAAGTGATCTCATAAGAATCTGAAACATGTACGAAAATAATTTGGTTAATACAAAAATGTATTGGTGAGCATACCCGTTTGATACGTATAGTAAGGAAAATTTAGCAATTCATGTGTAATATAGTGTTTGCAAAATGTAATAAGTGGTATCCGGGTCAAATCAACCCTGAAATGAAATGAAATATATATAGTATGCGCTGGTAACAGTAGTAATGAAACACATAGCAATGACAAGGACTTTCAACACAGTCACAAGGGTATATACCATAGTACTATTCATTGAAATGCTAGGCCGCAACGGTTAATGATTTGACAAGTCATAGATACACGAAATGACACAAGCAAACACACATAAGAATTGTTATTTTAGTAAAAGGAAATAGAAACTTGGTAATAGGTACATGAGTCACCCCAAAATAGTAAAACAGTAAAAAGGGAAAAGATATACTCACAGTTTGCGAGGTAAGGTAATTCTACTAAAGCGGTGAGAGTGCGCAAGGAGAATCCCGAGGAATTTACACTAAATTGTTTGAGTAAATTCGTGAGTCAACGATATTAAATTAAAGTCTAGGGTTCTAGGACTATCGACGATTACGGATTTTAGACCTTAATTTGGGAATTTAGAGTACTAGAGAGTTTTATTTATTCTTTTGATATTGAAAAAAAATAATGGAAAATAAACTAGTAATGTACGACACGCCATGGACAGTAACGGGTGTGCCCAACCTCTGGCACGGGCGTGCACCACCTAAGGACAGACAGTTTCTGCGCGAAAGGACTCTGCAACAGTACATGCTGTCGAGCATGGGTGTGCCAAACCCTGCTGCACGGCCGTGCACCTCCTAAAATGCCTATAAATAAAGATCTCCACTCCACATTTTGGCATCCCATTCCACCCGAATCTCCCTCACATTCCTGCTATCTTAGGGTCTTGTAGGTGGCCTTTGGAGCTTGGGATCACTCCAAAAACACTACAAGAGTGTGAGCTTGAGAGAAATCACTTCAAATCATCCCGAAAACCCTTTAAATCCTTTAACAACCATCACTATGTTTTCATTGCAAAACCAATTTAGTACAAATGTTGTAATGCCAATTCTTGGCTAGGATCTTTGGGTGTTGCTAGGGTGAAGACTACTTTGGTACGGATTGTATAGTTTTTATTTATTGAGTGGTGTTTCGTGTTCTCGTTTAATTCTTTCTACTTTAAATTTTGTTTGGGGAATTAATTAAACTAGCATCTTGTATTTGGTCTTATGGGTGCTTTGATAAGAAGTGGAAGGACTTATGAGTGTACCCATAGTGTTTAACAACCCATGCACTTGTAAGCTAACCTAATTCCACGAGTAGTGATTAGCCCACTTGTGTTTGGAAACACTCACATTTTGTGGCTTAATTCTCTATTATCAAAATCTCACTTAGGGTTGGTACGGTCTTTATACTTGGTCCTAGTGATAAGCCAGGACTTGGTCATGCGACTTAGCTTCATGGTCTATGTGTTAGCTTTGGCGCAGACCAAGAATTGGTGAACCCGAAGCGAACGGTCTTTATTCTCTTCCATTAAATATTGTCGCACAATTAGTAATATGCCAATCACTTTTTGAAAAGTTAACTAATTCAAGTAGAGGATGAGCGTGAGCAGGGTAGCCACGACTCCTTTATGAGGTCAAGTGGTAGCTTGTTCGGCCATGCTCCGGCCGCCGGCAAGTTATTCACAAAAGTTTAAAGTTGTCTAATGTCATTATCGCAACACTAGGAGGCAGGTTCTTCGGGGTTGGGTATACACAGTGTCGGGTGATCCTCCCCTCATTGTTGAGAGGCAAGCTTACCGGTTTAGGAGACCCTCAATTTAACAAATGAGAACACAAATCGTCTTCATAGTTATGTGATAGTGCGCATCTTGGACACACCACTCAAGTGAACATCTACTATTAATCCATCCCAAGGTTAGTTGGATCCCCAAGCAACACTTCTCTTTGGATATTAGTTTTTACGTTGGTTACTCTTGCTCTTTCTCATTTTTATCTTTTCTTTTATTTTAAGCAAGTTAAAGCTGAGTAGGGGAAGTCGTGTCTTAGGGTTCGATACTTGGTACTTGCTTAAGTCTATACTACACTCGATAGGTACACTTGCCTATAGTGTGGGTTTAGAACGATTAGCATTTATCGTTTTATTTTTATAAATTTAAAACTTGAACAAGTGTCTCAACTTAAAGTCCTAACTTAATTTCCTTTTCCATCGAGTCTTGGCATTTCCACCGGGAATTTGCCAATTTAAGAAAAAGAGGTTTAAGTGCTTTAATCCACACGACATCAGCTTGATGGACCGAGCATTCACAAAGTAGATAGGGAAGAACCTAGAAGTCTATGTAGATGACCTGGTGATAAAAAGCATAGAGGAAGATCACATGCTCAAAGACATAGATGAGACATTTCTGCAGCTCCGAGAGATTAACATGAAACTCAATCCCAGCAAGTGTACCTTTGGCATGGAAGAAGGGAAATTCTTAGGAGTCATAATCACCAAAGACAGATTCTGAGCAAACCCAGAAAAGGTACAAGCCATTGAGCGCATGCCCTCTTCGTCGTCCATCAAAGATGTACAAACCCTGAATGGGCGCTTAGTCGCCATCTATAGCTTCCTGTCTCATCATGCTTCTAAGTTTATTCCCTTCATTGAAACGTTAAAGAATTGTTTGAAGAAAAACTAGTTCAAATTGACACCAGAAGCTGAGAAAGCATTCCAAGAAATGAAAAGGTGCCTAAAGAACCTACCGACGCTTAGTGTGCTGCACCAAAAAGAACCGTTAACGCCCTACCTATCTGTAATAGAAAAGGAAATAGGCGCGGTGCTGATGGTAGACCGCAAGCTGGTCCAGACACCCATCAATTACATCATCAGGGTGCTCACAGACGTCGAGGTCAGGTACACAACAATGGAGAAGCTAGTCTTAGCTCTGGTACACACCTCCTGCAGGCTACGCATATACTTCTAGGGCCACCCAATTAACGTGTTGAGCGATTACAAGTTGAACAACGTTTTAAGTAATGTGCCCAGCTGTCAAGGTCATATACTGGCAGATTTCATTACGGAAGTACCAGAGGAGAAGGTGGAAGAATGCAAGGTAGAACAAGAATATTACTCCGTGGATGATGAGAAAGAAATTTGGCAACTATACACAGATGGAGCTTCGAACGAGGATGGCGCAGGCGCATGGCTGAGGCTAATCAACCCAGAAGGCAACAAATTTACCTACGCAATCCGGCTAGAATTCAAAAGCACCGACAACGAGACTGAATACGAAGCATTGCTAGCAGGACTGCGAATTGTGCAAAAGCTGGGCGCCAAGCACGTCCTTGCACACGTTGATTCCATGCTGGTCGCTTGTCAAATCAACGACACCTACGAAGCAAAAGAAGCTTCCATGATACTTTACCTGGAACAAGCCAATCGCTTAATTAAAAACTTCTCATCATGCACAGTCATTCATATCTGCCGCAACAAGAATAAACCGGCGGATGCCCTGAGCAAGATGGCCGCCACAAGTTTTGGCCATCTTGGGAAGGAAGTCCGCATGAAGGTGACGGACACACTCTCGGTACCTACAAGGGAGGTCAATGTGATACAAGTAAGCAACGAATAATGGATGGCACCCATCCGAGCATACCTTAGCACGGGGATAGTCCCTGAGAAGCGAGCAGAAGTGGTTAAAATCCAACACAAAGCCCTCCAATACAATCTGAACGATGGAGTGCTGTACCGATTTATATGGGACCACTGCTCAGATGTGTAGAAGCAGAAGACGCCAACTATCTCATCGGATAAATACATGAGGGCATATGCAGACTACATGCAGGTAAGCGAATGGTAGTGGATAAATTAATGAATGCAGGTCGTTCCAAAAATGGGCGATCGACATTGTAGGACCTTTCCGAATGACAATGGGAAAAAGAAAGTACCTCATAGTGGCGATCGACTATTTTACCAAATGGGCCGAGGCAAATCCATGGACACAGATCACGACGGCTCAAGTGTAGAAATTTATATGGGAATTAATAATCTGTCGCTTCAGGCTACCATTGAGCATCGTCTCCGATAATGGAACTAAATTTGCGGACAAAGGTCTCCTGAGTTGGTATGTAGAGTTGCACATTCAACCCATATTTACCTCAATAGCACACCCGCAAGGAAATGGGAAAGTGGAGCGTGCAAACAGAAGTGTGGTAGAGGTCATAAAGGCAAGGCTAGGAACAAAAGGTCGCGCATGGGCCGACGAGCTCCCAAGTGTCCTCTGGGCCCATCACACGCTCACAAAAACTAGGGCTCCCCTCCGCAAGGGTCCTCAAAGCAAACTCCACAGACAATGACCGCGAACTGCGCCTCAACCTGAATTTAGCGGAAGAGCGTAGAGAGCTAGCAGCGTTGAAAGAGGCAAACTACAAGAAGAGACTTGAGCGGTACTACAACACCAAAGTCAAGTTAAACGCCTTCAAGGAAAATGACTATGTGCTCAGAAACAACGAAGAGAACAACGCTATCCCGCAAGGCAAGCTGGCCCCGAAATGGGAAGGACCGTGTCGCATCAGTGAGGTTCTCGGAAAGGGAGCCTACAAGTTGAAAACGCTGGAAGGGGAAAGCGTTTCGTGAACATGGAACGCAGCGCAGTTGCGTGTTTGTTATATGTAACCCCTGATTTCACTACTTGTCTAACAAAGCGCATAGCCCCACATAAATAAAATTCTTGTTAATTGTTACCTGATTATTGATTAGTATAGTAAAAAATAGCTCGTATGGTAAGATACAAGTAAATCATCAAGTCAAGAATGCGCTTAAACGCTTATCTCGACATCTAAAACATCATGGTTCATTCAACCACTCGCGAAGCAACTCGTGTCGACACAGAATAACCTAAACCTAAACAAAGAACGAGAATACACAAACAAATATATGTGCTTAAATGCATATCATAAAAACGTTTACACATCCTCCATGGTATGATGGATATAAGATGACAACGTCTAGAAAATAAACACCATCGACGATTGTAAAGTTGCATGTTAAGATGCAACACTCACTCGCACTTAAATGCGGTACAGAGTATAAAAATTGCAACACCATGGCAAGATGGTGTAGATTAAAAGGAAGCGGGAACGTATTTAAGTGCGGATCCTAGTACAAAACACATAAGAGTAAGAGTGCAATGTAAATAATATGGACGGGCGACAAACAAACACTATAAACTAGTCGGCAAACTACATTGCTATTAATGCACAAAACTGGGTGAGTATATAAACAAAGTCTAAACTAATATGGCTCGCAGGCCAGTAACAATTTACAATCAGTCTGTGCTCGAATCCGGCCTCTTGGAAGCATGAGTGCTGGGTCTCGCACGCGGGCCCATCAAACCAGCCCTCTGGAACGTGGCTTTCAACTTGGTCAACTCTTCCTGCTCAACAAAACCCGCAATGAAGTCAATAAGAGGATACTTTATATCATCATACAATCGCGACCTCTTTTTGAACTTAGAAGCACAGTCCACATTAAATAGCAGGAAGTCTTCCACAAGTTTCATATTCACCGTGTCCGCATGGCCCTCCAAGTACCCTTCCTTGTGCGCAACCAATTTAGTGGCGGCAAGAAGGTCGCTCACAGCTTGTGCGGTAAGCGGACCGTTCTTCACATGCAAGGCCACCTGCAAAGTCAAGCGAATACACATAAGCACAAGATAAAAAGCAGCCCATAAAAACAAACAAGATCTACCCGCGGGGCGCACGTCTCAAGCAGCCAACGACGGTCCGCGAACAGATAAAAAACTTGAGCCCCTAAAGAATCTCTTTCATCCCCAACTAAAGTAAGGGACACTTCAAGCTCTGAACATTTATTTTCCAAGCAAGAGGATTCAGCCTCCTCCTTCTTAAGAGCGTCTTTCAGCTTCTTAATCTTCTCCAGTTGCACCTCAAAGACCCGACTATACTTCTTAATCTCCTTGTCCTGGGCATCAAGGTCAGCCTTCAACCTCTGCTCACGTTCGGAGGCGGAATGGATTTTGTGAATAGTCATCTCACAGGAAGTCCTCCACTCTGGCTCACGCTTCTTCAACTGAGCCTCCACAGCCTCTTTCTCCTGCCTAAGGGTGACCATGCGCCAGTTTGCGTTCCCAAGCTTGGCGGTCTCGGCCTGTCGGTGCTCTTCAAACAAACGTTTCTCCATCTCAAATAAAGCTTTCTCCTCCTGAAAGCTCATCCACTCCCGAACAATCTTAGAGGTTGTCGAAAGAGCGTTGGCAAAGTCCATAGCATTATCATTTATAAGCACTTCGCGGGGGCGGGAGCGTTGAAATAAGCTCTCAGCAGGGGGCGGAGTAAGCAAGGAACTCCATGCAAACAACTGCAGCGGTGAACTGGGAACCTTCAGTCCACGCGACATTGCTCCGTCAGGCTTTCGCCCATTGCGGAAAATTCCCCACTGCTGCCTCCCGTAGGAGTCTGGGTCGTGTCTCAGTCCCAGTGTGGCTGATCATCCTCTCGGACCAGCTACTGATCATCGCCTTGGTAAGCTATTACCTCACCAACTAGCTAATCAGACGTGAGCCCCTCCTCGGGCGGATTCCTCCTTTTGCTCCTCAGCCTACGGGGTATTAGCAGTCGTTTCCAGCTGTTGTTCCCCTCCCAAGGGCAGGGATTATCTCTGCTAAAGGGAAAAAGGCATGGATTGGCCAGTTCCTATTTGGAAGGCTGCAATTTCTTAACTGCCGCAGTTTAGTTCAGAACGTGGTGTTTCGTCGCGTCCGAGGGAGTGAAAACCAAATTAATGTTAGTGTGCGCATCAGCAATTGTGCCCGGTTGCTCAATAAAACCCCCGCTGTAACACCCCGTATTTTTTTTATAAATTTTAAATTTCAAAAACATTTCTTTCGTAGTAGAAACTCCCAATCATGTTCATAAAAACATTAGACCATTTAAAATTCATTTAAAAAATCATAAAATTTGGGTGTTACCCGTCATTCATCTCAATAGAATCATAAACGAACTAATATCATACAAATGAAAAAAAAAACGTGTCATCTGAATCCGTTAGGTCTTCTCAAAGTTCCTCTACCCGTTTCTCACAAGCTTTGCGAGGCTAACAATCTTAACTAACCTACAAATAGTACACATCGATTTTCGAAAACAAGTGTCAGCCGTTTAAGGCTGAGTAAGTTAAAGGATAAATCATAAAATAAAGATAACATCATTTTATTCATAAATC
Source organism: Ambrosia trifida (assembly GCA_028751855.1). Taxonomy (NCBI): domain Eukaryota; kingdom Viridiplantae; phylum Streptophyta; class Magnoliopsida; order Asterales; family Asteraceae; genus Ambrosia; species Ambrosia trifida. Next base: position 11,144,255 of record CM054131.1, read on the forward strand.
ATTCAGCTCGAGTGATTGCAAGCTATGATCCAAACAAAACAACATAATCTTAAGCAATCTTATCTAATCTTTATCTTTTTCATCTTATCGCATTCATATCTTAAATCTTAATCTTTATCATATCACGTGGTTTAATTCTCTATATTTCATCTTTCATAATCGTAAACCACGTGGAGGATAGTCCTTAGGTCATCAGAACTACACATAGTAAACCATGCGCATCGGGTGGACCGGTCGGGGGAATCCACTATAACCGACTAGGTGAAGGAGCACAAAAGCAGTTAACTATTGTCGTTAGCCATCGTTCGTAAACAATAGCGAGCAGGTACTTCACTCATGTGGCTCTTGGGGTGTCTTTAAATATTGGTGCCATGGTACCGCTCCTGGTATAGCACACCCACACCAAATCTTGGGATGGAACCATCAGAGCGTATTATCTCTCAATCATGTGCGTTCGCTTTTCTTTATTTTTTTTATTTTTCTTTATTAGCTCTTTAATATTTTAGGCCCTTACGTGCAAGTGTCTTACGAGTCAAAAGTCTAGTGCCATCTATATTGTTTTCATGTATCATATTAGGCATAGGTTCATCGTAACAAGACATGAAAATAACATCATAGTATCAAAATATCAATAACAAATAACATCTTGAGTTACCCGACCTGACATCAAAATAAATTCCATATATATACCCGCATGAATCCTAAATAACTTGCAATATTACGAGAGTTCATTTGATGTGTACCCGACTTTTCAAAAAACAATATGTTACCTTAACAAGGTACGCTATTCAACGACTTTGTGATCACTTCTCATGACAATACATTCGAATCATGACTGCCACTCGATGCTTTCACCGCCAAAATTTACGAGGCTCGGTTTCTCCGTTCGACGTTTTCTTGGGGTTTGTTTTTGTACGTTATCATAGGAGATACAAGATGGGGTTATATATATATATATATACATATATAGTATAAGGTTATATTGGAAACCCTTGTTATAGTGAAAACCTTGGAAACTCTAACAAACTCTAACTTCCTGACTTTTTTTTTTTTATGAAAATTTTAGGGTATGTAACATACATGATTTTAAGCATTTTAGGCCAAAAAAATTGAAAAAGCGCCGAGCCGTTTTAAAAAAAATAATAATAATAAAAACCGTCTTCGGGTAACAAATGGGTAACATGTGTTAGTTTGGCTTAACATGTGTTAGTCGAAATTTATTTTTTTTTTAAAAGTGCTCGGCGCTTTTTTGATTTTTTGGCCAAAAATGCTTAAAATCATGTATATTACATGCCCTAATTTTTCAAAAAAAAAAAAAAAAATTTTTTGGGAAGTCAGAGTTTCAAGAGTTTTCACTATAAGAGTGGGTTTCTCACTATATATATATATAGTGTAAGTATCCACGGAAAACCTTCCAAAATGGAAAAACCCCAAAAAACCCATTGAGTGGACCATATTCATCCACATCAACCAAACCAATATTTCATATATTTATATTAAGAAGTGTAACTTAGTCATTTAGACAACCCCCTTCTCTCTCTCCATGTATATATATATATATGTTTTTCCTCCTCTCTCTCTTCATTTCTTTTCAAATTCAAAGCAAATCCTCTCTGCCTCCTCTCTCTACCTTCCTCTCTCTCTCTCTCTCTAGAACCACCACCACCACCGCCACCGCCACCACAACAACAACTTCTTCTTTTGGATCTCCGGCAACCACACCTCGGTCGACGGTACTCTCTCTCTCTCTCTTCCCTCTCTTTTCTGGATCTGGATCGAAAGAACGAGATCTGTTTTATATATTTCACCATTGTCATCATCTCGAACAACAATCCACCACGAAGAAGAACATCAACCGTCGTCATCATCTCGTCATCATCATCTCGAACAACAACAATTACAGTGAGTGTAGATCGGTTATTATTATTATTATTATTATTATTGGATATAACAGTGGTGTTTTGAAAATGTTTTTTTCATTAACTAGGTTCATGTCATGTGTATTATTATTATTATATTATTGTTAGCTTTAATAGTAGTTTCTAATCAATAGCTTTAAAAGTGGGTTAGATTTTGTTTTTCTACTCTGTTTGTTTGAAGCATTTTTTTTACTATATTGTTTTTTTAACATATATGTAAAAATATATTATAAAAACACTATATCTTATTATTTGATAAATCATATATAAAAAATGTGTATTTTGTTAGGTTTTGGGTTTTGTAAAAATAATAATAATAATAGTTTTGGGGATAGTTTTTGTTTGCATACCAAGTGTTCGATCAAATGCTTGAATGAAAAAAAAAACCTTTTCTTAACCTTTTTGATTATTATTATTATTATTATTATTATTATTATTATTATTATTATTATTATTTTGTTTATGTTAGATTGTTATTGGATTGGGCACATGAGGTTGATAGATCACATGTGATTGATGAATAAATGTGTAGTCTTTTTAACTTAGTATATGCTAACACATGTTAGTGATCTCCCATTATGTGTTTGAGGATTCCGACTAACATGTGTATCTGTTCCAGTGTTGTTTTCACGAGTAGGCTATTGGAAGAAGGCGGCGTTGGTGATGTGGCTGTGATAAGTGATGTTTTTTTATAAAGATTATAAATTTTTAATCTTTTGGTGAATAGGGTGTTTAAATAATTTTTGTATTTTATTTAATAAATTTTTGGCAAGTGAAATTGTTATGAACTCGTATAGGGTACATGTCTAGTTTTTGCGGTCCGAGTCTTGTATGCTCACACACGTTAGTATATGCCCCACTAACATGTGTTAGGGTTCATATGACATACGTTATTTCAGTAAAACATATGTTTTAGAATACATTACACATGTCCGTGATGTCTCATTATGTCCCACTAACATGTGTAAGGGTTCATATGACATACGTTAGTATATGCCCCACTAACATGTGTTAGGGTTCATATGACATACATTATTTCAGTAAAACATATGTTTTAGAATACATTACACATGCCAGTGATGTCTCATTATGTGTTTTGGAGAGCCCAACTAACACGTGTTATCTTTTTTGTAGGTGAAGAGATGTTTTGTGTTAAAGATGAACATGGGTATCAAGAACGAAGCATAGCTAGATTTTTTTTATGTTGTCATGATAGTTTTTTTTGTCATTCACAAATAATTATGTTTATATTAAACGTTTTTAATACATTTTTAGTATTGATTGTAATGATCGTTTTTATCATTTCTTAAATAAATATACATTATATGTGTTCTTTTATTTTGTTATTTTTAGTACATGTCTGTTAACACATGTTAGCGATGTCTCACACGAGGTCAGAATCTTGTATCACAACACTAACGTATGTTAATATTGGTGCTGGAAAAAGTGCCATAAAGTAGAAGAGAGGTGACTTGACAAGTGTCAAATCAACCTTTTAAAACCTAGGATTCAGAAGTGTCATATCTCATGTTTAAAATTACCTTAATGCCCTTAATTATGTTCAAATAATCATGGACCATTGATCAAACTTGATCAATGGTCACTAGAGGGTTTCCAGGGTTTTTCCATTATATAGGGTTTCCATATTATCCATCCCCTATATATATATATATATATATATATATATATATATATATATTAAGATATATATTAAGATATATTAAGAACAACAAAGTTTCATTGAGGACCTAGGCGATATAGTCGGCTGAAGTTTCTCCCTATCAATATTTTATCTCTTAGGGGGGGGGGGGGGGTTTATGCTCCATTCAAACATTTTCAACTTCACTGATTTACACCAATCCTACACTGTCACATCACTTCACTGAAACCGTTTTTTAGAGGCATCACTTCACTGATTCTTTACCCAACAATTAATTATTTTCACACATATTAATAATAATAATAATAATAATAATAATAATAATAATATATTACCATTCCCACTCTCTCTCATTTCTCTCTCTCTCAATAATAATTGCACTACCACTCTCTCTCCTCTCTCTCCACGGTTACCAGCATGTTAAATAGAACCAGCAATTGGTTCACGTGACCACTACCAGCATTGGTGACGACGGTGTTACCGTATTGGTAGTGGGGTACCTGTGACGAATTCTAGTGGTGCCCCGTCCCCCTTATGGTTTCCTATTTGTCTTGTGATTTGATTTTGAAAACAATCCTATAGAATCACGTTTTCATGACCCCCACTTTGTTGTAAATCAAAATTTAATAAATTTGTAAACTATATCCCATGCTTTAATTCAAGTTTGAATAAATGACATCTATTAACTAATACACATAATATGAATTTAATAGATAACGAAAATTTATCAATCAAGCTGGTCAAGGATAATTAATCCACATATATCTATAGATATTTGTATATTAAACAAATTATAGTTTTGTATTTCACTCTAAAATTTTGAATTTGAAAACAAATCGTAAAATTTTGAATTTGAAAACAAATCGCAAACTTACGTATATTCTAGTATCTACAAATCAATGAATCATTTGCCTTTCAAATTAAATTTTAAATCACTTGATCCATATTACACATGTTGATATAGGTATCAAGCGTTTACATAGTATATAAATCCATTTTATATGTAGTTAATATATATCATACTTTTATAGATACAAATATAACATATATTGTATTAACGCCCGTTAAACCGGGTGTTACATCCGCTCTGCACTGTTTCGCGCACTGGAGTATGCTCCCTCCCAAAAACATCACTTGTATCCATGACTCGAACCGCGGCTTCTTTCGCGAGGGGAAAGTCAAACCAAAAAGCGCCAAGTCAATCTCCTCAATATAAGCATTAGTAACAACATGGCGTTTTTGGTTCGACACCTCAACCGTCTCACCTTATGTCACACCCTCAAAATCCACTTGCGGAGTTTTACCGCGAGGCGCATGACAAACCAGGATCCAAGTCAACGATCACAATAAACAAATCTAAATGAACATATGCAATTCCAAAAACATAGTTTAAATTCCCCAAATACAGCGGAAGCTTATTCTCAAAACATAATCCAAAAGTAAACCAAATTATTTAATGTTCGAAAACCATGCAACCCTAACTAGACGCCGTGCAGACACGTGCGCCCTAGTTCCATAGTGCTACCTTAGCGACCTGAGAAAACATGTAAGAGTTACGTCAGCACAAAAATGCTGGTGAGTTCACAGGTTTTGTAATCAAAGTATCAAGTTCAACCTGTGCATACTATATAAATTTGTAAACCAAAGTACGCTAGCTAGGCGTATGTTTTGTTACTACAACGATTGTAAAACCATTACTAACTCGCAAACCAGATGTTGTGCCCGAATAGTAAACCTGTTCCTGTTTGAGACAATATGCACTCGCCCGGCCCTCCAAGCCGACGAGCGGGGTTGGTTACTCCCAATAGATCTATTCACATTTCCCCGTTGTGCTAACCCGCACATTCATGGTTTTCCCCGGGACTTCCAAAGATCGTATAGTAAACCATAGAAACCCATAGTATGACAGTTGTTACCAAAACATAAGTTTAACACATGTTTTCTCCCCCAAAAAGTGAAACCAGTTAAAAGAGGGGTCGTAAACTCACCTTAACGTGCCAGCAAAGAATCCGAACAGCAAGTAATATATGCTACCGACACCCTAATAACAGTGTCATTAAGTGAGTATAGGCGTAATATCATTACACCATATAACTCGTTTGTCCAAGGCGTTTTAAATGTTCAAAAGCGTGTAAGTGACACCTAGTGATTCTACATGCATAAGTAAATCCTACGGACCCGTTGGTGAATACGTTGGTTACAATTAGTTTCTACATTCCGTATGTGTCTCAGACAAGTGTACTTCAGTTACATGTCAATTCCATACCACCTAAGACCTCAATTAATCACATAAGCACATAATACACAATCTGTGTTTTCAGGACAGATTGTGCGCCATCAAAACGAATTTATTTAAAATAGCAAATCAGTGAGTTAACCTCCCAAATGTTTACTGAATTTTCTTTGGCATTCACATAACAATACCTATTTTTGTTTTGTCTTAAATCCAAACACAAAAATAATTAAAATTTGTCTAATACATCTATGTTCAGAAAACCTTCCTAACAGGTCAGTTTGGTAGATAAATTCCCAAAAATTGTGTATTCATCCAAACGGGATGAATCCACTTGAAAAACTCATATTACTCCAATATTAACCTTCTGTAAAAATTTCACAACCCAACTCTTTATAAAACTTGATTTATGATGTTTCAAAGTTGACTCAGTTTGATACCCGAAATTCTGACCTGACCTATTTTAAATGAAAATTCCAAAAACCTATCAAACGACATCCAAATCAGATGATTTTGCCCATTCTAAAAAGCTAAGACTATGTACAATCTATTCATGCAAATAATCGATCAAACCAATTATTTTCAAGCCACGAAACAGACCCTACAAGTCGACATTCAGAATCTGTCCAGATTCTAATCATGCAATATTATCAATTATATCAAACTCTAGTTGCATATTATCAATCAATAACACCTAATAATCATCATACAACATTAGTAAGAACCACATCTGATCAAAAACCTAATTATACATCACCAACATCATTATTCACAAACCCTAGAAGTCTAAAACATCAAGAACATGCATAATTATGCAAAACATATAACATTCATAATATAACAATGTGCTTGACCCTTTTAATCTTCGTAATCATCATGTTTTAATTTTTATAAAATACTTTCAGACCTGGACAAACAAGGTTTTGATGTTTTAAAACAATTTAAAGAAGATTAAAACATAAGGGAATGAAGATTATACCACAAACACTCCAAAACAACCAACCGAACGCTCTCCAAGCTTCCCGATTGATGTTCTTGAGCTTTAGCAGGTGGTTTAGGGTTAATAATTCGTGTGGGGCAGAAAGGGGGCGATTAGGGTTGAGTTTAGGGGTTGCATGGCGGTTAAGGATGCTTAAATAAGAGTTTAAGGCGGTTTAAACCCGTCAGACATGAGCGAGCGGCCGCTCGGGCCCTGTGAGCGGCCGCTCACAGGCCCGAGGCCCTCGTTCGTGTCTCGTTTCATCACCCGACGCGTTATCCTTTGACGTTTTCGTTATTTCGGACCGTAACAAGCGCAACCCCATGCGTTAAGACCCTAATCAACCTCATACTCCACTTTTAGTGATTTTTATTAACGTATTCGGTTTAGGTTCACATAATCACGTATGGTTTTCACATAAGTTCATCAACTATCACAGAGACACATAAGTTCGTTATTCACCAACGTCCGAGGTTCACTAATCATGTAATCACATATTAACTTACAACAATGCACGTATGTCCCATCTAGCTATCTAGCTAACCCTAGTTAAGTATAATATACGCGTGACTCGCTAAGGTAGACTTTAATCTAGACAACGTTGTTAACCAGAATTTGCCGGGTGTCACATCATCCCCACGTTAAAAGAATTTTCGTCACGAAAATTGCACAAGTACCAAAAGGAATAACAAAAGAAACAGACAAAAGATAGAAACCAAGAGAGAGATTTACTCGAGTTGTCACATCATCCCCACGTTAAAAAGGAATCTCGCCCCGAGATTCATTCAGCTGCAGTGGTAACATATCTCGATTCGAACGCTTCCTTAGGAAAGAGATGAGGATACTTAGACTTCATCTGATCCTCCCGTTCCCAAGTGTACTCTGGTCCCCGGTTCGAGTTCCAGCGAACCTTAACAATGCGAATCTTGCTATGACGTAGGCTACGAATCTTGTAATCAAGAATCTCAACAGGTTCCTCCACAATCCGAAGACGATCATCAACCTTGATCTCTTCCAGTGGAACAATAAGAGACTCGTCAGCCAGACACTTCTTTAAGTTGGATACATAGAAGACGTTATGTACGTTGCCGAGCTCCGTCGGTAAATCAAGACGATATGCCACCGGTCCAATCCGTTCCAGGATTGTAAATGGGCCGACATACCGAGGGTTGAGTTTGCCACGCTTCCCAAAGCGTATGACGCCCTTCCACGGTGAAACTTTCAGAAGTACTTTGTCATCAACTTGGAATTCCAATGGCTTGCGACGCTGATCGGCATAACTCTTTTGCCGATCCCGTGCCGCTGCCAACCGGTTACGAATCTGTACGATCTTTTCCGAAGTTTCGTACACTAGCTCAGGTCCAGTGAGTTGACTCTCACCCACCTCAGCCCAACAAAGAGGAGACCGGCATTTCCGCCCGTACAGTGCCTCGAACGGAGCTGCCTTGATGCTCGTGTGGTAACTGTTGTTGTAAGAGAATTCTACTAACGGTAGGTGAGCTTCCCAACCTTTGCCAAAATCGATCACACATGCTCGCAGCATGTCTTCTAAGGTTTGAATCGTGCGTTCACTCTGACCGTCAGTCTGTGGGTGATAAGCTGTACTCATGTCCAGCTGGGTACCCAAAGCCTTGTGCAAAGACTTCCAGAAGTGAGAAGTAAAGTGGGAGTCACGATCCGAAATAATAGAAACCGGCACCCCGTGCTTAGAAACAACTTCCTTCAGATAAAGACGAGCCAAACGATCCATGGTGTCGGTCCCCTTAATAGCGAGAAAATGGGCTGATTTAGTCAACCGATCAACAATTACCCATATCTTATCATTCCCGCTCGGTGACTTAGGTAGTTGCGTGACAAAATCCATTGTAATCCGTTCCCATTTCCACTCCGGAATTTCAGGTTGTTGCAAGAGACCCGACGGTTTCTGGTATTCCACCTTGACTTTAGCACAGGTCAAGCATTTGCTCACGTATGAGGCTATATCCGACCTCATGTTTGGCCACCAGTAAAGCACCTTTAGATCTTGGTACATCTTATCCGAACCAGGATGAATAGAATACCGGGACTTGTGAGCCTCATCTAAAACAAGCTCCCGAAGTCCCCCAAATAAAGGAACCCATATGCGTTCTGCGAAGTAGTGCAGGCCATCAGGCCTTCGCTCGAGGTGCTTGTCGGCACCGTGCATAGTCTCAGCTTTAAGGTTTTCCTCCTTCAAAGCTTCTAACTGAGCAGAACGGAGTTGGTCAGGTAGAGAGGAATGAATGATGAGCTGCAACGCCCGAACGCGACGAGGATTAATTGATTCCTTCCTGCTCAAGGCATCTGCTACTACATTCGCCTTGCCAGGATGGTACTTAATGGCGCAATCATAGTCGTTCAGGAGTTCAATCCAACGACGCTGTCGTATGTTCAAATGTTGTTGGTCGAAAATATGTTGAAGACTCTTGTGATCGGTGTAGATGGTGCATTTGGTACCGTACAAGTAATGTCTCCAAATTTTCAACGCGAAAACCACTGCACCCAACTCCAAGTCATGGGTGGTGTAGTTTTTCTCGTGCACCGTGAGTTGCCGAGAAGCATACGCAATCACTTTCTCGCGTTGCATCAACACGCAACCGAGACCATGAATAGAAGCATCACAGTAAACAACGAAATCATCAGGGCCTTCAGGCAAGGACAAAATAGGAGCAGAACAAAGTTTAGACTTCAGTTTTTGAAATGCTGACTCCTGTGGTTCACCCCAGGCGAATTTTCTATCCTTCTGAGTAAGAGTGGTGAGGGGTTGAGCGATCTTCGAGAACCCCTTAATGAAACGACGATAATAGCCCGCAAGGCCTAGGAATTGCCGCACCTCAGTTGGCGTCTTTGGTGCTTCCCAGTCCTTGATCGCTTCGATCTTAGCTGGATCGACATGAATTCCTAGTTCATTAACCACATGTCCTAGGAACTGAACTTCGCGTAACCAAAAGTCACACTTTGAGAACTTAGCGTAAAGTTGTTCCCGTTGCAAAAGTTCCAAAACCAAGCGCAGGTGTTCCTCGTGTTCGGTCTTGTCCTTGGAGTAAATCAGGATGTCATCAATAAACACGATGACGAACTTGTCAAGATATGGTTTGCAAACGCGGTTCATCAAATCCATGAAAACCGCCGGTGCGTTTGTGAGACCGAAAGGCATGACCAAGAACTCAAAATGGCCATAACGTGTACGAAAGGCAGTCTTTGCAACGTCAGCTTCCCTTACGCGCAACTGGTGATAACCAGACCTCAAATCAATCTTAGAGTAGTACCTAGAACCCTGGAGTTGGTCGAATAGATCATCAATACGTGGAAGAGGATAATGGTTCTTGATGGTCACTTTGTTCAATTCTCTGTAATCCACACACAATCGAAAACTTCCATCCTTCTTCTTAACGAACAGAATCGGGGCTCCCGAAGGGGAAGAACTTGGTCTAATGAAACCCTTGTCCAAGAGTTCCTGTAACTGACTGGACAATTCCTGCATCTCGGGAGGTGCAAGACGGTAGGGGGCCCGAGCAATAGGAGCAGCTCCCGGTACAAGATCAATACTGAACTCAACCTGACGATGGGGAGGAAGACCAGATAAAACATCGGGAAATACATCAGGAAACTCGCGTACAACAGGAATATCGTCGATCTTCTTCTCATCGGTAGAGGAAACAGATAAAAGTGCCAAAACGGCCGAATAACCCTTTCGAAGATACTTAAGGGCTTTCATGCTAGAGATGAGATTTAGCGGAGCACCGCCCTTGATACCATACACAGAAAGGAATTCCCCATCAGGGAGGGGAATCCGAATAATCTTGTCGTAACAAACGATCTCAGCGTGATACAAAGACAACCAATCCATGCCTACAACAACGTCAAAACTACCCAAAGGTACCGGCATAAGGTCGATGGGGAAAGACAAACCCGACAACTCTAGTTGACACTCCCGAAGGATACAAGTATCTTCAATCTTTTTACCGTCAGCCAACTCAATTATATACTTAGCCTCTAATGGCTCGGGTACTACATCTAGCAGTCGACTAACTTCCATAGATATAAAACTTTTATCGGCACCGGAATCAAATAAAACACTAACAGAGCGATTATTGAGAAGGAATGTACCGGTAACTGTGTCAGGATCCTGTCTAGCCTCTGCGGCTCCAATGACGAAGGCACGTGCATTCCTGCCACCGCCCCCGTTGTTCCCGTTACCGTTTCTGTCCCTCACATCCCCGCCCTGCTTCAGTTTTGGGCACTCCTTCTTGTAATGCCCAGACTCCCCACAGTTGTAACAACCCTGTTTCCCCGTAGTTCCTTGAGCAGTAGGAGCCGAGTTAGTAATTGGGGCCTGGGTCGATGGAAGTGTCGCCCGACAATCTTTAGCAAAATGCCCAAGTCGCTGACAGCGATGGCAACGATTACGGTCGCAGTCCCCCTGATGATGACGCCCACATTTGTTGCACTTAGGTAATTTCCCCACATAACCACCCGGTTTGGTACCAGAAGAAGAAGAACCCCCGCTATTGAATCTCTTACCCTGTTGTGCTGGTGCTGGCGCTGGCACAGATCCTTTCCCCTCATTATCCCATTTACGCTTGTTATTCTCCGGGGCCTTGACAGTCGAACCCTTAGCAGGCAAGATACCCTCATTCACCTTCAAGTTTGTCATCCTGTGAGCCGATCGGACCACCTCTGAGTATGTAGGAAGATTCCCCGCAGCCACCAACCCTGCGATCTCTGGTACTAGCCCCGAGATATAGTGTTCAATCCTCCTGTATTCTGGCACATGCAGATCAGGACACAGCACTGCCAACTCATTACGCCTTACCGTATACTTTTCAATCTCTGACCCGGTCATCTTGAGGTTCCACACCTCATGCTCTAGCTTCTGAATTTCTTCCCTTGGACAGTACTCTCGCCTCAGTAGTTGAACAAAATTTTCCCAAGGCATAGCTTAAGCCTCCCCTATACCCATATTCTGGGTGATATTGTTCCACCAGGTCAAAGCAACATCCTGGAATAACGCAACAACATACTTGACTCGATCCTCTGGGAGACAGTTGCACATCAGAAACACTGACTCCACCTTTTCCAGCCACCTGAGCAAGCTCACCGCACCCTCAGTGCCAGAGAATTCCTGGGGCTTACAGTCCCGAAACATCTTGTAGGTACACATATGTGGGGGTGGGTTAACAGGACCACCTGAAATGAAACGCATGAGAAAACCACGAAGGATGTAAACAGGCTTCACCAATGAGGCAAAAGTGGATAAATCAACTTACCACCACCATTGTGCCCTAACTGAAAGGCAGCTTGCAGTAAGTTGTTCAGATCTTCTTGTGTTAGGTTTACACCTCCACGACCACGACCACCACGTCCACCACCACGCCCACCAGCGCGGCCACCTCCACGTCCTCCTCGTACTCCAGACATGATTCTGACAGAAAGGGCGAGAAAATTTAGTTTCACAGCTAATGGTAACCACTAGCGTTCACAAGATCAAAGCTAGATCCAACCCAGGACTATCCATTCAAACCCAGAGCTCACTAGGGCTTTCATGCATTTCGGTTTATGATTTTGTGTGCACCCAAAATGATAAACCGCTCTACATGGTCCTCCAAGTGTTCTCCTAGTTCAAAGTTCAAATCACCGAACATAGACTCTTAGCTATACACCGTAATGCTACGGTAGTTTATGGCAAGTGTTTCTATTGGAGTATGAAAGGGAGATGTCCGAGCCTTGGACAAATCTCAAAAGTACACGATTTACCCCAATATACCACACTGCCTAGAGAGCAAGTAACCCGACCTAAGATAGAACGGACGATGTAACATAGGAAGGTCAGATGATTTAGAGACACCCCGACAAGGCCATACGTAATCCACCATAATGTTTAGTACCATGTGATCGTCTAGTGTGTGCGACTCGGCTATAGACTAGACTCTACATGCAGTCGTAGTTCACTATAACCATTGGCTCTGATACCAATCTGTCACACCCTCAAAATCCACTTGCGGAGTTTTACCGCGAGGCGCATGACAAACCAGGATCCAAGTCAACGATCACAATAAACAAATCTAAATGAACATATGCAATTTCAAAAACATAGTTTAAATTCCCCAAATACAGTGGAAGCTTATTCTCAAAACATAATCCAAAAGTAAACCAAATTATTTAATGTTCGAAAACCATGCAACCCTAACTAGACGCCGTGCAGACGCGTGCGCCCTAGTTCCGTAGTGCTACCTTAGCGACCTGAGAAAACATGTAAGAGTTACGTCAGCACAAAAATGCTGGTGAGTTCACAGGTTTTGTAATCAAAGTATCAAGTTCAACCTGTGCATACTATATAAATTTGTAAACCAAAGTACGCTAGCTAGGCGTATGTTTTGTTACTACAACGATTGGAAAACCATTACTAACTCGCAAACCAGATGTTATGCCCGAATAGTAAACCTGTTCCTGTTTGAGACAATATGCACTCGCCCGGCCCTCCAAGCCGACGAGCGGGGTTGGTTACTCCCAATAGATCTATTCACATTTCCCCGTTGTGCTAACCCGCACATTCATGGTTTTCCCCGGGACTTCCAAAGATCGTATAGTAAACCATAGAAACCCATAGTATGACAGTTGTTACCAAAACATAAGTTTAACACATGTTTTCTCCCCCAAAAAGTGAAACCAGTTAAAAGAGGGGCCGTAAACTCACCTTAACGTGCCAGCAAAGAATCCGAACAGCAAGTAATATATGCTACCGACACCCTAATAACAGTGTCATTAAGTGAGTATAGGCGTAATATCATTACACCATATAACTCGTTTGTCCAAGGCGTTTTAAATGTTCAAAAGCGTGTAAGTGACACCTAGTGATTCTACATGCATAAGTAAATCCTACGGACCCGTTGGTGAATACGTTGGTTACAATTAGTTTCTACATTCCGTATGTGTCTCAGACAAGTGTACTTCAGTTACATGTCAATTCCATACCACCTAAGACCTCAATTAATCACATAAGCACATAATACACAATCTGTGTTTTCAGGACAGATTGTGCGCCATCAAAACGAATTTATTTAAAATAGCAAATCAGTGAGTTAACCTCCCAAATTTTTAATGAATTTTCTTTGGGATTCACTTAACAATAAATATTTTTGTTTTGTCTTAAATCCAAACACAAAAATAATTAAAATTCGTCTAATACATCTATGTTCAGAAAACCTTCCTAACAGGTCAGTTTGGTAGATAAATTCCCAAAAATTGTGTATTCATCCAAACGGGATGAATCCACTTGGAAAACTCATATTACTCCAATATTAACATTCTGTAAAAATTTCACAACCCAACTCTTTATAAAACTTGATTTATGATGTTTCAAAGTTGACTCAGTTTGATACCCGAAATTCTGACCTGACCTATTTTAAATGAAAATTCCAAAAATCTATCAAACGACATCCAAATCAGATGATTTTGCCCATTCTAAAAAGCTAAGACTATTTACAATCTATTCATGCAAATAATCGATCAAACCAATTATTTTCAAGCCACGAAACAGACCCTACAAGTCGACATTCCGAATCTGTCCAGATTCTAATCATGCAATATTATCAATTATATCAAACCCTAGTTGCATATTATCAATCAATAACACCTAATAATCATCATACAACATTAGTAAGAACCACATCTGATCAAAACCCTAATTATACATCACCAACATCATTATTCACAAACCCTAGAAGTCTAAAACATCAAGAACATGCATAATCATGCAAAACATATAACATTCATAATATAACAATGTGCTTGACCCTTTTAATCTTCGTAATCATCATGTTTTAATTTTTATAAAATACTTTCAGACCTGGACAAACAAGGTTTTGATGTTTTAAAACAATTTAAAGAAGATTAAAACATAAGGGAATGAAGATTATACCACAAACACTCCAAAACAACCAACCGAACGCTCTCCAAGCTTCCCGATTGATGTTCTTGAGCTTTAGCAGGTGGTTTAGGGTTAATAATTCGTGTGGGGCAGAAAGGGGGCGATTAGGGTTGAGTTTAGGGGTTGCATGGGGGTTAAGGATGCTTAAATAAGAGTTTAAGGCGGTTTAAACACGTCAGACATGAGCGAGCGGCCGCTCGGGCCCTGTGAGCGAAGTCATCTCCATTGGATAATTAGTCAAGGTCTCGTACCAGCTTTCGCCTTCATAAGGCATGCACACACTAGGGGGAAGTTTAACCCTGGTTTGGCGCATTTGCATCCTGAAAGGGACCACCCCCTCAGCAACCCAAAAGAACTTAACCCTCCAGTTACCAAAACCCTTAGGAGACTAGGTATAATGAGGGGCGGGACCAGAACATTGGCGAAATTGGAACCAACTGCTCACAGATTTCAAAAGGTGGAAAATGTTGAACATATCAACGTGAGGCTCCACTCCCTGAGCTCTACAACAAAACTCAAACCATGTGAGCATGCACACGACAAAGCTATGCAACTGACTCACATGGAGCTAATAATACTCCAACGCAGAAGCCATAAAAGTAGTCACAGATAACCTGAAATTGCACTGGACAAAGTACGCGTCAGTAGTGGCGCCTGTAAGAGCGAGTATATGGGGCGCATGTTGCATCCATTTTGTTAGTGAAGAAACAACGAGTATAACTAAGGGGAGGTAGGACGGGATAGTATATGGAATAACGACTCGTGTTCGCTGCAGGGTATAATCCTTGGCTCACAACGATGGTTGACCTATGGTTATATGCACGGATAATAAGCAAAGAGACACAATAGGCAAAGGTATAAGTGGTTCGATCACGTAGGATCTATGTCCACAATACGCCACGTGTGTCTCCTGTTCTTGCTTAGAGAGCTGGTGGGGCGCTGGACTAAACGTCTGATTTTTGTGATGTGCTCCGTTGTGTTGTTCTAGAGGGGTAATTGTTTGCCTCTTGTAAAAGTGTTAATGCGAGCAACAGAGTGCGCATTGCGGCTCTGGTGGCATGTGGAAAGATAAAAGCGTCCCCTTATCTTTGTACATGGCTCGCTTTATAAAAAACCGGCGCCAAGTGGAGACTTAGCGCGGGTGAGAAATTTTTTGCAAAGTCTAGTGACG
This sequence comes from Ambrosia trifida, assembly GCA_028751855.1. Lineage (NCBI taxonomy): Eukaryota > Viridiplantae > Streptophyta > Magnoliopsida > Asterales > Asteraceae > Ambrosia > Ambrosia trifida. The sequence goes on from CM054131.1 coordinate 11,160,165, forward strand.
GTGTTTAAATTTTACATGAACCCAGCACCATGTGAGGACGTGTCAATGTGGGTGTGAGTAAAATTCGACGGAAAAAACGTGTTTCCGACTTCGCGTTTACCCTGCGCCAAGTGATGAGGTGGCAGGCAAGGTGTTGGATGGTAAAATCCGGCGGAGAATGTCCTTTGGATTTTACGTCAACCCATCGCCGAGTGATGACGTGGCAATCAGGGTGTTGGATAGTAAAATCCGGCGGAGAACGTCCTTTGAATTTTACGTCAACCCTTCGCCAAGTGATGTCGTGGCAATCAGGGTGTTGGATAGTAAAATCCGGCGGAGAACGTCCTTTGGATTTTACGTCAACCCTTCGCCAAGTGATGACGTGGCAATCAGGGTGTTGGATAGTAAAATCCGGCGGAGAACGTCCTTTGGATTTTACGTCAACCCTTCGCCAAGTGATGACGTGGCAATCAGGGTGAATTAAATGTGTCGTCATTGTAATTAATTTTGAAATTTGAAAGGTTTCCTTAATATTTAGGAAACGTGCCTGGGAAGCCGAGACGGTTGGTGGACGTGTCAGGGTGCAGAAAGGATGTCTGCACAGTTGTCAGTCATGTCAGCACGTGGGTGGGAGGTTATCCATCGTGTGTCAGGCGAGTGGCCATTCACGCGCGCGAGTGGTGCAGTTTGTCAGGCTGATGGCTGACGTTCGGCAGGTGAGAAGTCGTCCTGTTGGTCAGACGCGTGTCCTCATGTGCTGACGAGTAACTGCTTACACAGCTGTTACGCCACGTGTAGCGTACGGATGTCTTCCCATCTGGAAAGATGAAGAGTCTTCTGCCAGCTGTTCCCATCGCATTAATTGCGATGGGTATAAATACTCCAGGAGGTCCTTGGAGTTTCTTCTTATCTTAGCTTTTCCCAAAAATTCTCTCATCCTTTTCTTCGAAGATCTTCATCTTCTCCGGTCAACCTTCAAGTTTTCCGGTGAACTTCTGGAAAAAATTTCTTTTTTTCTTTTTCTTAAAACCCTCGTCACCATGTCTGAGGGCTCTGATGTTTGGGGAAACCCTAGTAAGGCTGCTGAGACGTCGAAGAAGTTGATGCATAACACCACTTGTAAGTGGGGTAAGAAGAGTTTCACGAAATTTTTGGAGGCTATGGAGTTTGATCCTTCCTGGGAGGTTGAGTTACCAACTGCCCAGAATACTGCCTTGGCTCCTCCCCCTGGGAAGGTGAGCTTATATGGGGCCCACCTTGCCTTATGTGGGTTCCGTTTACCTGCCACCAAGTTCTAGGTGGATACCTTAGTGAGGTATGGTGTTCATGTCACCCAGGTTAGTGGGTTTGGGATGCTTCGGCTTGTCCATTTTGAAGCCTGCTGCCGTGCTCTGGACATTGAGCCGTCTTTTGAACGGTTTAATGTCTTTTATTTGCTGAACATGGAGGGTTCCTGGTTCAACTTTGTTCCTCGTCCCCATGTGCCTCCCTGTGGAACAACTGCTCCCAAGTCACTGCATGACTGGAAGGAGAAGTTCTTCTACGTCAAGAGGGGGGTGATACCTGTGGACATGCCATGGAAGGTTGTGGCTGAGCGTCAGAAGGTAGGTGATCACCCTGTTATGGAGGGTTACAGGGATGAAGCCTGGTTCAAGGAGTTGGTGGCTCATGCTTCCCCGTTTGACACGGGTATGTGTTCCGAAGCCATGTTGGCTTTGTTGGGTATGAGCCGGGCTCAGATTGTGGAGGGGAAAGAGCCGGTGATTGTTAGACCTGGTAAGTTTTTTCCAAGCTTTTCAACCGTTATTTTTCTTAGCGTGTGACTAACTTATGTTTTGTTTGACTTAGGGATGTCAAAATTTGATGCTTTTCTATTGAGGGATAAAGCTCCATTGGAGTGGAGGGATCCTGCGGAGGGTAGGGTGTCTGTGATAGATGAGATGGTTGATAGGTTTTACTTTCCCTATCTGGAGTTCAAGCCAACCGTCCTTCTTTTTTCACGTGAGCATCCTATAATCCCTGATCCTTTATCTTTTGTTCCTCATGCGGGGGTAGACCCTTGTTTTGTCGTTTCCTCTGATGAGGAATCCACTGGGTCTTCTGTAGAAATGGTGGATCCATCGCCTCCGCGTGGTCGTAAGAAGAGTGTGCCGCGCTTTCATAAGCATAAGGTGTTGTCTCAAGCTAAATCTGTGCCTTTGAGTGCAGGTGGTGAAGGTCCTCTGTTTGGCCAGCGCGATAGGCGTACAAAATCTTCTTCTTCCGCCCCTGAAGATGATGCGGCGGTGAGTCCGCTGAAGAAGAAACGGAAGCTGGGTAAAGTCCCCGGCGGGAAGGCTGGATCTTCCAAGTCTGGCGGGGCTGGTCCCGCACCATTTTCTTTGGAGATTAGTCCTCCGCCAGAGCGTCGTCCTCTCATTCAGAAGACGTTGAAGAAAGTGACCAGTAAGTGGTGTTCCGCCTTTCTTTTTTTTTCTTTAATTATATTGATATTTTCCTAAGTGTTGTCCTGCTTTTTGTTGCAGTTGTTTCTCCGCAAGCTCCGGGTTCCGCCTCCGAGCCAAGTGAGGCAGAGGCTGCCAAGAAAAGGCGGGAGGAGGATGAGGAAGAGGCGAAGGCTCGGGCGGAGAAAGAGGCAGCTGAGGCCGAGAAGCGGGCCAAGGAAGCTGCTGCGAAGAAGGTGGAGGAGGAGAGAGTAGCAGCTGAGAGGCTACGTTTGGAGGAAGTGGCCAGGAAGGCCGAGGCCGAGAGAATGGCAGCTGAAAAGCTGCGTGTTGAGAAGGAGAAGGCGGAGGAGGAGGCCGCCAGGGCTGCCTCTACTCAGGCGCTTTCTGGCGATTCTCCTGCAGGTGGTAGTGGCAGCATGCCTTCTGGTGGAAGGTCGGGTGTCGACCGGAGTGGCCCGGGTTACTTCGCGGGTGATGTCATCTGGCGCCCGCACTGGAGTATCCGGGAGAACTCCCGTTTTGCAAACCCTCTTATAGCTGAGGAGTTTGTTTCGCAAGTGGTTCCTCCCAAGGAAAGGGAGTATCAGGACAGCTTGTCCCGTTCGCAGCTGATAACCGATATCTGCGTTGGGCAGGCTCTTCAGGTTGCTGCGGTGGAGTCATTAAAGCTGCGGGATGAAGAGTTTGCCCGTGATGTCGCCGAGTTTAATGCTCGGTGGTCAGCTCAGGCGCAGAGGGAGGAGAAGCTGAAATCTGAGGTGGAGAGATATAGGGACAGAGCCTATAAGTCTGAGGACAAGGTGAAGGTACTTGAGCGTGATCATGCGCTGGCTCATCAAAGGTGGATCGATGCCTGTCAAGTGACTAACCAAGATACTATGAAACTGAAGGATCAGATCCAGGCGTTGAAGAATGAGAATGCCAAGCTGCGGGAGACCGCGGAGAGCCATGCCAAAGTTTTAGCTGATAAGGACTCGGTGGTGGTGGGCCTGCGGTCTGAGTTGCGCAGCAAAGATGATGAGCTTGTGAGTGCCTCTTCTCAGCTGTCCAAGTTGGTGAGTGAGAAGGAAGCGTGGGTGAAGGAGAAGGCGGCGTTGACTGAGGAGAGGGCTTCTTTAGGGGAGGCGTTGACCCTGTCGCAGACGGAGGCGGAAAATGCCAAGACTCTCTTGGATGAAGCCAACGTGGCGCGGGAGAAGGCCCAGGAGTCTGTCCGTTGGGTGATGACCGAGGGTATCGCCGGGGTAAGTATCTTCCTATTTTTTTTCCTGTCATTGCGTATTCTCCTTCTGATTTTTGTTGTTTGTGCAGATTTTCAAGCGGTTCTGGAATGAACCCAATCTCGGCGATCAGGTTGCTGCTATTGCTGCCGCTGCGCGCGCTGCTGGGGAAGCTGAGGGATTTGACAGTGGGTTTTACCATGCGCTGAACGGAGGGCATATAACCAAGGGCGCGCATTATGGTGAACCCCGGGAGAAGGAGTATGAAGCTGAACTTCTTAAGTTTGAGCAAGTCGAATTCCCCATGCTGAAGACAGTGGCGGACTGTAATCAGTATGCTGATCCAGCCGGCGCTCTCCGTTACTTTATTGAAGAATCTGACCGTTTGGGTGCGGAGGCGCAAGAGAAAGGGAAGCAGGCAGCAGCTGGCGGAGGGGAGACATCTGGGACAGTACCGGGGGATACAGAAGAGCAACTTGTGGACTTTGAGGAGTCCGAAGAAGAATAGGTTGTCTGTTTAGGATGGTGTTTTTGTTTTTACGTTGTAAAGCTTGGGGCCGCTTGAACGCCCTTTTTTGGTGGGATGTTTTGAAGTAATGATATTGTTAACTTTTTGTATGATGATTATTTGGATTTGGTTATTGAGTCTGGCGATAGTTATGTTTAATATCTATGCCTTGAAGACCCAAGGTTCCAGTAGTGCACATCATAAGTTAAATGGTAAAACTTCTTAGAATCCCAAAAGGGACTTAGGCATGTGTAGCCTAAGTGTTTACAAAAAATTACATGTAACAGAAACGTAGCTGTGCCGCGTTCCAAGAACGTGGGACAGGCGTGCCATCTATTTTTTCTAGCGCATAGGCGCCTTTGCCCAAGATCTCTTGAACTCTGTAAGGTCCTTCCCATGTTGGAGCAAGTTTTCCTTGCTTTTCTGTGTTTGAGACGCTATTATTTCTTAGAACGTAATCTCCAATGTTAAACTTGTGTAGCTTAACTTTTTGGTTGTAGTAGCGCTCTAACTAATTTTTGTATCTGGCTTCTTTGATGGCGGCGAGCTCCCGCCGCTCTTCGAGTAAGTCTAAGTTTAATCGTAGCTCTTTGTCGTTTTGCCCTTGTTCTGCCATGAGTACTCTTGCGGAGGGGCATCCGATTTCTGCGGGGATGACGGCCTCGGAACCGTAGGTTAGGCTAAACGGAGTTTCGCCATTGCTAGTTTTGGCGAGTATGCGGTTTGCCCATAGGACGTGTGGAACTTCGTCCACCCATCCTGTTCTTTTGGTTCCCAGCCGCTTTTTGATGCCTTCGATGAGGCTTCGATTTGCTCTTTCGACTTGACCGTTCCCTTGGGGATGAGCTACTGATGTGAAGATTTGTTGGACGCCCATTTGCGCCAGCCATTGTTGCAGGTGTTGGTCGGTGAATTGGGTTTCGTTGTCGCTTATGATCTGATACGGCAAGCCGAACCTGCATATGATGAACTCCCATATGAATTTCTTGGTGTGTGCGCCGTCTATTTTTGCTAGTGGCTTCGCTTCAATCCACTTTGTGAAGTAGTCGATTGCCACTATTAAGAATTTGACGTTTCCCGGTGCTGTGGGGAATGGACCGACAAGGTCTATTGCCCATTTCTGAAATGGCCATGCTGCCGTGACGGGAACCAAGTCATTTTTGGGGCGCAAGGTGTTTGGCGCATGGCGCTGGCAAGAGTCACATTTGCGTAATTCTGCTACGGCGTCGGGGTGCATACCCGACCAGTAGTCCGCAAGTACCTTCGTGAATGTCTCTGATGAGGAAGGAGGCGTCCTCCTTGTTGACGCACCGCAGTAGGGGACCCAAGTATGATCATCGGTAGAGGATTCCATCTGTTAACTGATAGTGCAAGGCTTTGTGTTGAATTTTTTGTGCTTCCGCCTTGTTATCGGGTAGCGTTCCAGATGTTAGGTATGCTTTGAGTGGCGCCATCCAAGAGGTGGTACCTGTTTGGATGACGTTTACCTGTCTTGTCGGGACGGATGGTGCTTCTTGTAATTCGACCCGTACATTTTTGGCCATGTGATCAAAAACCGTGGAGGCCATTTTGCTTAATGCGTCAGCGGGATTGTTCTCGCTCCGGTTAATGTGGGTGACAGTGCAAGAAGTGAATTTGCGCATAAGTAGCTTGGCCTGCTGTAGGTATAGGGCCATTGTGGCGTCCCTTGCGTCATAGGTGCCATTGATGTGTCCAGCTACTAGCAGTGAATCAACGTGTACTTCGAGGTGGGAAGCTCCCATTTGGTGCGCTATGCGCAGTCCTGCTAGTAGTGCTTCGTACTCCGCTTCATTGTTTGTTGCGGTAAAATCTAGCCGAATGGCGTATGTGTGTTCTTTCTTGTTTGGGCTGATTAGTCGCAGGCCCGCCCCTGCGCCATCTGAATTTGATGCGCCGTCAGTGTAGAGTTTCCAGCTTTCATTGTCGGGCGTTGGCTGTGCGGGGTCTTGCTCGGCTAAACATTCAGCGATTTTGTCTGTTGGTGTTTCAGTGGTGCAGTCAGCGAGTACTTGTCCCTTGACTGCGGGTCTAGGTTTATAATTGATGGTGTGTTCACCTAGCTCGATTGCCCATTTTGCCAGGCGTCCTGAGGTTTCGGGCTTGCGTAGCACGTCGCTGATTCTGTAGTCTGTTAGGACGTTTATTGGGTGGCCGTGGAAATACCTGCGCAGTCGGCGCGATGCATGGATGAGAGCTAGGACCAGTTTTTCCATTGTGGAGTACCTAGTCTCTGCGTCTAGCAGGGTTCTGCTGATGTAGTAGATGGGTGTTTGGACGGTTTTCCTGTCTACTAGGAGTACTGCGCCGATTGCCCGCTCTGTTACAGAGAGGTATAAGGTTAATGGCTCTTTGGGTAATGGTGCAGTGAGAGTAGGTAAATTCATAAGACATTCTTTCATTTCTTGAAAAGCCTTTTCCGCCTCAGGGGTCCAGCGGAAATGACTTTTTTTAAGACAATTTTTTAGAGTGTCTACAAATGGAAAAGACTTGGAAGCATAATTCGAAAGGAAGCGATTGAGGGCGACGAGGCGTCCCATAAGGGTTTGGACTTCCTTTATGGATGTCGGTGAAGACATTCTTTCGATGGCGAGGACCTTGTCAGGGTTTGCGCGGAAGCCATCCCTTGTGACAACAACTCCCAGGAATTTCCCTTCTTCCATGCCGAAGGAACATTTGCTGGGGTTAAGCTTCATGCGCACCTTTCGCAGTTGGTTGAATGTCTTTTGGATGTCTTCCAGCATGCAGTCTTCGTCTTTGCTTTTGATGACGAGATCATCAACGTATACTTCCAAGCGTACGCCTATCTCGTGATGAAGGCGCTGTCCATGAGTCGCTGATATGTGTCTCCCGCATTTTTCAGGCCGAAGGGCATTTTGGTGTAGCAGAAGATTCATGTGTCCGTGCGGAAGGCCGTTTTGTCTTCATCTTCCTTTGCCATTTGGATTTGGTGATAGCCTTTGTAGGCGTTGAGGAAGCATTTGAAGCGGAATGGCGCGAGGGAGTCCACCTTTAAGTCGATTTCTGGAAGAGGATAACAATCCTTTGGACAGGCCTTGTTCAAATCTTTGTAGTCGACACACATGCGCCATCCGCCCGCTGCTTTTCTTACCATGACTGGGTTGGCCACCCAGGTTTGGTAGCGTATTGGGCGGATGATGCCTGCATGGAGTAGTTCCTTGACTTGTTCGTTCATCGCCTTTGTTTTCTCTGGCCCCATTTTGCGCATCTTTTGAGCGACTGGCTCCACCGATCTATAAGTGTTAAGTTTGTGTTCCGCGATTTCTCTTGGAACGCCGATCATGTCGGATGGTTGCCAGGCGAATATGTCTATGTTCTTTACTAAGAGTTGTTTGAGGTGCGCTCTTATGGTGTTGGAGATTTCATGGCCGATGATGACCGTTTGGTCTGGGAATTTGGGGTTGAGGATCCAGTTTTCCGGCTCCAATCGGGTTTGTGTTTTTTGTGGTTTTGCCACCTCGATTGCATGGCACTGTTTATTCCCGCGGATTATTGCGACGCCGGTTCGGGTTGGGAAGCCTACCATTTGATGTGGGGTGGAGGCGTTGGCGTTGAACTTTGCCAGGCCTTCCCGCCCTAGTAGGACATCGTGGCGGGATGTTGCTGGTAGGACCATGAAGTCACATATTTCTGTGCGCTCATGGGTGCCATCTGTCAAAGTGACTGGGAAGCTGATTATGCCGCGCGGCATGATGACTTCGTCAATAAAGCCCGAGATTGGTGCATTGACTGGAACGAGGCGGGCTTTGTCATCCTCGTCCAGTTGTTGAAAACACTGATCGTAGATGATGTCAGTGCTGCTTCCGCCGTCTAGAAACATAGATTGAGTTCTATAGTGTCCTACGACGCCGGTGATGATTAATGGCGCAATTGCGGAGGGTCCGCCTCGTACCCGGGGGAGGAGGACGTCCAACTCCTTCCAGGAGTCATTTGTTTCTCTCGGGCGCTTTCCTTTGTTTTGGCGTTTTCCCGCGTCGGAGATCATGTTGCAATGATGATGCGGGGTATGCCTGATGTAACTTGTTTGTAGATTCCGGATTGGTTTCTTTCCGGGCTCTTCATGTTTGTCGTCTTGGTTGTTGCGCCCACCTTTGTTAACGTTTTTGACAAGATGACCGAGCTGGCCCGTCTTTAGCGCCGCCTCTATTTCTAACTTTAGGATGTAGCAGTTGTCCGTCAGGTGGCCATAATCGTTATGGTATTCGCAATATTTGGTGTGGTCAACGTTCTTTCGTTTGCCCAGCACTTTAGGTTCCCTGAAAGTGACCTGCTCTGTCTTAAGCACTTGTGACGGAGTTTTGGTTAGTGGCGTCCAGTCGGTGGTCTTCTTGGATTGGCTTCTCTGATCCCTGGATTGCTTGTTGGTAATCGTCTGTCGAGCGTCATTGGCGGGTGAGTATTTACCTTCGTCCGTTGGTCCTGAGATGCGTGACCAGACGGATTGCTTGCCTTTGTTCCTGTTAGAGTTGTTTGTTTGGTTGTAGCCGCGCTGCTGTTTGATAGAGCGTTCCGAGGATGCGTATATTTTTGAGGCTTTGATGACTTCCTCCCAAGAGTCTGGGACCCCTGTTTTTCCGGATAGTGTTTTCATCAGATCCTCGCTGCGTACTCCATGAATGAAGCCTGCACGCGTCAGCTCTTCTCCGCAACCGATCTGCAGTGCCTCCTTGTTGTAGCGCACAATGTAGTCATCTATTGATTCGTTGTCTGTGCGCTGGCATAAGAGGATATGGGCCTTGTCCCGTTTGTGCCGCCTGAGATGGGAGAAGTGATCCTTGAACTTCTGGATGAGGTCATCGAAGTCTAGGATGCCTCCTATTGGAAGGTTGTCAAACCAAACTCTGGCTGCGCCTGTAAGGGTTTGAGCGAACAGGTGACACCAGACTTGTACGGGCCAGAGGACTGTGGTTCCCGCACACTCGAAGTCGTGCAAATGGTCAGTGGTGTCTCGCAGGCCATCGTACCTGCCGATGCTGCTGGGGAGTTTAGCTTGTTTTTCTATAGGGGCGGTGGCTATGCGCTGACAGAATTTTGAACTTAGAGCGAACGACTTAGGTCTGTATGGCCTATTTAAGTCGTCGTCATCCTTCTTGTGTGATGACGCTGATTGTGTTTTTGTCAGCTTCCGCCTTTTGGCTTTTGAGGTTGTTGTTGCGTCTGAATCACTAGTTGGCTGGTAGCCGTCAGATTCTGACGCGGAGTCTACTAGGTCCTGGTCGCGTGTGTTCTTACTGCGACCTCCACCATGAGACTTTGGACGCGTGGTTTGCTTTTCCTTCCCCTTTCGACTGTGTTTGGCGGAAGGGGAGGCCTTGCTTTTAGACTTGTTGGTTTGAAGTTTTGCCAACATATTTTGGTAGATTTTGGTGTTTTTAAGCTGTTTGCGAAACAGCCACTCGTCGGGATCCATTGGTGTGTTGGGTGCGTCGGATTTGGACGAGTCTGAGGCAGAGACCGCCCGTGGTGGTGTTTCTTCCCTTGTGGTTGCTTGTGGCGTGCCCTTGTCTGGAGTTTGGAGCGTTCCCGCTCTGGCGGTTTGTACGACTGTAGAGAGGGTTGCTCCTTTGGTTCCAACAGGGGTTAGGTCAGCCATTTTGTGAGTTTGAAAGATGTGGGTTTGAAAGTTTTGTGGGTCTTTCAGCCGGTACGGATGGCGCCAATGAAGAAACAACGAGTATAACTGAGGGGAGGTAGGACGGGATAGTATATGGAATAACGACTCGTGTTCGCTGCAGGGTATAATCCTTGGCTCACAACGATGGTTGACCTATGGTTATATGCACGGATAATAAGCAAAGAGACACAATAGGCAAAGGTATAAGTGGTTCGATCACGTAGGATCTACGTCCACTGGAAAGAACAATCTTTATTGATAAAAGATATAAGTAATAGTACAAGTGGTGGAACAAGTGTCTTTGTTCTAATTGGTTAATTTTCTCCTTTAAGAAAGGAGGCCAAGTCCTCCTTTTATAGGAGAGGCATGGGCCCAAGGTCAACGGGCCCATTCTGGTTATTAACGGGCTTGGGTTAGAGGCCCAAGCCGGTTGCTTGTGTAGGTCCCACTAGTTGGATTCCAATCCTTAGTTGGATAAAGTGATCCAAGTTGAGGAGGGCCTCTTCGATTGGGCCACGTGTCGCCTGGTGGTTGGTCGGCTGGGCGGTGCTTTGTCCTCCACACACGTGGCGTATTGTGGCTGGGTCTGCAGGGGAGTCAGACGTCAGGCGGCTGACCACTTGTCAGCTGACACCTGACGGGTGGTAGCAAGTTGGGGCTCCAAGGGGGATGTTCCCGGGTGTTGTCAACTTGTACCTCTGCGCAGGCTAGCAGCAGCGCCAGGCGCTGCTGTGCATCCGATTATGTTACTCTCTACGGGGGCTTTGGGTAGGGTGCGCCTGAAAGCGCAGGTGAATAGTACCCTACCCCTTCAGTTAGTATGTAATGGAAAACATATAAACATGTACCTGAGAGATTCGTGAGACCTGCTATTGATGCTGAAAGCGTTGAGGTTGACATAACTGTCAGTGTGTTCGAGTTCCCTTTAGGGTATGCAGTTATGATGGCTAATGATCCTTAGACAGGATCGGTTATGGGAGAGAGGGAGATGGACGATTTTTAATGGTGTTATGTTGATAATAATGTGTCACCTTTAATCCCTAGTAATCTCTCCCTATTTATACATACCCAGGGGACACTCTAGTTAGGCCCAACTAATGATAAGTCCATCCATAAAAGACAAATCGGTTATGGGCTTAGAGTATTTAGCAATTGATCAATCATAATATAAATGATTATAATGGCTACCGATAAATATACAAGACGTTACGTATATTTATTCCAACATTCTCCCACTTAGCCGAGTAATCATTTACTATGAGTATTCCATAAGTCTCCGGAGATTAATACTCATTTTAGTTCTAAACCCAAACCCTAGCAGAGAAATACAGCCGTTAAGTCTTTATTCGACTTAAGACCCCTTAATCATACTACAATCCAAATCTAAAACTTAACATTAGGATCAACTATCGTTATGCCCTTAGTTATTGATTTGTTATATTATTGTCTTTATGTCATTATGCTAGCTTAACATACTAATAGACAAACAAATCATAATGAGGAAATTTCAGAACAATATCTTACCTTAACAAGGTACGCTAGTCAACAACTTTGTGATCACTTCTCACGACAACACCTTCGAATCACGACTGCCGCTCGATGCTTTCACCGCCAAAGATTACCAGCCTCGGTTTCTCCGTTCGTCGTTTTTTTTGGGTTTGTTTTTGTACGTTTTCATAGGAGATACAAGATAGGTTATATATATATATATATATATATAGGGGAAGGATAAATTGAAAACCCCCTTGAGTTGAGAAAACCTTGGAAACCCATGTAAAAAATCATTTTTTTTTGAAAAAAATAACCAATGTAAAATACATGTTTTTAAGCATTTTGGGCCAAAAAATATAAAAAGCGCCGAATGGATTTTTTTTAAAAAATAAACAAAGTTGCTAAAAAAACATATGTTTTCAGCTATTTGCTGTTTTTTATCAGGTGTAAACATGTGTTTTCGCAGCTTTGTTTATTTTTTAAAAAAAAATCCCTTCGGCGCTTTTTTTATTTTTTTGGCCCAAAACACTTAAAAACATGTATTTTACATTGGTTATTTTTTTCAAAAAAAAAATAATGATTTTTTACATGGGTTTCCAAGGTTTTCTCAACTCAAGAGGGTTTTCATTTTATAATTGCCCTATATATATATATATATATATATATATATATATATGAAAAACAACAAAGTTTCATTGGGGACCTAGGCGATATAGTCGGCTGAAGTTTCTCCCTATCAATATTTTATCTCTTAGGGGGGTGGTGTGCTCCACTGAAACATTTTCAACTTCACTGATTTACACCAATCCTACACTGTCACATCACTTCACTGAAACCGTTTTTTAGAGGCAGCACTTCACTGATTCTTTACCCAATAATTAATTATTTTCACACATAGTAGTAGTAGTAGTAGTGGTGGTAGTAGTGGTAGTAGTGGTAGTCGTGGTAGTGGTGGTAGTGGTGGTAGGGGTGGTAGCAGTAGCAGCAGTAGTAGCAGCAGTAGTAGCAGTAGTTGTAGTAGTAGTAGCAGTAGTAGCGGTAGTAGTGGTAGTAGTAGTAGTAGTATATTACCCTTCCCATTTTCTCTCCTTTCTCTCTCTCAATAATAATTGCACTGCCACTCTCTCTCATCTCTCTCCACGGTTACCAGCCCGTTAAATAGAACCATAAATTGGTTCACGGGACCACTACCAGCATGGGTGTCGACGGTGTTACCATGCTGATAATGGGGTACCCGTGACCAATTCTGGTGGCGCCCGTCCCGTTATGGTTTCCTATTTATCTTGTGATTTGATTTTGAAAACAATCCTACTGAATCACGTTTTCATGACCCCTACTTTGTTGTAAATCAAAATTTAATAAATTTGAAAACTATATCCCATGCTTTAATTCAAGTTTGACTAATTGACATCTATTAACTAATACACATAATATGAATTTAATATATAATGAAAATTTATCAATCAAACTTGTCAAGGATAATTAATCCACATATATTTATAGATATTTGTATATTAACGAATTATAGTTTTGTAATTCACTCTAAAATTTTGAATTTGAAAACAAATCGTAAAATTTTGAATTTGAAAACAAATCGCAAACTTACGTATATTCTAGTATCTATAAATCAATGAATCATTTGCCTTTCAAATTAAATTTCAAATCACTTGATCCATATTACACATTTGGATATAGGTATCAAACGTTTACATAGTATATAAATCCATTTTATATGTAGTTAATATATATATACATAGTATATATATGTAGTTAATATATGTAACATTTCGTAATTATCTTGTAATTATTAAATCTCGACGTTTTAGCATGTGTTAAAAAAAATATTTTCAAAATTAACATGTTTCAGGTAACAATGAAGCTGAGGCTTAGAGTATGCTTGACGGATTCTATGAAGTTATTTGAAGTTATTTGTTTATTTGATGTTATGTATTACATATTTTGGGGTTTTTAGACATCGTTTCATTTGGATATTTATGTTATCAATAAAGTATTTAAAATTTCAATATATACCATGTGCTACTGAAACAATCATCAATATGTGACATCCCGATGTTTCCGCCATCGGTTGGGGTGTTACAGATTGGTATCAGAGCCATGGTTATAGGGAATTAGGTTATTAGAAAAATAATCTAGTCTATAACCATAGGATTTAACCAGTACTTGTTTCTTTTACTTGCTTCTCTACTTATTTCTATTCTCTATCTCTCTCCTACTTCTTATCCATACTTTAGTCCCTACATGAAGATTGTTCTCCATCACCGGATCTACCCTTAGACTAATAGGACAAGATTCTCAAGTCTTAACCTGAACTGCCTTAAAGATCCCGTCGAAGTTCTAGATGTTAATAACGAACACGTGCAATCTGGAACATGTCAAGGATAATTAATCCACATATATTTAAATCTTGTTGTATTTTCATTACCTAGAAACTTTACAAAGTACATATTTTTGTCAAAAGATGCCCTCGAACTTAAATTCAATTGTTTATTTATTGACGTAACAAACGATTTTCTATATAATGCTTTAAACTATTAAAAATCACTTAATAGAGCCTTGATCTTCAAAACCTAATGTCATGTTTGAAATCTCCAACTAACGGGAATATTTTAATCAAAGCCCACTTAGCTTATACTATTTAATAACTTTTGCTTTATGTACAAAACCAATTTTGAAAATAATTTTTTTTAATCCATAGGAATAATATCTAGTCTCTAAATTCTCCATCGACACTCACTCATTTTCAACTTGTTCAAATTTTTACAATATTTGGCATATACCACAATCATGTTATCTTATACACTTGATTATAACCTTTGATCCAGACCCCAAAATTTACACTGCTACATAATCTCTCTACTACAAAATAAACTCTTTATCAACTATCTTCACATTCACTACCTCTCACAACCTTGATTCTGCTTCAAGATTTTTCATCATCCTCTCAAGAACTAAATTCATATCCTTCACCTTCTCACACATGAGCTAGTTACCCATGATAACCAAACTATTGAAACTTGATTGTGTATGCATCAAACATAATCCTTAGTTATACATGAGGATTTGACTATCTACCATATTTGAACATTTGAAACTAGAATTCATGGAATATAAACTATTTGCTATAGACACACCTAGAGTCATTAACCTTGTCTAGGGCAACTCTATTACAACTCGTATGCTACACTTGATACTTGATTGCTTACGTGTACATATTATCAATTTGCAAGTTATGTGTGTAATAATTGGTACACTTAATCAAACAACTGATAGAGGATGAAGTACTTGCTCAACAGTTAGTAGAGTACCAAATAACCTACTTAACGATTGGTAGAGGTCATCATGCCTTTTCAACAGTCGGTAGAGGCCCTACAACCTGCTCAACGACTGGTGGAGGCTATCGAACCTGCTCAACAATCGGTAGAGGTTCCTACTCACTAACTGGTAGGAGTCTTTTTCCTGCTCAACAGTTAGACTCATTAATACAAAGGGATTATTTTTGCATTACTCACATGTGTGTTAGAGTCATAGAAGGACACAAAACCCTAATGTAAGGTAAATTGGTGATTGCGGTCCGGAACGTAATCATGAATTTACAGGTACGTTAAGGTAGTGTGAAATTCTATCAAGGTTTTTGGTAGATAACCAATTATAACTCTAGTTACTGTCAAACATCTCATGAATTCCTTTTAGGAGTCCTAAAATCCAAGCTTAGTGCTTTGCTAAATTCTTATTCTCTTCGCTATTTCAGACAAACCTAATCCAACTCTTAAAACTTACACAAATCAATCCCCTTATCCAAATTATTCGAAACAGATTATTCTATTACCTATAAATTTATCTCGTGCCTTAACCCAAATTTTCCAAACCACAGCTGCCCAAATTTCTACCAAATACCCTCAACCCTGTGTTTTTAATAACTTCGGGACGAAGTTTCTAAAAGTAGGGGAGACTGTAACATTTCGTAATTATCTTGTAATTATTAAATCTCGACGTTTTAGCATGTGTTAAAAAAAATATTTTCAAAATTAACATGTTTCAGGTAACAATGAAGCTGAGGCTTAGAGTATGCTTGACGGATTCTATGAAGTTATTTGTTTATTTGATGTTATGTATTAGATATTTTGGGGTTTTTAGACATCGTTTCATTTGGATATTTATATATCAATAAAGTATTTAAAATTTCAATATATACCATGTGCTACTGAAACAATCATCAATATGTGACATCCCGATGTTTCCGCCATCGGTTGGGGTGTTACAATATATATCGTACTTTTATAGATACAAATATAACATATATTGTATTAACGCCCGTTAAACCGGGTGTTAGACCCGCTCTGCACTGTTTCGCGCACAGGAGTATGCACTCTCCCAAAAACATCACTTGTATCCATGACATCCGCCGTGGACACACCGGTACCCTTAGAAATGTCTTTTTGAAATGTAGGCGGAGGGGATGGTTCACATGCATGCTCCTCAAAAGCCACTGGTTCAAACTGCATAGGAGTCAACCGGGTACTCGGAGCTGGCTCCTAAGATTTCTTGCGGCTCGACCCGCTTTGCTTCACCATATCTGCTGCAAAATGAGAAACAAGAATGAGGCAAGACGCGGATAAGGTTGGACTGTGATGCTAAAGACATACCAAATATTTGTTGCTCAACATCAAGAACATCATCCTCCAACCGCGGTTTCTTTCACGAAGGGGAAGTCAAACCAAAAAGCGCCAAGTCAATCTCCTCAATATAAGCATCAATAACAACAGGGTGTTTTTGCTTCGACGCCCCAACCGTCTCACCTTACGCCGATGACAATTGTTGTTGGCCAGACGCGTCAGCAATTGCGCCTGTAAGAGCCAACATATCGGGCGCAATGAGGTTGTGACCAACAACATCAGCATTGTGTTGGTCCCAATCACCACCCTTATCCAAGTCATCATCATCAAGAGCAACAGTATGGATGGACTCGCGGCCGCCGCCTGAAATGGTGGACCACAAACTACCTATGCTCTCATCATCCGATAAAAACACATACTCTTGTCCTGTAAGTGCAACGACGCTCAAAGGCCGAGGGTCAAGGATGGGATGCGCATCTGAAGACATAAACTGGGAAGCGCCTTGCCCGCGAGAAGTATCACCTGTACGCAACACGAGGTTGACAAAAACATGTTGGTCGTGGCGTCTAGAATGAACTGATCGCCAGCCCGCACAGGTTCAAATTGACACCTCAGATTAGGCAACGACATGACAACATAATACTGAATACAGCCCGCAAACTACAAGATACAAAAACGTGCGTATAATTGCCAGAATGTAACACGGGGTTCTCGCGCGTCACCTCACGTGAGTAACGACGGCTCATTCCAGCCATCACCAGAGCCACTTCATCGAGTGAAGTCATCTCCATAGGATAATTAGTCAAGGTCTCGTACCAGCTTTCTCCTTCATAAGGCATGCACACACTTGGGGGGGGGGGGGGGGATTTTAACCTCGGTTTGGCACATTTGCATCCTCAAAGGGACCACCCCCTCAGCAACCCAAAAGAACTTAACCCTCCAGTTACCAATACCCTTAGGCAACTGGTTATAATGAGGGGCGAGACCAGAACGTTGGCGAAATTGGAACCAACTGCTCGCAGATTTCAAAAGGTGGAAAATGTTGAACATATCAACATGAGGCTCCACACCCTAAGCTCTACAACAATACTTAAACCATGTGAGCATGCACATGGCAGAGCGATGCATTTGACTCACATGGAGCTAATAATACTCCAATGCAGAAGCCATAAAAGTAGTCACATGCAAACTGAAATTGCACTGGACAAAGTAGGCTTCATGCAGGCCAATCTTTCCCTTCGGTGGTTTGGTAATAACCTCTCCATGACCGGGAAGAGTGGATTCAAATGAAGATGGAATAGCGAAGGATCTACAGAAATGTGCAAACTCCCCGGCACCCCATTGTGCCGTTATATCATCAGCAACGGGATACTTATTGTCTTTATTCTTCGGGTTACGCCGATCAGTCGATGAGGCCATTGCCCGCAAGTTTCAAAGTATGAGAGGTTCTTCAAAATTCATAGGAACAAAATTGTGTAGACTAAGAAAATGAGAAGTGTAAGCCTACAAATGAGCGTAATCCCTCACCTTTATAGGTTTAGCAATTAATGCACCTTGAAACCCGGACACGTTGGCAGCACGACAACCCGATCAGATGACGACACGTGGAGGAGAGAAGGAAACGACGGCTGAAACCTGAAAAGGCGACTAACACAAGCCTTTCTGTCTGCCCCCAAAATGTCGTATCTTAATGAAGGAAACGAGGGGCCACCACATTAATTACTGACAGCCGCATGGTAGGGCTGATTTTAGTAATTAGAAAAGATATCATTTTTCCCGGTGCCAAAAACTGATGTGTTAATTTCAAAACATTGGTTTTGGGAAAAAGATTAATTTTTACTAAACCTTTAAACAAGTTTTAAATTTATAAGTAAATGATAATTACTTAGAAACTAAAACTAACACATAGACAGAGAACCTGACGTGAATAGTATATATTTCTAGGGTAAATACCAAGTATTGTATTCCAGAGAACACACTTTCCCTAACTCAATCTTTCATCACGTTAACTAATCGGGTTTGAAAAAGAAAATAAAACGGAGGGGTTCTAAAAGAAAAATGGGTTTTGAAAAGGGTTTGGTTTTAAAATAAAAAGATAAAAATAGCAGGGATATCAAACATGCACATCTCGGGGACCCTCCGTATAAGTAGTCAATTTTATTATAAAAGCAATATTAAGTTTAATTATCGGTGAGGAGAATAGGGGTGAACGGTCCCTTCAGAGTTGGGGATGAGAAAAGAAATAAACAAGGGACGACGTTCTGGAAACTCTATGGGTCATGCACTGGGGAAGTGTACGATTCCCCATAAAGGTGTCTTCAGACTGTTGGCCCGTAAGTCGGTCTTCTCCTGATTGACAATGTGGTGTTACCTAACTCACACTGCCGTGCAACTTTTTGAAAAGCTTGAGTCCAGCTTTTTAGGCACTTCCCAAACCACCGCCAAGCCACTCGTTTAAGCTCTGGGTCCTCTAATTTACCTTCTTAAATTTATGTAGAGGCTTAATTCCGACAAGGAATACCTTCCATCTATCCCAACTCTCGCTTTCTGTACCGAAGGATCTCACATGCCATCATCTTGTGTGACGGGAGACCCTCTAAGAAGTTAACGGCGTTGTACTAACGAGAGCTGGGTAAAGTATCCTTGTTTAATTTATCTTTTAAAAAGTGACAACTTAAATATTTATTGCGTCCAGTAAATATAAGTTTGGTTTAGGGATTATGTGACTCAACAAACCCAACCCTTAACCTCTTGAGATGAATGAGATCCTTAACAAAGGTGGAACATAATCCTAAAGGTGTGCAATCCTAAGATCACTGGTGCACCCGTAGGAAATCCTCCCTTTGCCAAGAAAGTTATTCACACATCTGGTAAGAACTAGAAACTTGTCACCTGGATCTGGTCCACTTTAGAAGCTGTTGCTTAGAACCCGGTTTAGATATCAAAAACCCGAAGGATCTGTCTCACTACTGGTTTCCTAGCCTTGGATCTAGCTTGAGACTACCAGAAGCCGTACGAACCCCATGATAGTTAATTTTATTATTTAAGTTAGGGTTGATTTTAAAAGTTTATCAAGTTAATCACTAATTGAACCTGTCACAAAGATAAAATAAACAAGAATTAGTTAAGAAGATAAACACACCGAATAACTAAAAATAAACTACTACTAATAATAAAAGTCTACAAATCGAAATAGGTACGGAAGATACTAGATGGATACAACCATAAATGATAATCAACATAGGAACACGGATGCTTCCAACTCATAGACAAGCCTTCCACCTCCTTGATCCTATGTATCTAATGTGATCCTCACGACGCTCGATGTTTTACTGCATGTAACTACTCCTACGGTTCCATTCTCGGCCAAGATAATCAAGGTAGGATGAAATCTAACCTTGGTGGGATGTTGGGATGGCCCTAAGGCCTCCCACAAGACCCCAAGATCTCTGGAAGAAGCTTAAAAGTCGCCTAAGAAGGCACAAGAAGGAACCGATTGCTTGAGTTGAGCTTGCTATTTATAGGCAAATCAAGCAGTGCACGCCCATGCTTCTGTCCATATATGTTCTGTTGCTGCAGGGTCAGTCTGTCTGTCCTTGTTGTCGAGCACGGGCATCCCAGAGGTGGGCACGAGTGTGCTTGCTGTCAGATGTTGTTTTCTTGCTCCCCAAGTTGGCTGCTTTGTCTTCTAGTGTGCAGGGCTTTCGTACTGATGTGCATGGGTGTAACATCGCAAAATTTTCCCCAAAATTTTAATACATAAAAAGCCCTTATATATATATATATATATATATATATTTATTACACCTTTATCATTAATATTATACAAATGTGCCTAAGTCTTTATTTATCCTAACTCACAACTTATATACATACATAAATGTATATAAATAATAATAATAATAATATGATTCTAAATTCTTTTTTTTTTTCACATACAAGATTTTTTTTTTTTTTTAATAAAGCCTTGAGTCAAATAGTCAAAGTCCTAGTCAAAGTCTTAGTCAAACAGTCAAAGTCTTAGTCAAATAGTCAATTCATCATAAAACCTTACTTTATGGTGTTGACAAATTTTAATGGCTAATTGACTCCAAAACTAGTATAAAAACCCACCTATGACCCATTATACTTTGCACCTCTAAATCGATTGTTTCAATCCGATTAAACTTTCCCTCATACATTTCTTCTTTAGTCTATTACTTCTACAATTGAAGCTTTGATTATAAGCTCTTGTAATTGGCGAATTGGAAGCTTGATATTCTTTCTTTTTCGTTTTCTTCAATTTGGACTAGCTACGTTGTTGAGTCTTTGGGATTCGCCTCGCATACATTCACAACACATTATTCTATTTTTTTACGAGACATAACATTTTGCTAAGGTGAGTTTTACATAGCCCCTTTTCTATTTATCACCATTTTTGGGGTGAAACATGTTACAACATCATTTATGCAATTCAATCATCAATGTGTCTATGTGTTTTTCTATGTTGCATTATGTCTTGAACATGACTAGGGTAAGCACAATTCTAGCATAAACATTCATCAGCCAAACAGTATACATTGATAGATCTATTGGACTGACAATCCCACCCGGATACGTGCCTCCTACAAAGGTTGCGTGGGTGTTTGTTACTGCAATATAAACGAGTGAACCATGAGCGTATGGGATGTACCACAATACAACAGTCACAATGGTTGATTATGCACTCGATTTACTTCTAGTATGTTTTCACATATGGACTAGATTGCCATGACACATGAATTGCACAACAATTTTATTCGATTATCAAAACCTATGTAATTCTCACCAACTTTTGTTGACCCAAAATATTTTCAACTTAACATGCATGTTTCAGGTTCTACTTGCTTGAGGATTTGAATTAATGCTTGAAGATGTGTGCATAGTTTTATTCAATTTGATGTATGAATTATTGTAAAACAATTGTATGTAATGTATCTAAATCATATAATGAGAATTATTATTTACCATGAGCTACTGAACAATCATCAATACGTGACATCCCGATGTTTCCGCCATCGGTTGGGGTGTTACAGATTGGTATCAGAGCCATGGTTATAGGGAATTAGGTTATTAGAAAAATAATCTAGTCTATAACCATAGGATTATAACCAGTATTTGCTTCTTTTACTTGCCATTCTCTATCTCCCTC
The DNA here is from genome assembly GCA_028751855.1 of Ambrosia trifida. NCBI lineage: Eukaryota > Viridiplantae > Streptophyta > Magnoliopsida > Asterales > Asteraceae > Ambrosia > Ambrosia trifida. The sequence continues at coordinate 11,181,267 of CM054131.1, forward strand.
CTACTTCTTATCCCTACTTTCATCCTTACAAGAAGGTTGCTCTCCACCATTGGATCTACTCTTAGACTAATAGGACAAAATCCTCAGGTTTAGCCTGAACCACCTTGAGATCTCGTCGAAGTTCTAGATTTTAATAACGAACACGTGCAATCTGGAAGGGTGAACGCCTGTATTCTGAGTCTTCTGTCTAGGCTGGCATTGCGCATATATCCCAATCAGACGAGGGACCCGGATGCCTACCTGGGAATTCTCGGGATGAGTGTTCACTTATAGGCTAAAGCATGTCTTCATATGTTATTAGAATTTAGAATCTTTGATAAGTCAATGTTTTCGTTTGATTTGTTTTAATTAAATGAATAAATGATTACATTCCTTATATTACCTCATTGTCCTTCATTCAACCCATATCTTATTGAACATTCATTACCCAAATCACTTCCATAACCAATGCCCTAAACTAAACAGAGATCAAGATCCTCCAGCTACCTAACCGCAAGTCTCACCATTTGACTATTGGTTGCTTTTATTCTATGTATTGACGCTATTTGATTCAAGTAATAAAATATTTGTCTGAGAGTTGTTACATGGTGCATGATTGTTTGAATGTGAACTAATTATATAAATCTATACAACTACAACTCATATACTGTGCTTGTTATACTTGCTTGCATAAACATGTTATCAATTTGCAACCTATGTGTATAATAAATGCTGCACTTAATAGAGGTCATCATGCCTTTTCAACAGTCGGGAGAGGCCCTACAACCTGCTCCACGACTGGTGGAGGCTATCGAACCTACTCAACGATTGGTAGAGGTCATTATGCCTTTTCAACAGTCGGGAGAGGCCCTACAACCTACTCCACGACTGGTGGAGGCTATCGGACCTGCTCAACAATCGGTGGAGATATAGAAGGACGCAAAACTTTAATGTAAGGTAAATTGGTGATTGCGGTCTGGAACGTAATCATGAATTTACAGGTACGTTAAGGTAGTGTGAAATTCTATCAAGGTTTTCAGTAAATAACCAATTATAAACTCTAGTTACCTGGTAGTTCATTTAGTCTTTCTATAGTCAATCAACTCATGCATTTCTTTTAGGAGTCCTAAAACTTAAGATTCTTATTCTCCTTGCTATTTCAAATGAACCTAATCCAACCCTTAAAACTCACACATATCAAAACTCTTACCCAAATTATTCGAAACAGTTTATTCTGTTACCTATAAATTTATGTCATGCCTTAACTCGAAACTTCCCAAACCACCCTTGTCCTAATTTCTACCCAATCACCTTCAACCCTGTGCTTTCAATAAACTTCGGGACGAAGTTTCCAAAAGTAGGGGAGACTGTAACATCGCAAAATTTTCCCCAAAATTTTAATACATAAAAAGCCCTTATATATATATATATATATATATATATATATATATTTTATTACACCTTTATCATTAATATTATACAAATGTGCCTAAGTCTTTATTTATCCTAACTCACAACTTATATACATACATAAATGTATATAAATAATAATAATAATAATAATAATAATAATATGATTCTAAATTCTTTTTTTTCACATACAAGATTTTTTTTTTAATAAAGCCTTGAGTCAAATAGTCAAAGTCCTAGTCAAAGTCTTAGTCAAACAGTCAAAGTCTTAGTCAAATAGTCAATTCATCATAAAACCTTACTTTATGGTGTTGACAAATTTTAATGGCTAATTGACTCCAAAACTAGTATAAAAACCCACCTATGACCCATTATACTTTGCACCTCTAAATCGATTGTTTCAATCCGATTAAACTTTCCCTCATACATTTCTTCTTTAGTCTATTACTTCTACAATTGAAGCTTTGATTATAAGCTCTTGTAATTGGCGAATTGGAAGCTTGATATTCTTTCTTTTTCGTTTTCTTCAATTTGGACTAGCTACGTTGTTGAGTCTTTGGGATTCGCCTCGCATACATTCACAACACATTATTCTATTTTTTTTACGAGACATAACATTTTGCTAAGGTGAGTTTTACATAGCCCCTTTTCTATTTATCACCATTTTTGGGGTGAAACATGTTACAACATCATTTATGCAATTCAATCATCAATGTGTCTATGTGTTTTTCTATGTTGCATTATGTCTTGAACATGACTAGGGTAAGCACAATTCTAGCATAAACATTCATCAGCCAAACGGTATACATTGATAGATCTATTGGACTGACAATCCCACCCGGATACGTGCCTCCTACAAAGGTTGCGTGGGTGTTTGTTACTGCAATATAAACGAGTGAACCATGAGCGTATGGGATGTACCACAATACAACAGTCACAATGGTTGATTATGCACTCGATTTACTTCTAGTATGTTTTCACATATGGACTAGATTGCCATGACACATGAATTGCACAACAATTTTATTCGATTATCAAAACCTATGTAATTCTCACCAACTTTTGTTGACCCAAAATATTTTCAACTTAACATGTTTCAGGTTCTACTTGCTTGGGGATTTGAATTAATGCTTGAAGATGTGTGCATAGTTTTATTCAATTTGATGTATGAATTATTGTAGAACAATTGTATGTAATTTATCTAAATCATATAATGAGAATTATTATTTACCATGAGCTACTGAACAATCATCAATACGTGACATCCCGATGTTTCCGCCATCGGTTGGGGTGTTACAATGGGCGTGCTTAGTCAACCCCGGACTGATTTTATCATCGTTTAAGACCCAAGAAGGTCTTTACACATTCTTGAATCAAGCTTCGAGTCTCGTATCTCCAGGAATCTCTGGTTTTAGCTGTTTTACCCGAAAATCACCTATTTTCGGGTAGGAGCTCCAATTTCCTGAAAAATGCAAATAGAAACGATTAAGTAGCTCTAATTATCAATTTAAGCCCAATTTTTCCCTATGTATATGTACGCGCGTGCGCACTTCCCGCATATTGAGTTATGCATGAGAAAACCGTAAAGGAACATCCAACGGAACTTTCTATGGTGCCCGCGTGCCACCTAGTATAGTGCAGCTGTATGGAGAGGATGAAAAGGACGTTTAACCAATCACAAGCGTTCATTGCTCCATAATCTCCTGCCATCAGCAAGGACAGAAAGGACGAGTTGGAGCACGACCGGCCAATCAAAGAGGGACCTGTGGGGGCCGCGCGAATGAGCTGTCAATCATTACCAACACCTGAGGCCGACCCATGCATGCTATAAATACCCCTTCATTCCATGAAGAAATGGGTCGGCTTCTCACGTAGCAAAACACACACATACATTACTCTAAGTTTTGTTAGAAAGATTGGTCGAAATATTATCCTTGTAATACTCGTTTGTAATCCTTGTAATTGTGCTCACACATTGCAATATAATCTGTTCATATTTGTCCATTCATTACTATTAACATTACTATTAGTCGAGTGTTATTGGAATGGTGTTTCTTCAAACGTAACGTGTAAGTTTTTATGTACATAAAGAAAGATTCCTCCAGCTTCCGCTTCTAGGAGATCAAACGGAGCTCGATTAGTTTCTGCTAGACAAGAAATAAAGAACATAACCAATACAGGGAACAAGGGAATACCTTTTTTTTAAGGCGGAGAACATCCAATGAAATTTTGTGTAAATATAAAGTATAAAAAATGTGATTTACTCAACATAATATTAATCTAAAACTTGGGGCATTTCTATACTATACAATTTCAAAAGAGTCATGAGAGTGGTGAACATTTATAAATTTACATTGGATTTTAGCTAATGAGTTTTTCTTTAAGTTTAAAGGTATGAGAATAAAGGAATGACTCTTATAAAGCTGTTTAGCTTGGGGTTTGGCTATCATTGTGAGTTACTCCTTTGTTTCTAGCCGTTTATATCGGTTAGTTTTCCTGCATGTAAATGTGAAGCACATCAGTCTATTTGATATGTAAAGTTGATATGTCATATTATAGATTTGTCAACTCCAGGACACTCGCAGGGTATAATATAGTTATATATATACATAATTATAAATAGGTTGCCTTTTAATAATATAAGTTGCATAATTATTATTATTATTATTATTATAAATTGTCTAATTATGCATGTGCGTAATTATAACATGGTTTTCGTAATAATTTCAGTTTACTTTGATTTCAGTCTTCTTTTTCAATTCACTGTAAGGTTTCTAACAATAGATAGCAAAAAATATAAAACTGGAACATGACATAATTTTAACAAGATCTCTAGAGATTTTACAAATCCTTCACATAACCTGTGTTTTCTACCTTGCTTTGTTTAAGGCCAGAAAAATCAAGAAATTGAAATGATCAACAACAAAAAGATACTGGTTTTGGAATTTGTTTAGGTACACTATTTTTTTATTGTTTATGGCACATTCTTTAGTTGAAATCGGTATTTTGGAACGAGAATATGACAAAAAGTTGTAGCTTTCACATTTCATCATTTTGAGTTTATTTTAATATGAAAAATTTAAATAAGAAAATAAAATACATTTGACCCTAACCACCTCACCCTCTTCAATAACTCATCCGTCCACATGGGTTTCTCTCTCAAGAAGACCCCGCATAGCCGTGCATAGATGAGCTGCACAGGGGCCGTCCATGTGTTCCTTGTCCTTCTAATGCCACATCACATCCGTGGGTGAAAAACCTCTCATTGCCCAGAGTGTTTATGGTTTGGTTTAAAACTATGAAACTGATCATACCGATCACTAGTTTGATTTGCGGTTAGTTTTAAAACGTATCGAATCGTTTGCTTTACGGTTTATTCCAAAAACCGGTCATAGAATACCGGACAAGACCGTAAGAATATATTGTGCTATTTTAAATCTTTTTGATATTTAATACAAACATATTGGATTATTGTAATCTTTTAGTGATTTAATAATGTGTTTTGTATAAATTTTAGATATTTGATGTTGTGCTTGTTGGAATAAATATACGTAATGTTTGTATATTTATCAATAGCCATTATAATCATTTATATAATGATGATCAATTATTAATATTATCCTAAGCCCAATAACAGATATGTCTTTGATGGGCGGACTATCATTAGATGGGCCTTATTAGGGTGTCCCATGGGTATGTATAAATATGAAGAGATATTATGAGATTAGGGTTGACACATTCATAACACCATTAGCCATCCCCTATCTCTCTCTCTCTCAATGTGTTCATAACTCAAGAACACACAAACCATCAGAACTGCATACCCTAAAGGGAACCCGATCAAGATGATGGTGTCTTCCATTACTGAGGATCCTGAACGGTTAAGCATATCAGGTACACATGATCAAATCTTATGTTTATACATTATGTTCTCATTAATATAATCAACATGTGGTATCAGAGCGATGTTGATTATATCAATTTAGTTATTAAATCTGATGTCGATGATTCAGTTTATTAAACATATTAACAATATTGTTGCCGTAATGATTTCCTTAATTTTTTTAATCATCGGCAATCCTTTTACAATGATCAGTAACGGTGCATTTTGTTTTCTTTTGAAATCATATTCAAAGTTCATAAATCTCATATAAGAATATGTGGCTATAATTTTTTTAAGCATGTGATAGTTTCTAGTATATTATTATGTTTCTTAATTTTTAGAAACTTTTTAATAAGGATCAGTGCGTTAGTAACATCATCGTATTGATTGAATTTTAATATGCGAACACTTTGAATTGATCTTATTATATACAACATCAATTTACTAATGATGCCATAACCAAAAGGGTATTTTGATGGTAAAATTTTATTAATTATTTTATGTTCTATTATTGAATTCGCTCCATAAATTCAATCGGAGATAACGACGGATTCATGAGATATATGTCATATTGTTTATGTTTTTTTTTTTTTCGGTTGATGTTCTTCAAGAACATCATAAGAAAACCGAAAATTATTATTATTTTGGTTTAAAATTGGATTGAAATTCTGTTTCCGATAATTTAAGACATAACTTTATCTCCAAGGAATTTTCGAAATCAATTATGATTAAGTCAAAGATTTCGAAATCTTATGATATCTTTGGAGATAGTCATTATTTAAAATTGGAAATAGATATTATGTAAATCCCTAAAATTTCGAACCAATTAATTATTATGATTATCTGTTTTCGATATTAATAATGTTTTCGGTTTATGATATTAAATTATTAATGAATTAAGTTCTCAGATCTATCAGTTTTAATATAATAGTTTGCGGATGAAGTTTTCGGTCTATTAGGTTCTTGAATTTTGCAGTTTTCGATTAGGTTCCCGATAAAGGAGTTCTTGGTTATGGTTCTTAATTTAATTTTTTTGAAAACCGTAATTATATCCAAGAACTCATTAAATTTTTCAGAGAACTATCATTTTTCGACAACAAGCATATCAGAATCGAGAACCATTAAAAAAAAAACTGAGAACTACTAATGCCATCCAAGAACTAGAAAAGCATTCGAAAACATAAGTATTTTTTTTTAAAACTCTTAAGATTAATTCGAGAACTCGTTACTAATTTGAGAACTCATTAGTCATTCGAGAACTATTAAAGAATCTGAGAACTGTTAAAGTTATCCGAAAACATAAGTTATTTGAGTACTCATAATATATTCGAGAACTCATCAGTATATCGAGAACTAATTATGATATTCGAGAACTCATTATGATATCTGAGAACTCATTATGTCTTCGAGTACTCATGATTTATTCGAGATCTCATAAGTTTTTCGGGAACTCATTATTTTTCCGAGAACCCATTATTTTTCAGGATCTCTAATAAAATTTACGGTTTTGATAAAACCTAATGTATCAAGTTTATTCAAAACATTATAAAACCTTGCTTAACTTGCAATAACATTTTGAGGTGTCACTTCTGCCCAAAGGTGATGTGTCACATTAGCTCGTTATAAAGATCTCGTTAAGCATTGTAGTTCGTTCACATAAGTGCCATAAGGTTTCACTTCTGCCCAAAGGTGATGTGTAACAGATTATGTTGGTGAACTGAGCGTATTGCATTAGGACTTTGAATGTCTCACTTCTGCCCAAAGGTGATGGGTTACATTCGCTGTCGGCAATTTAATACTTAAATAAATAGCGTATAGCCAAAGCTAGAGCATGTTATTTAAGTAACTTAAGTTGGTGTTATTATACTATCACATCTTCATATCAAAATTGATCATCACAATTAACGATCCTTCGTTAATATAATGATCATAAGTCTGCTTTACATCAATACCCGTAACTCGAAACTAATCTCTCATTCTTCTATAAAGTACTATCTCAACTAACTGATCCACTCTAATTATCAAAACTAAGAAGAGTTTTTCTTAACTTTTGTTCTTATTAAGTTACCTCTTAAGACATGACATTCCTGCTCTATCTGATAAAAGTATTTTCAGAATAACTCATGAGCATAAGAAAGTGGGATAAAAAAAAATGTCTCTTATGGTAATCAAGAACGCTTTTACTGATTCCTATCAGGTGAGCTATTAAAGATTCTGAAATTTCTAAGACTAATGTATTATCTATGGAAATGAAAGAATATAACGAGTTCCTAAGAAGCATGAAATAAATAAATCTAACTCTATGGTTAAATGAGATCTGTGAATACATCTTAATATTGAATAACATGACCCATAAAGCTAAGGGTTACACATGAAAATCAATAAATTTCTATTGCATAATAACTTTTCCATCAGTACGATTAGATGCATTATGAATCAACTAATAACACTCAGAAATATCAAAGTAAAATGAGTGGGTTGATAGCGAATTACGTACAGGAAAAAGAACGCATTAAACTAGAAAAGTTGATGTTATTCACCTTACTACCATTAAACCTAAAAGATGAAGAATAATTACCATAGAGAGGATAATTCTAAGGTCTGGAAACAAAATACAAGTACTACTTTCAGCTATAAGTTTCTCCAAAGGGAAAGTCTTACTAAGCAAAATTATGCCATTAAGAATAGGCATAAGCAATGAGATTACCCATAAGTAAGGAGAACAGCTGGCTAAGATATGTAGTGCCTAATTAAGGATATTTAACTCCACAAATGCTAATGAATTCCAATTAAGACATGATGGCTGAGTCTAGTTTTATATGTTTCCTTACTATAATTCAACAAATACTTAAGATAAGAGTTGGTGGCAAAATTAAGGGTCTATTAACCATTAATAACTGATCTTCGTGTTGAAGCTTTATGATGCCTTATGATATTCTTGAGATTACTCAGAATTTAGTATCAATACTAAAAGCTACAATTTTTTGACAGTTATAAGGTTTTAATGACCAAACCAAAGCCACTATTAAGTTAAACTCTTATATTGTTTGTTGTCATTATATGAATAGAAACCTTATGAAATAAAACTAGATGATCCAATAACGTTTTTTACAACTTTGTTATCATGAAAATGAGAATTTAACAAAGGAAAATGAGACCCATGAAATTCATTTTACTAAGACCAAAATTTCATGAGAAATCATGACCAGGTCACTAAAGGATGCTTGGCTATCAAATCTCATTTTCAGTGACTTTAAAGCATGTGTTAAACGCCCTAAACATTAAATGGCGAAAGGAATAAATGGGTTTCCATCATAAGTCATAACTAATTGACATTAGTGGAGCTTAGATAAATATCTAATTGTATCTATTCCGTTTCCTACAGACCAAAAGTATTAAAGAAATCAATGCATATATGCTTAATAAGATTCCCTCTAAGTATGTCCTTAAAAATTCTTATGAAATTTGGACGATAAGGGAAATCAAGTATAAAATATATGAAATATTCTCGTTCACACGCATCGTTAAAACTTATTATGTGGAGATACTAAGAGACCTAAAAGATTAGTGGGAGCATTAGATGTCCTAATTATGACTTGCAAAAGTTACAGAGGGGGGGGGGGGAGACCATCTGATCTATCCTCAAATTACACCTCTTGCACTGGACAACGCTCTATCACAACTTGTCTCCTTAGCATTTAACGTACTCCTAACAAAGTTTTGTGGATGCTTAAATATGGGCGAACTTAGATTTCTTACTAAAGTAATCCTCATCAAGAGAAACAACAATAAACATCATTAGGTTGTTTTCTCTATTAAAATCTATGGATCTTCCAAATGTTAGAGCTTAAGCATGCTGAATTCATTAAGATCTCTAAGGTAAGTGGGAGCATTAAAAGTCCTTATTATGACTTTTCGGAAGTACAAGATGCGGGGGAGAGACTCATTAAAATTCGAGACACATTAAGTTTAACTCCGAATTTAACTTCGATTATTCCTCTTGTACACCTTACTGCACCAACTCTTACACACTTAGAAACTAATATTGCTCCTTATATACCTGAAAATAAAACACCTAAGTAAAGTTAAGTTTGTATCATAATTCACCCAATGTTCAACTCAGGAGGTCATCTAGGTCTAAAAGCCCATTAAATTTGATGATTATGTAACCTGCTGGACTAACACAAAATGGATGTTTGGAAAGTTTACTGATCCTACCTCTTCTAATTAAATCATTAGTATCAATCAATCTTCTAAATGGAATAAAACTATTATTAGCATAACTCATTCCATAATTTAGAATAACGTTTGGGATTTGGTTGAATAACCTAAAGGTATTCATAATTAAAGCAGACCTGAATGGAACGTTGTAAGATAAGATTGATTGTAAAAGATTATACTCAAGGAGGGATTAGATTATCAAAGAATCTTCTTATCTGTATTATAAAAGATTTCTTTGAGGATCATTACCGTCCTAGTAGCTCATAATAACTAAGAGCTGCATTAGATGGACATTAAGACAACTTTCCATAACGATGACCTACATGTTCATTAAGCAACCTGAACGTTCTAAACTGAAGGTTAAGAACACTTAGTCTGTAAGTCAATAAGATCCATGTATGGGTTGATGCAAGACCTGAATGGAACGTTGTAAGATAAGATTGATTGTAAAAGATTATACTCAAGGAGGGATTAGATTATCAAAGAATCTTCTTATCTGTATTATAAAAGATTTCTTTGAGGATCATTACCGTCCTAGTAGCTCATAATAACTAAGAGCTGCATTAGATGGACATTAAGACAACTTTCCATAACGATGACCTACATGTTCATTAAGCAACCTGAAAGTTCTAAACTGAAGGTTAAGAACACTTAGTCTGTAAGTCAATAAGATCCATGTATGGGTTGATGCAAGCATAAAATGTGTTGGAATCATAATGAAATTCTCTTCATCAAGAACTAAGTGGATTAAAGAACCTACCTCAAGATGAGTGGGAGCAACTAATGAAAACTTGTCCTTACATAGATGACGTTTCTCTTGACAAGTATATGTTACCTAAGTCAAAGCATTGTTCATGCATAATTTTGACATGATGACTATCGGGGATTCCTCTTACGTAATAGGAATCAAAATATACCGAGATAGACCCAACGGGATATTAGTTTCATCCCATAAGTTTTACTCTAAGTGGGTCCTTAAGTATGTAACATACAACATTGCTCTCTTTTAGAGGATAATTTGAGATTTTCACCTTATGCTTCATTAATTAGAAGACTGATGTAAATTTAAGTCTATGTTTGTTTATGATATTGTTCGTATTGCTTGACACTAGACTTATCTAGATTGATGAAAAGCATCCAATGGAACATTACAATATCATTAAGAAACAAGAGACTATAATCTAAAGAAGAAGGGAGAACCTAAAGTGATTGACTACTCTTACTCTATATATTCAGAGGAAATCAAGTGTCAATTTCGGGGTATATCATAACGTTAGCAGACATAACTATCTTATGGAGTAGTCATAAGGAACTGTAATAACAACCTAAGTTATCATGACATAATGTGTTGTTGATCACAACAGAATGGTCATTAAATGTTGTTGGTAAATTTATCAGATGACTCATAACTTATTAACTCCATATAAATACTAAGTTGAAGACTTACTGTGATAAAGTCAGCTGCCCTAATTTCTCGAACAGTAACAGTTTGAGAGGAGCTGCATTAGAGTTCGATACGAAATTGTTGTTCGCTTATGTTAAGAACAAATAGAGGAAATTGGAATTTTGTATCGAATGCATTCATGATATGCTTATGGATCCAATAACTAAAGGTCTATTACCCATAAAGTATCACTAAGGGCCAACTAAGAGAAAAGGGTTTTTTTTTACTAATGACCATGTACAACTGCATATCGTACTATGAATGACTTATGACTAATGATTAATTTTCCTCATTATGATTTGTTTGTCTATTAGTATGCTAAGCTAGCATAATGGCATAAAGACAATAATATAACAAATCTACTAAGGGCATAACGTTAATTGATCCTAATGTTAAGTTTTAAATTTGGGTGTAGTATGATTAATGGGGGTCCTAAGTCGAATAAAGACTTAACGGCTGTATTTCTCTGCTACATTTTGGGTTTAGAACTAAGGAGGTCCCTCGTCGACCACCGCGTTGACCATCACGGCTCTTTTCGTTCATTACAGAACAACCAGAGCATTCATGGACACGAACAGTAACTCGGACATCATTGTACGAACAATGCTACAATGTCTTGGATGATGAAGATAAAGCGTGACTCAAGCCACTTAACTCACCAATCATGGACTTCTCAAACAGATAGTTCACCCACTGGGAGAAATCAGCTTTCCACTCACCATTGGAGATGGAAAGCATTCAAGAACGGAAGACATAACTTTCCTGGTTGTCCCAACCAAGTCCGCACACGATATCATCTTAGGTCGCGACTCAATGGCCAAATATAACATGGTCCCGTCCCCGCCACACGGTGCGGTTGGTTTCCCAACTCCCACAGGAGTGGCAATCGTATGGACAAACAGGGAATGCGCGGTCGCGGAGCAGCGCAACCAGGGGAAGGCTATTAAACAGTCACCAAGAACAAATCCCGAGAAGTGGGTTTTAAACCCAAAGTTCCCTGAACAGCCCATCACCATAGGGCACACAGTCTCAGAAAACATCAGGGATCACCTCAAGTAACTCCTCATTCGAAATGTCGATGGTTTCGCATGGCAACCGTCCGACATGACGGGAGTCCCGCGAAACCTGGCCCAACATAAACTCAACACTTACAAGTCCATAGAGCCAGTAGTGTAGAAGAGCAAGAGTATGGGCGCTGAAAAAACGAAAGCCATGAATGACCAAGTGGATGAGTTACTGCGAGTAGGAATCCTAAGAGAAACCAGGTATCAAACATGGGTAGCAAGTCCAGTCATGGTCACCAAAAGCACAGGCGGCTGGCGCATGTGCATCGACTACAAAGACATGAACAAAGCTTGCCCGAAGGACTGCTACCAAAATTTACATGTTTTACACACGTATTTTCACCTATTTTTCACCCAAAATCATGCTTTTATCTTGGTTTTTATCACGGTTTATCTTGCTTTGTTGATAATTGTAGGTTTTGAGGCTTAAAAGTGAAAAGAAGTGAAAAACGGCATAAAAGACAAGGAATTGAAGACTTTTAAAGCTGTTTCGGATGCAGCACGGCCGCGCTCAGGCAAGTGCACGGCAGTTGTAACACCCCAACAGATGGCGGAAACATCGAGGTGTCACGTAGTGACGATTGTTCAATAGCTCATGGACTAGAAATGTAAATTTTGATACATTTCATTGAATAATTTATTACATTGAAAGAAATACAACAATTAAAACTAGCAATCTAAACTAAAATATAGAAAATCTCATTCTAAGTCTAAGTTCCAAACGCTTAGAAGTGATCTCATAAGAATCTGAAACATGTACGAAAATAATTTGGTTAATACAAAAATGTATTGGTGAGCATACCCGTTTGATACGTATAGTAAGGAAAATTTAGCAATTCATGTGTAATATAGTGTTTGCAAAATGTAATAAGTGGTATCCGGGTCAAATCAACCCTGAAATGAAATGAAATATATATAGTATGCGCTGGTAACAGTAGTAATGAAACACATAGCAATGACAAGGACTTTCAACACAGTCACAAGGGTATATACCATAGTACTATTCATTGAAATGCTAGGCCGCAACGGTTAATGATTTGACAAGTCATAGATACACGAAATGACACAAGCAAACACACATAAGAATTGTTATTTTAGTAAAAGGAAATAGAAACTTGGTAATAGGTACATGAGTCACCCCAAAATAGTAAAACAGTAAAAAGGGAAAAGATATACTCACAGTTTGCGAGGTAAGGTAATTCTACTAAAGCGGTGAGAGTGCGCAAGGAGAATCCCGAGGAATTTACACTAAATTGTTTGAGTAAATTCGTGAGTCAACGATATTAAATTAAAGTCTAGGGTTCTAGGACTATCGACGATTACGGATTTTAGACCTTAATTTGGGAATTTAGAGTACTAGAGAGTTTTATTTATTCTTTTGATATTGGAAAAAAATAATGGAAAATAAACTAGTAATGTACGACACGCCATGGACAGTAACGGGTGTGCCCAACCTCTGGCACGGGCGTGCACCACCTAAGGACAGACAGTTTCTGCGCGAAAGGACTCTGCAACAGTACATGCTGTCGAGCATGGGTGTGCCAATCCCTGCTGCACGGCCGTGCACCTCCTAAAATGCCTATAAATAAAGATCTCCACTCCACATTTTGGCATCCCATTCCACCCGCCCGAATCTCCCTCACATTCCTGCTATCTTAGGGTCTTGTAGGTGGCCTTTGGAGCTTGGGATCACTCCAAAAACACTACAAGAGTGTGAGCTTGAGAGAAATCACTTCAAATCATCCCGAAAACCCTTTAAATCCTTTAACAACCATCACTATGTTTTCATTGCAAAACCAATTTAGTACAAATGTTGTAATGCCAATTCTTGGCTAGGATCTTTGGGTGTTGCTAGGGTGAAGACTACTTTGGTATGGATTGTATAGTTTTTATTTATTGAGTGGTGTTTCGTGTTCTCGTTTAATTCTTTCTACTTTAAATTTTGTTTGGGGAATTAATTAAACTAGCATCTTGTATTTGGTCTTATGGGTGCTTTGATAAGAAGTGGAAGGACTTATGAGTGTACCCATAGTGTTTAACAACCCATGCACTTGTAAGCTAACCTAATTCCACGAGTAGTGATTAGCCCACTTGTGTTTGGAAACACTCACATTTTGTGGCTTAATTCTCTATTATCAAAATCTCACTTAGGGTTGGTACGGTCTTTATACTTGGTCCTAGTGATAAGCCAGGACTTGGTCATGCGACTTAGCTTCATGGTCTATGTGTTAGCTTTGGCGCAGACCAAGAATTGGTGAACCCGAAGCGAACGGTCTTTATTCTCTTCCATTAAATATTGTCGCACAATTAGTAATATGCCAATCACTTTTTGAAAAGTTAACTAATTCAAGTAGAGGATGAGCGTGAGCAGGGTAGCCACGACTCCTTTATGAGGTCAAGTGGTAGCTTGTTCGGCCATGCTCCGGCCGCCGGCAAGTTATTCACAAATGTTTAAAGTTGTCTAATGTCATTATCGCAACACTAGGAGGCAGGTTCTTCGGGGTTGGGTATACACAGTGTCGGGTGATCCTCCCCTCATTGTTGAGAGGCAAGCTTACCGGTTTAGGAGACCCTCAATTTAACAAATGAGAACACAAATCGTCTTCATAGTTATGTGATAGTGCGCATCTTGGACACACCACTCAAGTGAACATCTACTATTAATCCATCCCAAGGTTAGTTGGATCCCCAAGCAACACTTCTCTTTGGATATTAGTTTTTACGTTGGTTACTCTTGCTCTTTCTCATTTTTATCTTTTCTTTTATTTTAAGCAAGTTAAAGCTGAGTAGGGGAAGTCGTGTCTTAGGGTTCGATACTTGGTACTTGCTTAAGTCTATACTACACTCGATAGGTACACTTGCCTATAGTGTGGGTTTAGAACGATTAGCATTTATCGTTTTATTTTTATAAATTTAAAACTTGAACAAGTGTCTCAACTTAAAGTCCTAACTTAATTTCCTTTTCCATCGAGTCTTGGCATTTCCACCGGGAATTTGCCAATTTAAGAAAAAGAGGTTTAAGTGCTTTAATCCACACGACATCAGCTTGATGGACCGAGCATTCACAAAGTAGATAGGGAAGAACCTAGAAGTCTATGTAGATGACCTGGTGATAAAAAGCATAGAGGAAGATCACATGCTCAAAGACATAGATGAGACATTTCTGCAGCTCCGAGAGATTAACATGAAACTCAATCCCAGCAAGTGTACCTTTGGCATGGAAGAAGGGAAATTCTTAGGAGTCATAATCACCAAAGACAGATTCTGAGCAAACCCAGAAAAGGTACAAGCCATTGAGCGCATGCCCTCTTCGTCGTCCATCAAAGATGTACAAACCCTGAATGGGCGCTTAGTCGCCATCTATAGCTTCCTGTCTCATCATGCTTCTAAGTTTATTCCCTTCATTGAAACGTTAAAGAATTGTTTGAAGAAAAACTAGTTCAAATTGACACCAGAAGCTGAGAAAGCATTCCAAGAAATGAAAAGGTGCCTAAAGAACCTACCGACGCTTAGTGTGCTGCACCAAAAAGAACCGTTAACGCCCTACCTATCTGTAATAGAAAAGGAAATAGGCGCGGTGCTGATGGTAGACCGCAAGCTGGTCCAGACACCCATCAATTACATCATCAGGGTGCTCACAGACGTCGAGGTCAGGTACACAACAATGGAGAAGCTAGTCTTAGCTCTGGTACACACCTCCTGCAGGCTACGCATATACTTCTAGGGCCACCCAATTAACGTGTTGAGCGATTACAAGTTGAACAACGTTTTAAGTAATGTGCCCAGCTGTCAAGGTCATATACTGGCAGATTTCATTACGGAAGTACCAGAGGAGAAGGTGGAAGAATTCAAGGTAGAACAAGAATATTACTCCGTGGATGATGAGAAAGAAATTTGGCAACTATACACAGATGGAGCTTCGAACGAGGATGGCGCAGGCGCATGGCTGAGGCTAATCAGCCCAGAAGGCAACAAATTTACCTACGCAATCCGGCTAGAATTCAAAAGCACCGACAACGAGACTGAATACGAAGCATTGCTAGCAGGACTGCGAATTGTGCAAAAGCTGGGCGCCAAGCACGTCCTTGCACACGTTGATTCCATGCTGGTCGCTTGTCAAATCAACGACACCTACGAAGCAAAAGAAGCTTCCATGATACTTTACCTGGAACAAGCCAATCGCTTAATTAAAAACTTCTCATCATGCACAGTCATTCATATCAGCCGCAACAAGAATAAACCGGCGGATGCCCTGAGCAAGATGGCCGCCACAAGTTTTGGCCATCTTGGGAAGGAAGTCCGCATGAAGGTGACGGACACACTCTCGGTACCTACAAGGGAGGTCAATGTGATACAAGTAAGCAACGAATAATGGATGGCACCCATCCGAGCATACCTTAGCACGGGGACAGTCCCTGAGAAGCGAGCAGAAGTGGTTAAAATCCAACACAAAGCCCTCCAATACAATCTGAACGATGGAGTGCTGTACCGATTTATATGGGACCACTGCTCAGATGTGTAGAAGCAGAAGACGCCAACTATCTCATCGGATAAATACATGAGGGCATATGCAGACTACATGCAGGTAAGCGAATGGTAGTGGATAAATTAATGAATGCAGGTCGTTCCAAAAATGGGCGATCGACATTGTAGGACCTTTCCGAATGACAATGGGAAAAAGAAAGTACCTCATAGTGGCGATCGACTATTTTACCAAATGGGCCGAGGCAAATCCATGGACACAGATCACGACGGCTCAAGTGTAGAAATTTATATGGGAATTAATAATCTGTCGCTTCAGGCTACCATTGAGCATCGTCTCCGATAATGGAACTAAATTTGCGGACAAAGGTCTCCTGAGTTGGTATGTAGAGTTGCACATTCAACCCATATTTACCTCAATAGCACACCCGCAAGGAAATGGGAAAGTGGAGCGTGCAAACAGAAGTGTGGTAGAGGTCATAAAGGCAAGGCTAGGAACAAAAGGTCGCGCATGGGCCGACGAGCTCCCAAGTGTCCTCTGGGCCCATCACACGCTCACAAAAACTAGGGCTCCCCTCCGCAAGGGTCCTCAAAGCAAACTCCACAGACAATGACCGCGAACTGCGCCTCAACCTGAATTTAGCGGAAGAGCGTAGAGAGCTAGCAGCGTTGAAAGAGGCAAACTACAAGAAGAGACTTGAGCGGTACTACAACACCAAAGTCAAGTTAAACGCCTTCAAGGAAAATGACTATGTGCTCAGAAACAACGAAGAGAACAACGCTATCCCGCAAGGCAAGCTGGCCCCGAAATGGGAAGGACCGTATCGCATCAGTGAGGTTCTCGGAAAGGGAGCCTACAAGTTGAAAACGCTGGAAGGGGAAAGCGTTTCGTGAACATGGAACGCAGCGCAGTTGCGTGTTTGTTATATGTAACCCCTGATTTCACTACTTGTCTAACAAAGCGCATAGCCCCACATAAATAAAATTCTTGTTAATTGTTACCTGATTATTGATTAGTATAGTAAAAAATAGCTCGTATGGTAAGATACAAGTAAATCATCAAGTCGAGAATGCGCTTAAACGCTTATCTCGACATCTAAAACATCATGGTTCATTCAACCACTCGCGAAGCAACTCGTGTCGACACAGAATAACCTAAACCTAAACAAAGACGAGAATACACAAACAAATATATGTGCTTAAATGCATATCATAAAAACGTT
The DNA here is from genome assembly GCA_028751855.1 of Ambrosia trifida. Classification (NCBI taxonomy): domain Eukaryota; kingdom Viridiplantae; phylum Streptophyta; class Magnoliopsida; order Asterales; family Asteraceae; genus Ambrosia; species Ambrosia trifida. The sequence continues at coordinate 11,198,973 of CM054131.1, forward strand.
TACACATCCTCCATGGTATGATGGATATAAGATGACAACGTCTAGAAAATAAACACCATCGACGATTGTAAAGTTGCATGTTAAGATGCAACACTCACTCGCACTTAAATGCGGTACAGAGTATAAAAATTGCAACACCATGGCAAGATGGTGTAGATTAAAAGGAAGCGGGAACGTATTTAAGTGCGGATCCTAGTACAAAACACATAAGAGTAAGAGTGCAATGTAAATAATATGGACGGGCGACAAACAAACACTATAAACTAGTCGGCAAACTACATTGCTATTAATGCACAAAACTGGGTGAGTATATAAACAAAGTCTAAACTAATATGGCTCGCAGGCCAGTAACAATTTACAATCAGTCTGTGCTCGAATCCGGCCTCTTGGAAGCATGAGTGCTGGGTCTCGCACGCGGGCCCATCAAACCAGCCCTCTGGAACGTGGCTTTCAACTTGGTCAACTCTTCCTGCTCAACAAAACCCGCAATGAAGTCAATAAGAGGATACTTTATATCATCATACAATCGCGACCTCTTTTTGAACTTAGAAGCACAGTCCACATTAAATAGCAGGAAGTCTTCCACAAGTTTCATATTCACCGTGTCCGCATGGCCCTCCAAGTACCCTTCCTTGTGCGCAACCAATTTAGTGGCGGCAAGAAGGTCGCTCACAGCTTGTGCGGTAAGCGGACCGTTCTTCACATGCAAGGCCACCTGCAAAGTCAAGCGAATACACATAAGCACAAGATAAAAAGCAGCCCATAAAAACAAACAAGATCTACCCGCGGGACGCAGGTCTCAAGCAGCCAACGACGGTCCGCGAACAGATAAAAAACTTGAGCCCCTAAAGAATCTCTTTCATCCCCAACTAAAGTAAGGGACACTTCAAGCTCTGAACATTTATTTTCCAAGCAAGAGGATTCAGCCTCCTCCTTCTTAAGAGCGTCTTTCAGCTTCTTAATCTTCTCCAGTTGCACCTCAAAGACCCGACTATACTTCTTAATCTCCTTGTCCTGGGCATCAAGGTCAGCCTTCAACCTCTGCTCACGTTCGGAGGCGGAATGGATTTTGTGAATAGTCATCTCACAGGAAGTCCTCCACTCTGGCTCACGCTTCTTCAACTGAGCCTCCACAGCCTCTTTCTCCTGCCTAAGGGTGACCATGCGCCAGTTCGCGTTCCCAAGCTTGGCAGTCTCGGCCTGTCGGTGCTCTTCAAACAAACGTTTCTCCATCTCAAATAAAGCTTTCTCCTCCTGAAAGCTCATCCACTCCCGAACAATCTTAGAGGTTGTCGAAAGAGCGTTGGCAAAGTCCATAGCATTATCATTTATAAGCACTTCGCGGGGGCGGGAGCGTTGAAATAAGCTCTCAGCAGGGGGCGGAGTAAGCAAGGAACTCCATGCAAACAACTGCAGCGGTGAACTGGGAACCTTCAGTCCACGCGACATTGCTCCGTCAGGCTTTCGCCCATTGCGGAAAATTCCCCACTGCTGCCTCCCGTAGGAGTCTGGGTCGTGTCTCAGTCCCAGTGTGGCTGATCATCCTCTCGGACCAGCTACTGATCATCGCCTTGGTAAGCTATTACCTCACCAACTAGCTAATCAGACGTGAGCCCCTCCTCGGGCGGATTCCTCCTTTTGCTCCTCAGCCTACGGGGTATTAGCAGTCGTTTCCAGCTGTTGTTCCCCTCCCAAGGGCAGGGATTATCTCTGCTAAAGGGAAAAAGGCATGGATTGGCCAGTTCCTATTTGGAAGGCTGCAATTTCTTAACTGCCGCAGTTTAGTTCAGAACGTGGTGTTTCGTCGCGTCCGAGGGAGTGAAAACCAAATTAATGTTAGTGTGCGCATCAGCAATTGTGCCAGGTTGCTCAATAAAACCCCCGCTGTAACACCCCGTATTTTTTTTATAAATTTTAAATTTCAAAAACATTTCTTTCGTAGTAGAAACTCCCAATCATGTTCATAAAAACATTAGACCATTTAAAATTCATTTAAAAAATCATAAAATTTGGGTGTTACCCGTCATTCATCTCAATAGAATCATAAACGAACTAATATCATACAAATGAAAAAAAAACGTGTCATCTGAATCCGTTAGGTCTTCTCAAAGTTCCTCTACCCGTTTCTCACAAGCTTTGCGAGGCTAACAATCTTAACTAACCTACAAATAGTACACATCGATTTTCGAAAACAAGTGTCAGCCGTTTAAGGCTGAGTAAGTTAAAGGATAAATCATAAAATAAAGATAACATCATTTTATTCATAAATCATTCAGCTCGAGTGATTGCAAGCTATGATCCAAACAAAACAACATAATCTTAAGCAATCTTATCTAATCTTTATCTTTTTCATCTTATCGCATTCATATCTTAAATCTTAATCTTTATCATATCACGTGGTTTAATTCTCTATATTTCATCTTTCATAATCGTAAACCACGTGGAGGATAGTCCTTAGGTCTTCAGAACTACACATAGTAAACCATGCGCATCGGGTGGACCGGTCGGGGGAATCCACTATAACCGACTAGGTGAAGGAGCACAAAAGCAGTTAACTATTGTCGTTAGCCATCGTTCGTAAACAATAGCGAGCAGGTACTTCACTCATGTGGCTCTTGGGGTGTCTTTAAATATTGGTGCCACGGTACCGCTCCTGGTATAGCACACCCACACCAAATCTTGGGATGGAACCATCAGAGCGTATTATCTCTCAATCATGTGCGTTCGCTTTTCTTTATTTTTTTATTTTTCTTTATTAGCTCTTTAATATTTTAGGCCCTTACGTGCAAGTGTCTTACGAGTCAAAAGTCTAGTGCCATCTATATTGTTTTCATGTATCATATTAGGCATAGGTTCATCGTAACAAGACATGAAAATAACATCATAGTATCAAAATATCAATAACAAATAACATCTTGAGTTACCCGACCTGACATCAAAATAAATTCCATATATATACCCGCATGAATCCTAAATAACTTGCAATATTACGAGAGTTCATTTGATGTGTACCCGACTTTTCAAAAAACAATATGTTACCTTAACAAGGTACGCTATTCAACGACTTTGTGATCACTTCTCATGACAATACATTCGAATCATGACTGCCACTCGATGCTTTCACCGCCAAAATTTACGAGGCTCGGTTTCTCCGTTCGACGTTTTCTTGGGGTTTGTTTTTGTACGTTATCATAGGAGATACAAGATGGGGTTATATATATATATATATAGTATAAGGTTATATTGGAAACCCTTGTTATAGTGAAAACCTTGGAAACTCTAACAAACTCTAACTTCCTGACTTTTTTTTTTATGAAAATTTTAGGGTATGTAACATACATGATTTTAAGCATTTTAGGCCAAAAAAATTGAAAAAGCGCCGAGCCGTTTTAAAAAAAATAATAATAATAAAAACCGTCTTCGGGTAACAAATGGGTAACATGTGTTAGTTTGGCTTAACATGTGTTAGTCGAAATTTATTTTTTTTAAAAAGTGCTCGGCGCTTTTTTGATTTTTTGGCAAAAAATGCTTAAAATCATGTATATTACATGCCCTAATTTTTCAAAAAAAAAAAAAAAAAAAATTTTTTGGGAAGTCAGAGTTTCAAGAGTTTTCACTATAAGAGTGGGTTTCTCACTATATATATATAGTGTAAGTATCCACGGAAAACCTTCCAAAATGGAAAAACCCCAAAAAACCCATTGAGTGGACCATATTCATCCACATCAACCAAACCAATATTTCATATATTTATATTAAGAAGTGTAACTTAGTCATTTAGACAACCCCCTTCTCTCTCTCCATGTATATATATATATATATATGTTTTTCCTCCTCTCTCTCTTCATTTCTTTTCAAATTCAAAGCAAATCCTCTCTGCCTCCTCTCTCTACCTTCCTCTCTCTCTCTCTCTCTAGAACCACCACCACCACCGCCACCGCCACCGCCACCACAACAACAACTTCTTCTTTTGGATCTCCGGCAACCACACCTCGGTCGACGGTATTCTCTCTCTCTCTCTTCCCTCTCTTTTCTGGATCTGGATCGAAAGAACGAGATCTGTTTTATATATTTCACCATTGTCATCATCTCGAACAACAATCCACCACGAAGAAGAACATCAACCGTCGTCATCATCTCGTCATCATCATCTCGAACAACAACAATTACAGTGAGTGTAGATCGGTTATTATTATTATTATTATTATTATTATTGGATATAACAGTGGTGTTTTGAAAATGTTTTTTTCATTAACTAGGTTCATGTCATGTGTATTATTATTATTATATTATTGTTAGCTTTAATAGTAGTTTCTAATCAATAGCTTTAAAAGTGGGTTAGATTTTGTTTTTCTACTCTGTTTGTTTGAAGCATTTTTTTTACTATATTGTTTTTTTAACATATATGAAAAAATATATTATAAAAACACTATATCTTATTATTTGATAAATCATATATAAAAAATGTGTATTTTGTTAGGTTTTGGGTTTTGTAAAAATAATAATAATAACAGTTTTGGGGATAGTTTTTGTTTGCATACCAAGTGTTCGATCAAATGCTTGAATGAAAAAAAAAACCTTTTCTTAACCTTTTTGATTATTATTATTATTATTATTATTATTATTATTATTTTGTTTATGTTAGATTGTTATTGGATTGGGCACATGAGGTTGATAGATCACATGTGATTGATGAATAAATGTGTAGTCTTTTTAACTTAGTATATGCTAACACATGTTAGTGATCTCCCATTATGTGTTTGAGGATTCCGACTAACATGTGTATCTGTTCCAGTGTTGTTTTCACGAGTAGGCTATTGGAAGAAGGCGGCGTTGGTGATGTGGCTGTGATAAGTGATGTTTTTTTATAAAGATTATAAATTTTTAATCTTTTGGTGAATAGGGTGTTTAAATAATTTTTGTATTTTATTTAATAAATTTTTGGCAAGTGAAATTGTTATGAACTCGTATAGGGTACATGTCTAGTTTTTGCGGTCCGAGTCTTGTATGCTCACACACGTTAGTATATGCCCCACTAACATGTGTTAGGGTTCATATGACATACGTTATTTCAGTAAAACATATGTTTTAGAATACATTACACATGTCCGTGATGTCTCATTATGTCCCACTAACATGTGTAAGGGTTCATATGACATACGTTAGTATATGCCCCACTAACATGTGTTAGGGTTCATATGACATACGTTATTTCAGTAAAACATATGTTTTAGAATACATTACACATGCCAGTGATGTCTCATTATGTGTTTTGGAGAGCCCAACTAACACGTGTTATCTTTTTTGTAGGTGAAGAGATGTTTTGTGTTAAAGATGAACATGGGTATCAAGAACGAAGCATAGCTAGATTTTTTTTATGTTGTCATGATAGTTTTTTTTGTCATTCACAAATAATTATGTTTATATTAAACGTTTTTAATACATTTTTAGTATTGATTGTAATGATCGTTTTTATCATTTCTTAAATAAATATACATTATATGTGTTCTTTTATTTTGTTATTTTTAGTACATGTCTGTTAACACATGTTAGCGATGTCTCACACGAGGTCAGAATCTTGTATCACAACACTAACGTATGTTAATATTGGTGCTGGAAAAAGTGCCATAAAGTAGAAGAGAGGTGACTTGACAAGTGTCAAATCAACCTTTTAAAACCTAGGATTCAGAAGTGTCATATCTCATGTTTAAAATTACCTTAATGCCCTTAATTATGTTCAAATAATCATGGACCATTGATCAAACTTGATCAATGGTCACTAGAGGGTTTCCAGGGTTTTTCCATTATATAGGGTTTCCATATTATCCATCCCCTATATATATATATATATATATATATATATATATATATATATATATATATATATATATATATATATTAAGATATATTAAGAACAACAAAGTTTCATTGAGGACCTAGGCGATATAGTCGGCTGAAGTTTCTCCCTATCAATATTTTATCTCTTAGGGGGGGGGGGGGGGGTTTATGCTCCATTCAAACATTTTCAACTTCACTGATTTACACCAATCCTACACTGTCACATCACTTCACTGAAACCGTTTTTTAGAGGCATCACTTCACTGATTCTTTACCCAACAATTAATTATTTTCACACATATTAATAATAATAATAATAATAATAATAATAATAATAATAATAATAATAATAATAATAATAATAATAATAATATATTACCATTCCCACTCTCTCTCATTTCTCTCTCTCTCAATAATAATTGCACTACCACTCTCTCTCCTCTCTCTCCACGGTTACCAGCATGTTAAATAGAACCAGCAATTGGTTCACGTGACCACTACCAGCATTGGTGACGACGGTGTTACCGTATTGGTAGTGGGGTACCTGTGACGAATTCTAGTGATGCCCCGTCCCCCTTATGGTTTCCTATTTGTCTTGTGATTTGATTTTGAAAACAATCCTATAGAATCACGTTTTCATGACCCCCACTTTGTTGTAAATCAAAATTTAATAAATTTGTAAACTATATCCCATGCTTTAATTCAAGTTTGAATAAATGACATCTATTAACTAATACACATAATATGAATTTAATAGATAATGAAAATTTATCAATCAAGCTGGTCAAGGATAATTAATCCACATATATCTATAGATATTTGTATATTAAACAAATTATAGTTTTGTATTTCACTCTAAAATTTTGAATTTGAAAACAAATCGTAAAATTTTGAATTTGAAAACAAATCGCAAACTTACGTATATTCTAGTATCTACAAATCAATGAATCATTTGCCTTTCAAATTAAATTTTAAATCACTTGATCCATATTACACATGTTGATATAGGTATCAAGCGTTTACATAGTATATAAATCCATTTTATATGTAGTTAATATATATCATACTTTTATAGATACAAATATAACATATATTGTATTAACGCCCGTTAAACCAGGTGTTACATCCGCTCTGCACTGTTTCGCGCACTGGAGTATGCTCCCTCCCAAAAACATCACTTGTATCCATGACTCGAACCGCGGCTTCTTTCGCGAGGGGAAAGTCAAACCAAAAAGCGCCAAGTCAATCTCCTCAATATAAGCATTAGTAACAACATGGCGTTTTTGGTTCGACACCTCAACCGTCTCACCTTATGTCACACCCTCAAAATCCACTTGCGGAGTTTTACCGCGAGGCGCATGACAAACCAGGATCCAAGTCAACGATCACAATAAACAAATCTAAATGAACATATGCAATTCCAAAAACATAGTTTAAATTCCCCAAATACAGCGGAAGCTTATTCTCAAAACATAATCCAAAAGTAAACCAAATTATTTAATGTTCGAAAACCATGCAACCCTAACTAGACGCCGTGCAGACACGTGCGCCCTAGTTCCATAGTGCTACCTTAGCGACCTGAGAAAACATGTAAGAGTTACGTCAGCACAAAAATGCTGGTGAGTTCACAGGTTTTGTAATCAAAGTATCAAGTTCAACCTGTGCATACTATATAAATTTGTAAACCAAAGTACGCTAGCTAGGCGTATGTTTTGTTACTACAACGATTGGAAAACCATTACTAACTCGCAAACCAGATGTTGTGCCCGAATAGTAAACCTGTTCCTGTTTGAGACAATATGCACTCGCCCGGCCCTCCAAGCCGACGAGCGGGGTTGGTTACTCCCAATAGATCTATTCACATTTCCCCGTTGTGCTAACCCGCACATTCATGGTTTTCCCCGGGACTTCCAAAGATCGTATAGTAAACCATAGAAACCCATAGTATGACAGTTGTTACCAAAACATAAGTTTAACACATGTTTTCTCCCCCAAAAAGTGAAACCAGTTAAAAGAGGGGTCGTAAACTCACCTTAACGTGCCAGCAAAGAATCCGAACAGCAAGTAATATATGCTACCGACACCCTAATAACAGTGTCATTAAGTGAGTATAGGCGTAATATCATTACACCATATAACTCGTTTGTCCAAGGCGTTTTAAATGTTCAAAAGCGTGTAAGTGACACCTAGTGATCCTACATGCATAAGTAAATCCTACGGACCCGTTGGTGAATACGTTGGTTACAATTAGTTTCTACATTCCGTATGTGTCTCAGACAAGTGTACTTCAGTTACATGTCAATTCCATACCACCTAAGACCTCAATTAATAACATAAGCACATAATACACAATCTGTGTTTTCAGGACAGATTGTGCGCCATCAAAACGAATTTATTTAAAATAGCAAATCAGTGAGTTAACCTCCCAAATGTTTACTGAATTTTCTTTGGGATTCACATAACAATACCTATTTTTGTTTTGTCTTAAATCCAATCACAAAAATAATTAAAATTTGTCTAATACATCTATGTTCAGAAAACCTTCCTAACAGGTCAGTTTGGTAGATAAATTCCCAAAAATTGTGTATTCATCCAAACGGGATGAATCCACTTGAAAAACTCATATTACTCCAATATTAACCTTCTGTAAAAATTTCACAACCCAACTCTTTATAAAACTTGATTTATGATGTTTCAAAGTTGACTCAGTTTGATACCCGAAATTCTGACCTGACCTATTTTAAATGAAAATTCCAAAAACCTATCAAACGACATCCAAATCAGATGATTTTGCCCATTCTAAAAAGCTAAGACTATGTACAATCTATTCATGCAAATAATAGATCAAACCAATTATTTTCAAGCCACGAAACAGACCCTACAAGTCGACATTCAGAATCTGTCCAGATTCTAATCATGCAATATTATCAATTATATCAAACTCTAGTTGCATATTATCAATCAATAACACCTAATAATCATCATACAACATTAGTAAGAACCACATCTGATCAAAAGCCTAATTATACATCACCAACATCATTATTCACAAACCCTAGAAGTCTAAAACATCAAGAACATGCATAATCATGCAAAACATATAACATTCATAATATAACAATGTGCTTGACCCTTTTAATCTTCGTAATCATCATGTTTTAATTTTTATAAAATACTTTCAGACCTGGACAAACAAGGTTTTGATGTTTTAAAACAATTTAAAGAAGATTAAAACATAAGGGAATGAAGATTATACCACAAACACTCCAAAACAACCAACCGAACGCTCTCCAAGCTTCCCGATTGATGTTCTTGAGCTTTAGCAGGTGGTTTAGGGTTAATAATTCGTGTGGGGCAGAAAGGGGGCGATTAGGGTTGAGTTTAGGGGTTGCATGGCGGTTAAGGATGCTTAAATAAGAGTTTAAGGCGGTTTAAACCCGTCAGACATGAGCGAGCGGCCGCTCGGGCCCTGTGAGCGGCCGCTCACAGGCCCGAGGCCCTCGTTCGTGTCTCGTTTCATCACCCGACGCGTTATCCTTTGACGTTTTCGTTATTTCGGACCGTAACAAGCGCAACCCCATGCGTTAAGACCCTAATCAACCTCATACTCCACTTTTAGTGATTTTTATTAACGTATTCGGTTTAGGTTCACATAATCACGTATGGTTTTCACATAAGTTCATCAACTATCACAGAGACACATAAGTTCGTTATTCACCAACGTCCGAGGTTCACTAATCATGTAATCACATATTAACTTACAACAATGCACGTATGTCCCATCTAGCTATCTAGCTAACCCTAGTTAAGTATAATATACGCGTGACTCGCTAAGGTAGACTTTAATCTAGACAACGTTGTTAACCAGAATTTGCCGGGTGTCACATCATCCCCACGTTAAAAGAATTTTCGTCACGAAAATTGCACAAGTACCAAAAGGAATAACAAAAGAAACAGACAAAAGAGAGAAACCAAGAGAGAGATTTACCCGAGTTGTCACATCATCCCCACGTTAAAAAGGAATCTCGCCCCGAGATTCATTCAGCTGCAGTGGTAACATATCTCGATTCGAACGCTTCCTTAGGAAAGAGATGAGGATACTTAGACTTCATCTGATCCTCCCGTTCCCAAGTGTACTCTGGTCCCCGGTTCGAGTTCCAGCGAACCTTAACAATGCGAATCTTGCTATGACGTAGGCTACGAATCTTGTAATCAAGAATCTCAACAGGTTCCTCCACAATCCGAAGACGATCATCAACCTTGATCTCTTCCAGTGGAACAATAAGAGACTCGTCAGCCAGGCACTTCTTTAAGTTGGATACATGGAAGACGTTATGTACGTTGCCGAGCTCCGTCGGTAAATCAAGACGATATGCCACCGGTCCAATCCGTTCCAGGATTGTAAATGGGCCGACATACCGAGGGTTGAGTTTGCCACGCTTCCCAAAGCGTATGACGCCCTTCCACGGTGAAACTTTCAGAAGTACTTTGTCATCAACTTGGAATTCCAATGGCTTGCGACGCTGATCGGCATAACTCTTTTTCCGATCCCGTGCCGCTGCCAACCGGTTACGAATCTGTACGATCTTTTCCGAAGTTTCGTACACTAGCTCAGGTCCAGTGAGTTGACTCTCACCCACCTCAGCCCAACAAAGAGGAGACCGGCATTTCCGCCCGTACAGTGCCTCAAACGGAGCTGCCTTGATGCTCGTGTGGTAACTGTTGTTGTAAGAGAATACTACTAACGGTAGGTGAGCTTCCCAACCTTTGCCAAAATCGATCACACATGCTCGCAGCATGTCTTCTAAGGTTTGAATCGTGCGTTCACTCTGACCGTCAGTCTGTGGGTGATAAGCTGTACTCATGTCCAGCTGGGTACCCAAAGCCTTGTGCAAAGACTTCCAGAAGTGAGAAGTAAAGTGGGAGTCACGATCCGAAATAATAGAAACCGGCACCCCGTGCTTAGAAACAACTTCCTTCAGATAAAGACGAGCCAAACGATCCATGGTGTCGGTCCCCTTAATAGCGAGAAAATGGGCTGATTTAGTCAACCGATCAACAATTACCCATATCTTATCATTCCCGCTCGGTGACTTAGGTAGTTGCGTGACAAAATCCATTGTAATCCGTTCCCATTTCCACTCCGGAATTTCAGGTTGTTGCAAGAGACCCGACGGTTTCTGGTATTCCACCTTGACTTTAGCACAGGTCAAGCATTTGCTCACGTATGAGGCTATATCCGACCTCATGTTTGGCCACCAGTAAAGCACCTTTAGATCTTGGTACATCTTATCCGAACCAGGATGAATAGAATACCGGGACTTGTGAGCCTCATCTAAAACAAGCTCCCGAAGTCCCCCAAATAAAGGAACCCATATGCGTTCTGCGAAGTAGTGCAGGCCATCAGGCCTTCGCTCGAGGTGCTTGTCGGCACCGTGCATAGTCTCAGCTTTAAGGTTTTCCTCCTTCAAAGCTTCTAACTGAGCAGAACGGAGTTGGTCAGGTAGAGAGGAATGAATGATGAGCTGCAACGCCCGAACGCGACGAGGATTAATTGATTCCTTCCTGCTCAAGGCGTCTGCTACTACATTCGCCTTGCCAGGATGGTACTTAATGGCGCAATCATAGTCGTTCAGGAGTTCAATCCAACGACGCTGTCGTATGTTCAAATGTTGTTGGTCGAAAATATGTTGAAGACTCTTGTGATCGGTGTAGATGGTGCATTTGGTACCATACAAGTAATGTCTCCAAATTTTCAACGCGAAAACCACTGCACCCAACTCCAAGTCATGGGTGGTGTAGTTTTTCTCGTGCACCGTGAGTTGCCGAGAAGCATACGCAATCACTTTCTCGCGTTGCATCAACACGCAACCGAGACCATGAATAGAAGCATCACAGTAAACAACGAAATCATCAGGGCCTTCAGGCAAGGACAAAATAGGAGCAGAACAAAGTTTAGACTTCAGTTTTTGAAATGCTGACTCCTGTGGTTCACCCCAGGCGAATTTTCTATCCTTCTGAGTAAGAGTGGTGAGGGGTTGAGCGATCTTCGAGAACCCCTTAATGAAACGACGATAATAGCCCGCAAGGCCTAGGAATTGCCGCACCTCAGTTGGCGTCTTTGGTGCTTCCCAGTCCTTGATCGCTTCGATCTTAGCTGGATCGACATGAATTCCTAGTTCATTAACCACATGTCCTAGGAACTGAACTTCGCGTAACCAAAAGTCACACTTTGAGAACTTAGCGTAAAGTTGTTCCCGTTGCAAAAGTTCCAAAACCAAGCGCAGGTGTTCCTCGTGTTCGGTCTTGTCCTTGGAGTAAATCAGGATGTCATCAATAAACACGATGACGAACTTGTCAAGATATGGTTTGCAAATGCGGTTCATCAAATCCATGAAAACCGCCGGTGCGTTTGTGAGACCGAAAGGCATGACCAAGAACTCAAAATGGCCATAACGTGTACGAAAGGCAGTCTTTGCAACGTCAGCTTCCCTTACGCGCAACTGGTGATAACCAGACCTCAAATCAATCTTAGAGTAGTACCTAGAACCCTGGAGTTGGTCGAATAGATCATCAATACGTGGAAGAGGATAATGGTTCTTGATGGTCACTTTGTTCAATTCTCTGTAATCCACACACAATCGAAAACTTCCATCCTTCTTCTTAACGAACAGAATCGGGGCTCCCCAAGGGGAAGAACTTGGTCTAATGAAACCCTTGTCCAAGAGTTCCTGTAACTGACTGGACAATTCCTGCATCTCGGGAGGTGCAAGACGGTAGGGGGCCCGAGCAATAGGAGCAGCTCCCGGTACAAGATCAATACTGAACTCAACCTGACGATGGGGAGGAAGACCAGATAAAACATCGGGAAATACATCAGGAAACTCGCGTACAACAGGAATATCGTCGATCTTCTTCTCATCGGTAGAGGAAACAGATAAAAGTGCCAAAACGGCCGAATAACCCTTTCGAAGATACTTAAGGGCTTTCATGCTAGAGATGAGATTTAGCGGAGCACCGCCCTTGATACCATACACAGAAAGGAATTCCCCATCAGGGAGGGGAATCCGAATAATCTTGTCGTAACAAACGATCTCAGCGTGATACAAAGACAACCAATCCATGCCTACAACAACGTCAAAACTACCCAAAGGTACCGGCATAAGGTCGATGGGGAAAGACAAACCCGACAACTCTAGTTGACACTCCCGAAGGATACAAGTAGCTTCAATCTTTTTACCGTCAGCCAACTCAATTATATACTTAGCCTCTAATGGCTCGGGTACTACATCTAGCAGTCGACTAACTTCCATAGATATAAAACTTTTATCGGCACCGGAATCAAATAAAACACTAACAGAGCGATTATTGAGAAGGAATGTACCGGTAACTGTGTCAGGATCCTGTCTAGCCTCTGCGGCTCCAATGACGAAGGCACGTGCATTCCTGCCACCGCCCCCGTTGTTCCCGTTACCGTTTCTGTCCCTCACATCCCCGCCCTGCTTCAGTTTTGGGCACTCCTTCTTGTAATGCCCAGACTCCCCACAGTTGTAACAACCCTGTTTCCCCGTAGTTCCTTGAGCAGTAGGAGCCGAGTTAGTAATTGGGGCCTGGGTCGATGGAAGTGTCGCCCGACAATCTTTAGCAAAATGCCCAAGTCGCTGACAGCGATGGCAACGATTACGGTCGCAGTCCCCCTGATGATGACGCCCACATTTGTTGCACTTAGGTAATTTCCCCACATAACCACCCGGTTTGGTACCAGAAGAAGAAGAACCCCCGCTATTGAATCTCTTACCCTGTTGTGCTGGTGCTGGCGCTGGCACAGATCCTTTCCCCTCATTATCCCATTTACGCTTGTTATTCTCCGGGGCCTTGACAGTCGAACCCTTAGCAGGCAAGATACCCTCATTCACCTTCAAGTTTGTCATCCTGTGAGCCGATCGGACCACCTCTGAGTATGTAGGAAGATTCCCCGCAGCCACCAACCCTGCGATCTCTGGTACTAGCCCCGAGATATAGTGTTCAATCCTCCTGTATTCTGGCACATGCAGATCAGGACACAGCACTGCCAACTCATTACGCCTTACCGTATACTTTTCAATCTCTGACCCGGTCATCTTGAGGTTCCACACCTCATGCTCTAGCTTCTGAATTTCTTCCCTTGGACAGTACTCTCGCCTCAGTAGTTGAACAAAATTTTCCCAAGGCATAGCTTAAGCCTCCCCTATACCCATATTCTGGGTGATATTGTTCCACCAGGTCAAAGCAACATCCTGGAATAACGCAACAGCATACTTGACTCGATCCTCTGGGAGACAGTTGCACATCAGAAACACTAACTCCACCTTTTCCAGCCACCTGAGCAAGCTCACCGCACCCTCAGTGCCAGAGAATTCCTGGGGCTTACAGTCCCGAAACATCTTGTAGGTACACATAGGTGGGGGTGGGTTAACAGGACCACCTGAAATGAAACGCATGAGAAAACCACGAAGGATGTAAACAGGCTTCACCAATGAGGCAAAAGTGGATAAATCAACTTACCACCACCATTGTGCCCTAACTGAAAGGCAGCTTGCAGTAAGTTGTTCAGATCTTCTTGTGTTAGGTTTACACCTCCACGACCACCACCACCACGTCCACCACCACGCCCACCAGCGCGGCCACCTCCACGTCCTCCTCGTACTCCAGACATGATTCTGACAGAAAGGGCGAGAAAATTTAGTTTCACAGCTAATGGTAACCACTAGCGTTCACAAGACCAAAGCTAGATCCAAACCCAAAGCTCACTAGGGCTTTCATGCATTTCGGTTTATGATTTTGTGTGCACCCAAAATGATAAACCGCTCTACATGGTCCTCCAAGTGTTCTCCTAGTTCAAAGTTCAAATCACCGAACATAGACTCTTAGCTATACACCGTAATGCTACGGTAGTTTATGGCAAGTGTTTCTATTGGAGTATGAAAGGGAGATGTCCGAGCCTTGGACAAATCTCAAAAGTACACGATTTACCCCAATATACCACACTGCCTAGAGAGCAAGTAACCCGACCTAAGATAGAACGGACGATGTAACATAGGAAGGTCAGATGATTTAGAGACACTACGACAAGGCCATACGTAATCCACCATAATGTTTAGTACCATGTGATCGTCTAGTGTGTGCGACTCGGCTATAGACTAGACTCTACATGCAGTCGTAGTTCACTATAACCATTGGCTCTGATACCAATCTGTCACACCCTCAAAATCCACTTGCGGAGTTTTACCGCGAGGCGCATGACAAACCAGGATCCAAGTCAACGATCACAATAAACAAATCTAAATGAACATATGCAATTTCAAAAACATAGTTTAAATTCCCCAAATACAGTGGAAGCTTATTCTCAAAACATAATCCAAAAGTAAACCAAATTATTTAATGTTCGAAAACCATGCAACCCTAACTAGACGCCGTGCAGACGCGTGCGCCCTAGTTCCGTAGTGCTACCTTAGCGACCTGAGAAAA
This sequence comes from Ambrosia trifida, assembly GCA_028751855.1. Lineage (NCBI taxonomy): Eukaryota > Viridiplantae > Streptophyta > Magnoliopsida > Asterales > Asteraceae > Ambrosia > Ambrosia trifida. The sequence continues at coordinate 11,214,318 of CM054131.1, forward strand.
CATGTAAGAGTTACGTCAGCACAAAAATGCTGGTGAGTTCACAGGTTTTGTAATCAAAGTATCAAGTTCAACCTGTGCATACTATATAAATTTGTAAACCAAAGTACGCTAGCTAGGCGTATGTTTTGTTACTACAACGATTGGAAAACCATTACTAACTCGCAAACCAGATGTTGTGCCCGAATAGTAAACCTGTTCCTGTTTGAGACAATATGCACTCGCCCGGCCCTCCAAGCCGACGAGCGGGGTTGGTTACTCCCAATAGATCTATTCACATTTCCCCGTTGTGCTAACCCGCACATTCATGGTTTTCCCCAGGACTTCCAAAGATCGTATAGTAAACCATAGAAACCCATAGTATGACAGTTGTTACCAAAACATAAGTTTAACACATGTTTTCTCCCCCAAAAAGTGAAACCAGTTAAAAGAGGGGTCGTAAACTCACCTTAACGTGCCAGCAAAGAATCCGAACAGCAAGTAATATATGCTACCGACACCCTAATAACAGTGTCATTAAGTGAGTATAGGCGTAATATCATTACACCATATAACTCGTTTGTCCAAGGCGTTTTAAATGTTCAAAAGCGTGTAAGTGACACCTAGTGATTCTACATGCATAAGTAAATCCTACGGACCCGTTGGTGAATACGTTGGTTACAATTAGTTTCTACATTCCGTACGTGTCTCAGACAAGTGTACTTCAGGACAGATTGTGCGCCATCAAAACGAATTTATTTAAAATAGCAAATCAGTGAGTTAACCTCCCAAATTTTTAATGAATTTTCTTTGGGATTCACTTAACAATACCTATTTTTGTTTTGTCTTAAATCCAAACACAAAAATAATTAAAATGCGTCTAATACATCTATGTTCAGAAAACCTTCCTAACAGGTCAGTTTGGTAGATAAATTCCCAAAAATTGTGTATTCATCCAAACGGGATGAATCCACTTGGAAAACTCATATTACTCCAATATTAACATTCTGTAAAAATTTCACAACCCAACTCTTTATAAAACTTGATTTATGATGTTTCAAAGTTGACTCAGTTTGATACCCGAAATTCTGACCTGACCTATTTTAAATGAAAATTCCAAAAATCTATCAAACGACATCCAAATCAGATGATTTTGCCCATTCTAAAAAGCTAAGACTATTTACAATCTATTCATGCAAATAATCGATCAAACCAATTATTTTCAAGCCACGAAACAGACCCTACAAGTCGACATTCAGAATCTGTCCAGATTCTAATCATGCAATATTATCAATTATATCAAACCCTAGTTGCATATTATCAATCAATAACACCTAATAATCATCATACAACATTAGTAAGAACCACATCTGATCAAAACCCTAATTATACATCACCAGCATCATTATTCACAAACCCTAGAAGTCTAAAACATCAAGAACATGCATAATCATGCAAAACATATAACATTCATAATATAACAATGTGCTTGACCCTTTTAATCTTCGTAATCATCATGTTTTAATTTTTATAAAATACTTTCAGACCTGGACAAACAAGGTTTTGATGTTTTAAAACAATTTAAAGAAGATTAAAACATAAGGGAATGAAGATTATACCACAAACACTCCAAAACAACCAACCGAACGCTCTCCAAGCTTCCCGATTGATGTTCTTGAGCTTTAGCAGGTGGTTTAGGGTTAATAATTCGTGTGGGGCAGAAAGGGGGCGATTAGGGTTGAGTTTAGGGGTTGCATGGGGGTTAAGGATGCTTAAATAAGAGTTTAAGGCGGTTTAAACCCGTCAGACATGAGCGAGCGGCCGCTCGGGCCCTGTGAGCGGCCGCTCACAGGCCCGAGGCCCTCGTTCGTGTCTCGTTTCATCACCCGACGCGTTATCCTTTGACGTTTTCGTTATTTCGGACCGTAACAAGCGCAACCCCATGCGTTAAGACCCTAATCAACCTCATACTCCACTTTTAGTGATTTTTATTAACGTATTCGGTTTAGGTTTACATAATCACGTATGGTTTTCACATAAGTTCATCAACTATCACAGAGAAACATAAGTTCGTTATTCACCAACGTCCGAGGTTCACTAATCATGTAATCACATATTAACTCACAACAATGCACGTATGTCCCATCTAGCTATCTAGCTAACCCTAGTTAAGTATAATATACGCGTGACTCGCTAAGGTAGACTTTAATCTAGACAACGTTGTTAACCAAAATTTGCCGGGTGTCACACCTTACGCCGATGACAACTGTTGTTGGCCAGACACGTCAGCAGTAGCGCCTGTAAGAGCCAGCATATGGGGCGCAATGAGGTTATGACGAACATCATCAGCGTTGTGTTGGTCCCAATCACAACCCTCATCCAAGTCATCATCATCAAGAGCAACAGTCTCAATGGACTCGTGGTCGCCGCCTGAAATGGTGGACGACAAACTACCCATGCTCTCATCATCCGATAAAAACACATACTCTAGTCTTGTAAGTGCAACAGCGCTCAATGGCCGAGGGTCAAGGATGGGATGCTCACCTAAAGACATAAACTGAGAAGCGCCTTGCCTGCGAGAAGTATCACCTGCACGCAACACGAGGTTGACAAACATGCTGGTCGTGGCGTCTAGAATGAACTGATCGCCAGGCCGCCTAGGTTCAAAATGCCACCTCAGCTTAGGCAACGACATGACTACATAATACTACATACAACCCGCAAACTACAAGATACAAAAACGTGCGTATAAATGCCAAGAGCAAAAACAAGTATAGTGACGATAAAGATGCTACATACCACTATTACCAGAACGTAACATGGGGTTCTCGCGCGTCGCCTCACGTGAGTAACGACGGCTCATTCCAGCCATCACAACAGCCACTTCATCGAGTGAAGTCATCTCCATTGGATAATTAGTCAAGGTCTCGTACCAGCTTTCGCCTTCATAAGGCATGCACACACTAGGGGGAAGTTTAACCCTGGTTTGGCGCATTTGCATCCTGAAAGGGACCACCCCCTCAGCAACCCAAAAGAACTTAACCCTCCAGTTACCAAAACCCTTAGGAGACTAGGTATAATGAGGGGCGGGACCAGAACATTGGCGAAATTGGAACCAACTGCTCACAGATTTCAAAAGGTGGAAAATGTTGAACATATCAACGTGAGGCTCCACTCCCTGAGCTCTACAACAAAACTCAAACCATGTGAGCATGCACACGACAAAGCTATGCAACTGACTCACATGGAGCTAATAATACTCCAACGCAGAAGCCATAAAAGTAGTCACAGACAACCTGAAATTGCACTGGACAAAGTACGCGTCAGTAGTGGCGCCTGTAAGAGCGAGTATATGGGGCGCATGTTGCATCCATTTTGTTAGTGAAGAAACAACGAGTATAACTGAGGGGAGGTAGGACGGGATAGTATATGGAATAACGACTCGTGTTCGCTGCAGGGTATAATCCTTGGCTCACAACGATGGTTGACCTATGGTTATATGCACGGATAATAAGCAAAGAGACACAATAGGCAAAGGTATAAGTGGTTCGATCACGTAGGATCTACGTCCACTGGAAAGAACAATCTTTATTGATAAAAGATATAAGTAATAGTACAAGTGGTGGAACAAGTGTCTTTGTTCTAATTGGTTAATTTTCTCCTTTAAGAAAGGAGGCCAAGTCCTCCTTTTATAGGAGAGGCATGGGCCCAAGGTCATCGGGCCCATTCTGGTTATTAACGGGCTTGGGTTAGAGGCCCAAGCCGGTTGCTTGTGTAGGTCCCACTAGTTGGATTCCAATCCTTAGTTGGATAAAGTGATCCAAGTTGAGGAGGGCCTCTTCGATTGGGCCACGTGTCGCCTCGTGGTTGGTCGGCTGGGTGGTGCTTTGTCCTCCACACACGTGGCGTATTGTGGCTGGGTCTGCAGGGGAGTCAGACGTCAGGCGGCTGACCACTTGTCAGCTGACACCTGACGGGTGGTAGCAAGTTGGGGCTCCAAGGGGGATGTTCCCGGGTGTTGTCAACTTGTACCTCTGCGCAGGCTAGCAGCAGCGCCAGGCGCTGCTGTGTATCCGATTGTGTTACTCTCTGCGGGGGCTTTGGGTAGGGTGCGCCTGAAAGCGCAGGTGAATAGTACCCTACCCCTTCAAGTCCCCCAAGTCCAGGGTGTCTCCTGTTCTTGCTTAGAGAGCTGGTGGGGCGCTGGACTAAACGTGTGATTTTTGTGATGTGCTCCGTTGTGTTGTTCTAGAGGGGTAATTGTTTGCCTCTTGTAAAAGTGTTAATGCGAGCAACAGAGTGCGCATTGCGGCTCTGGTGGCATGTGGAAAGATAAAAGCGTCCCCTTATCTTTGTACATGGCTCGCTTTATAAAAAACCGGCGCCAAGTGGAGACTTAGCGCGGGTGAGAAATTTTTTGCAAAGTCTAGAGACGGTGTTTAAATTTTACATGAACCCAGCACCATGTGAGGACGTGTCAATGTGGGTGTGAGTAAAATTCGACGGAAAAAACGTGTTTCCGACTTCGCGTTTACCCTGCGCCAAGTGATGAGGTGGCAGGCAAGGTGTTGGATGGTAAAATCCGGCGGAGAATGTCCTTTGGATTTTACGTCAACCCATCGCCGAGTGATGACGTGGCAATCAGGGTGTTGGATAGTAAAATCCGGCGGAGAACGTCCTTTGAATTTTATGTCAACCCTTCGCCAAGTGATGACGTGGCAATCAGGGTGTTGGATAGTAAAATCCGGCGGAGAACGTCCTTTGGATTTTACGTCAACCCTTCGCCAAGTGATGACGTGGCAATCAGGGTGTTGGATAGTAAAATCCGGCGGAGAACGTCCTTTGGATTTTACGTCAACCCTTCGCCAAGTGATGACGTGGCAATCAGGGTGAATTAAATGTGTCGTCATTGTAATTAATTTTGAAATTTGAAAGGTTTCCTTAATATTTAGGAAACGTGCCTGGGAAGCCGAGACGGTTGGTGGACGTGTCAGGGTGCAGAAAGGATGTCTGCACAGTTGTCAGTCATGTCAGCACGTGGGTGGGAGGTTATCCATCGTGTGTCAGGCGAGTGGCCATTCACGCGCGCGAGTGGTGTAGTTTGTCAGGCTGATGGCTGACGTTCGGCAGGTGAGAAGTCGTCCTGTTGGTCAGACGCGTGTCCTCATGTGCTGACGAGTAACTGCTTACACAGCTGTTACGCCACGTGTAGCGTACGGATGTCTTCCCATCTGGAAAGATGAAGAGTCTTCTGCCAGCTGTTCCCATCGCATTAATTGCGATGGGTATAAATACTCCAGGAGGTCCTTGGAGTTTCTTCTTATCTTAGCTTTTCCCAAAAATTCTCTCATCCTTTTCTTCGAAGATCTTCATCTTCTCCGGTCAACCTTCAAGTTTTCCGGTGAACTTCTGGAAAAAAATTCTTTTTTTCTTTTTCTTAAAACCCTCGTCACCATGTCTGAGGGCTCTGATGTTTGGGGAAACCCTAGTAAGGCTGCTGAGACGTCGAAGAAGTTGATGCATAACACCACTTGTAAGTGGGGTAAGAAGAGTTTCACGAAATTTTTGGAGGCTATGGAGTTTGATCCTTCCTGGGAGGTTGAGTTACCAACTGCCCAGAATACTGCCTTGGCTCCTCCCCCTAGGAAGGTGAGCTTATATGGGGCCCACCTTGCCTTATGTGGGTTTCGTTTACCTGCCACCAAGTTCCAGGTGGATACCTTGGTGAGGTATGGTGTTCATGTCACCCAGGTTAGTGGGTTTGGGATGCTTCGGCTTGTCCATTTTGAAGCCTGCTGCCGTGCTCTGGACATTGAGCCGTCTTTTGAACGGTTTAATGTCTTTTATTTGCTGAACATGGAGGGTTCCTGGTTCAACTTTGTTCCTCGTCCCCATGTGCCTCCCTGTGGAACAACTGCTCCCAAGTCACTGCATGACTGGAAGGAGAAGTTCTTCTACGTCAAGAGGGGGGTGATACCTGTGGACATGCCATGGAAGGTTGTGGCTGAGCGTCAGAAGGTAGGTGATCACCCTGTTATGGAGGGTTACAGGGATGAAGCCTGGTTCAAGGAGTTGGTGGCTCATGCTTCCCCGTTTGACACGGGTATGTGTTCCGAAGCCATGTTGGCTTTGTTGGGTATGAGCCGGGCTCAGATTGTGGAGGGGAAAGAGCCGGTGATTGTTAGACCTGGTAAGTTTTTTCCAAGCTTTTCAACCGTTATTTTTCTTAGCGTGTGACTAACTTATGTTTTGTTTGACTTAGGGATGTCAAAATTTGATGCTTTTCTATTGAGGGATAAAGCTCCATTGGAGTGGAGGGATCCTGCGGAGGGTAGGGTGTCTGTGATAGATGAGATGGTTGATAGGTTTTACTTTCCCTATCTGGAGTTCAAGCCAACCGTCCTTCTTTTTTCACGTGAGCATCCTATAATCCCTGATCCTTTATCTTTTGTTCCTCATGCGGGGGTAGACCCTTGTTTTGTCGTTTCCTCTGATGAGGAATCCACTGGGTCTTCTGTAGAAATGGTGGATCCATCGCCTCCGCGTGGTCGTAAGAAGAGTGTGCCGCGCTTTCATAAGCATAAGGTGTTGTCTCAAGCTAAATCTGTGCCTTTGAGTGCAGGTGGTGAAGGTCCTCTGTTTGGCCAGCGCGATAGGCGTACAGAATCTTCTTCTTCCGCCCGTGAAGATGATGCGGCGGTGAGTCCGCTGAAGAAGAAACGGAAGCTGGGTAAAGTCCCCGGCGGGAAGGCTGGATCTTCCAAGTCTGGCGGGGCTGGTCCCGCACCATTTTCTTTGGAGATTAGTCCTCCGCCAGAGCGTCGTCCTCTCATTCAGAAGACGTTGAAGAAAGTGACCAGTAAGTGGTGTTCCGCCTTTCTTTTTTTTTTCTTTAATTATATTGATATTTTCCTAAGTGTTGTCCTGCTTTTTGTTGCAGTTGTTTCTCCGCAAGCTCCGGGTTCCGCCTCCGAGCCAAGTGAGGCAGAGGCTGCCAAGAAAAGGCGGGAGGAGGATGAGGAAGAGGCGAAGGCTCGGGCGGAGAAAGAGGCAGCTGAGGCCGAGAAGCGGGCCAAGGAAGCTGCTGCGAAGAAGGTGGAGGAGGAGAGAGTAGCAGCTGAGAGGCTACGTTTGGAGGAAGTGGCCAGGAAGGCCGAGGCCGAGAGAATGGCAGCTGAAAAGCTGCGTGTTGAGAAGGAGAAGGCGGAGGAGGAGGCCGCCAGGGCTGCCTCTACTCAGGCGCTTTCTGGCGATTCTCCTGCAGGTGGTAGTGGCAGCATGCCTTCTGGTGGAAGGTCGGGTGTCGACCGGAGTGGCCCGGGTTACTTCGCGGGTGATGTCATCTGGCGCCCGCACTGGAGTATCCGGGAGAACTCCCGTTTTGCAAACCCTCTTATAGCTGAGGAGTTTGTTTCGCAAGTGGTTCCTCCCAAGGAAAGGGAGTATCAGGACAGCTTGTCCCGTTCGCAGCTGATAACCGATATCTGCGTTGGGCAGGCTCTTCAGGTTGCTGCGGTGGAGTCATTAAAGCGGCGGGATGAAGAGTTTGCCCGTGATGTCGCCGAGTTTAATGCTCGGTGGTCAGCTCAGGCGCAGAGGGAGGAGAAGCTGAAATCTGAGGTGGAGAGATATAGGGACAGAGCCTATAAGTTTGAGGACAAGGTGAAGGTACTTGAGCGTGATCATGCGCTGGCTCATCAAAGGTGGATCGATGCCTGTCAAGTGACTAACCAAGATACTATGAAACTGAAGGATCAGATCCAGGCGTTGAAGAATGAGAATGCCAAGCTGCGGGAGACCGCGGAGAGCCATGCCAAAGTTTTAGCTGATAAGGACTCGGTGGTGGTGGGCCTGCGGTCTGAGTTGCGCAGCAAAGATGATGAGCTTGTGAGTGCCTCTTCTCAGCTGTCCAAGTTGGTGAGTGAGAAGGAAGCGTGGGTGAAGGAGAAGGCGGCGTTGACTGAGGAGATGGCTTCTTTAGAGGAGGCGTTGACCCTGTCGCAGACGGAGGCGGAAAATGCCAAGACTCTCTTGGATGAAGCCAACGTGGCGCGGGAGAAGGCCCAGGAGTCTGTCCGTTGGGTGATGACCGAGGGTATCGCCGGGGTAAGTATCTTCCTATTTTTTTTTCCTGTCATTGCGTATTCTCCTTCTGATTTTTGTTGTTTGTGCAGATTTTCAAGCGGTTCTGGAATGAACCCAATCTCGGCGATCAGGTTGCTGCTATTGCTGCCGCTGCGCGCGCTGCTGGGGAAGCTGAGGGATTTGACAGTGGGTTTTACCATGCGCTGAACGGAGGGCATATAACCAAGGGCGCGCATTATGGTGAACCCCGGGAGAAGGAGTATGAAGCTGAACTTCTTAAGTTTGAGCAAGTCGAATTCCCCATGCTGAAGACAGTGGCGGACTGTAATCAGTTGGCTGATCCAGCCGGCGCTCTCCGTTACTTTATTGAAGAATCTGACCGTTTGGGTGCGGAGGCGCAAGAGAAAGGGAAGCAGGCAGCAGCTGGCGGAGGGGAGACATCTGGGACAGTACCGGGGGATACAGAAGAGCAACTTGTGGACTTTGAGGAGTCCGAAGAAGAATAGGTTGTCTGTTTAGGATGGTGTTTTTGTTTTTACGTTGTAAAGCTTGGGGCCGCTTGAACGCCCTTTTTTGGTGGGATGTTTTGAAGTAATGATATTGTTAACTTTTTGTATGATGTTTATTTGGATTTGGTTATTGAGTCTGGCGTTAGTTATGTTTAATATCTATGCCTTGAAGACCCAAGGTTCCAGTAGTGCACATCATAAGTTAAATGGTAAAACTTCTTAGAATCCCAAAAGGGACTTAGGCATGTGTAGCCTAAGTGTTTACAAAAAATTACATGTAACAGAAACGTAGCTGTGCCGCGTTCCAAGAACGTGGGACAGGCGTGCCATCTATTTTTTCTAGCGCATAGGCGCCTTTGCCCAAGATCTCTTGAACTCTGTAAGGTCCTTCCCATGTTGGAGCAAGTTTTCCTTGCTTTTCTGTGTTTGAGACGCTATTATTTCTTAGAACGTAATCTCCAATGTTAAACTTGTGTAGCTTAACTTTTTGGTTGTAGTAGCGCTCTAACTAATTTTTGTATCTGGCTTCTTTGATGGCGGCGAGCTCCCGCCGCTCTTCGAGTAAGTCTAAGTTTAATCGTAGCTCTTTGTCGTTTTGCCCTTGTTCTGCCATGAGTACTCTTGCGGAGGGGCATCCGATTTCTGCGGGGATGACGGCCTCGGAACCGTAGGTTAGGCTAAACGGAGTTTCGCCATTGCTAGTTTTGGCGAGTATGCGGTTTGCCCATAGGACGTGTGGAACTTCGTCCACCCATCCTGTTCTTTTGGTTCCCAGCCGCTTTTTGATGCCTTCGATGAGGCTTCGATTTGCTCTTTCGACTTGACCGTTCCCTTGGGGATGAGCTACTGATGTGAAGATTTGTTGGACGCCCATTTGCGCCAGCCAATGTTGCAGGTGTTGGTCGGTGAATTGGGTTTCGTTGTCGCTTATGATCTGATACGGCAAGCCGAACCTGCATATGATGAACTCCCATATGAATTTCTTGGTGTGTGCGCCGTCTATTTTTGCTAGTGGCTTCGCTTCAATCCACTTTGTGAAGTAGTCGATTGCCACTATTAAGAATTTGACGTTTCCCGGTGCTGTGGGGAATGGACCGACAAGGTCTATTGCCCATTTCTGAAATGGCCATGCTGCCGTGACGGGAACCAAGTCATTTTTGGGGCGCAAGGTGTTTGGCGCATGGCGCTGGCAAGAGTCACATTTGCATAATTCTGCTACGGCGTCGGGGTGCATACCCGACCAGTAGTCCGCAAGTACCTTCGTGAATGTCTCTGATGAGGAAGGAGGCGTCCTCCTTGTTGACGCACCGCAGTAGGGGACCCAAGTATGATCATCGGTAGAGGATTCCATCTGTTAACTGATAGTGCAAGGCTTTGTGTTGAATTTTTTGTGCTTCCGCCTTGTTATCGGGTAGCGTTCCAGATGTTAGGTATGCTTTGAGTGGCGCCATCCAAGAGGTGGTACCTGTTTGGATGACGTTTACCTGTCTTGTCGGGACGGATGGTGCTTCTTGTAATTCGACCCGTACATTTTTGGCCATGTGATCAAAAACCGTGGAGGCCATTTTGCTTAATGCGTCAGCGGGATTGTTCTCGCTCCGGTTAATGTGGGTGACAGTGCAAGAAGTGAATTTGCGCATAAGTAGCTTGGCCTGCTGTAGGTATAGGGCCATTGTGGCGTCCCTTGCGTCATAGGTGCCATTGATGTGTCCAGCTACTAGCAGTGAATCAACGTGTACTTCGAGGTGGGAAGCTCCCATTTGGTGCGCTATGCGCAGTCCTGCTAGTAGTGCTTCGTACTCCGCTTCATTGTTTGTTGCGGTAAAATCTAGCCGAATGGCGTATGTGTGTTCTTTCTTGTTTGGGCTGGTTAGTCGCAGGCCCGCCCCTGCGCCATCTGAATTTGATGCGCCGTCAGTGTAGAGTTTCCAGCTTTCATTGTCGGGCGTTGGCTGTGCGGGGTCTTGCTCGGCTAAACATTCAGCGATTTTGTCTGTTGGTGTTTCAGTGGTGAAGTCAGCGAGTACTTGTCCCTTGACTGCGGGTCTAGGTTTATAATTGATGGTGTGTTCACCTAGCTCGATTGCCCATTTTGCCAGGCGTCCTGAGGTTTCGGGCTTGCGTAGCACGTCGCTGATTCTGTAGTCTGTTAGGACGTTTATTGGGTGGCCGTGGAAATACCTGCGCAGTCGGCGCGATGCATGGATGAGAGCTAGGACCAGTTTTTCCATTGTGGAGTACCTAGTCTCTGCGTCTAGCAGGGTTCTGCTGATGTAGTAGATGGGTGTTTGGACGGTTTTCCTGTCTACTAGTAGTACTGCGCCGATTGCCCGCTCTGTTACAGAGAGGTATAAGGTTAATGGCTCTTTGGGTAATGGTGCAGTGAGAGTAGGTAAATTCATAAGACATTCTTTCATTTCTTGAAAAGCCTTTTCCGCCTCAGGGGTCCAGCGGAAATGACTTTTTTTAAGACAATTTTTTAGAGTGTCTACAAATGGAAAAGACTTGGAAGCATAATTCGAAAGGAAGCGATTGAGGGCGACGAGGCGTCCCATAAGGGTTTGGACTTCCTTTATGGATGTCGGTGAAGACATTCTTTCGATGGCGAGGACCTTGTCAGGGTTTGCGCGGAAGCCATCCCTTGTGACAATAACTCCCAGGAATTTCCCTTCTTCCATGCCGAAGGAACATTTGTTGGGGTTAAGCTTCATGCGCACCTTTCGCAGTTGGTTGAATGTCTTTTGGATGTCTTCCAGCATGCAGTCTTCGTCTTTGCTTTTGATGACGAGATCATCAACGTATACTTCCAAGTGTACGCCTATCTCGTGATGAAGGCGCTGTCCATGAGTCGCTGATATGTGTCTCCCGTATTTTTCAGGCCGAAGGGCATTTTGGTGTAGCAGAAGATTCCTGTGTCCGTGCGGAAGGCCGTTTTGTCTTCATCTTCCTTTGCCATTTGGATTTGGTGATAGCCTTTGTAGGCGTCGAGGAAGCATTTGAAGCGGAATGGCGCGAGGGAGTCCACCTTTAAGTCGATTTCTGGAAGAGGATAACAATCCTTTGGACAGGCCTTGTTCAAATCTTTGTAGTCGACACACATGCGCCATCCGCCCGCTGCTTTTCTTACCATGACTGGGTTGGCCACCCAGGTTTGGTAGCGTATTGGGCGGATGATGCCTGCGTGGAGTAGTTCCTTGACTTGTTCGTTCATCGCCTTTGTTTTCTCTGGCCCCATTTTGCGCATCTTTTGAGCGACTGGCTCCACCGATCTATAAGTGTTGAGTTTGTGTTCCGCGATTTCTCTTGGAACGCCGATCATGTCGGATGGTTGCCAGGCGAATATGTCTATGTTCTTTACTAAGAGTTGTTTGAGGTGCGCTCTTATGGTGTTGGAGATTTCATTGCCGATGATGACCGTTTGGTCTGGGAATTTGGGGTTGAGGATCCAGTTTTCCGGCTCCAATCGGGTTTGTGTTTTTTGTGGTTTTGCCACCTCGATTGCATGGCACTGTTTATTCCCGCGGATTATTGCGACGCCGGTTCGGGTTGGGAAGCCTACCATTTGATGTGGGGTGGAGGCGTTGGCGTTGAACTTTGCCAGGCCTTCCCGCCCTAGTAGGACATCGTGGCGGGATGTTGCTGGTAGGACCATGAAGTCACATATTTCTGTGCGCTCATGGGTGCCATCTGTCAAAGTGACTGGGAAGCTGATTATGCCGCGCGGCATGATGACTTCGTCAATAAAGCCCGAGATTGGTGCATTTACTGGAACGAGGCGGGCTTTGTCATCCTCGTCCAGTTGTTGAAAACACTGATCGTAGATGATGTCAGTGCTGCTTCCGCCGTCTAGAAACATAGATTGAGTTCTATAGTGTCCTACGACGCCGGTGACGATTAATGGCGCAATTGCGGAGGGTCCGCCTCGTACCCGGGGGAGGAGGACGTCCACCTCCTTCCAGGAGTCATTTGTTTCTCTCGGGCGCTTTCCTTTGTTTTGGCGTTTTCCCGCGTCGGAGATCATGTTGCAATGATGATGCGGGGTATGCCTGATGTAACTTGTTTGTAGATTCCGGATTGGTTTCTTTCCGGGCTCTTCATGTTTGTCGTCTTGGTTGTTGCGCCCACCTTTGTTAACGTTTTTGACAAGATGACCGAGCTGGCCCGTCTTTAGCGCCGCCTCTATTTCTAACTTTAGGCTGTAGCAGTTGTCCGTCAGGTGGCCATAATCGTTATGGTATTCGCAATATTTGGTGTGGTCAACGTTCTTTCGTTTGCCCAGCACTTTAGGTTCCCTGAAAGTGACCTGCTCTGTCTTGAGCACTTGTGACGGAGTTTTGGTTAGTGGCGTCCAGTCGGTGGTCTTCTTGGATTGGCTTCTCTGATCCCTGGATTGCTTGTTGGTAATCGTCTGTCGAGCGTCATTGGCGGGTGAGTATTTACCTTCGTCCGTTGGTCCTGAGATGCGTGACCAGACGGATTGCTTGCCTTTGTTCCTGTTAGAGTTGTTTGTTTGGTTGTAGCCGCGCTGCTGTTTGATAGAGCGTTCCGAGGATGCGTATATTTTTGAGGCTTTGATGACTTCCTCCCAAGAGTCTGGGACCCCTGTTTTTCCGGATAGTGTTTTCATCAGATCCTCGCTGCGTACTCCATGAATGAAGCCTGCACGCGTCAGCTCTTCTCCGCAACCGATCTGCAGTGCCTCCTTGTTGTAGCGCACAATGTAGTCACCTATTGATTCGTTGTCTGTGCGCTGGCATAAGAGGATATGGGCCTTGTCCCGTTTGTGCCGCCTGAGATGGGAGAAGTGATCCTTGAACTTCTGGATGAGGTCATCGAAGTCTAGGATGCCTCCTATTGGAAGGTTGTCAAACCAAACTCTGGCTGCGCCTGTAAGGGTTTGAGCGAACAGGTGACACCAGACTTGTACGGGCCAGAGGATTGTGGTTCCCGCACACTCGAAGTCGTGCAAATGGTCAGTGGTGTCTCGCAGGCCATCGTACCTGCCGATGCTGCTGGGGAGTTTAGCTTGTTTTTCTATAGGGGCGGTGGCTATGCGCTGACAGAATTTTGAACTTAGAGCGAACGACTTAGGTCTGTATGGCCTATTTAAGTCGTCGTCATCCTTCTTGTGTGATGACGCTGATTGTGTTTTTGTCAGCTTCCGCCTTTTGGCTTTTGAGGTTGTTGTTGCGTCTGAATCACTAGTTGGCTGGTAGCCGTCAGATTCTGACGCGGAGTCTACTAGGTCCTGGTCGCGTGTGTTCTTACTGCGACCTCCACCATGAGACTTTGGACGCGTGGTTTGCTTTTCCTTCCCCTTTCGACTGTGTTTGGCGGAAGGGGAGGCCTTGCTTTTAGACTTGTTGGTTTGAAGTTTTGCCAACATATTTTGGTAGATTTTGGTGTTTTTAAGCTGTTTGCGAAACAGCCACTCGTCGGGATCCATTGGTGTGTTGGGTGCGTCGGATTTGGACGAGTCTGAGGCAGAGACCGCCCGTGGTGGTGTTTCTTCCCTTGTGGTTGCTTGTGGCGTGCCCTTGTCTGGAGTTTGGAGCGTTCCCGCTCTGGCGGTCTGTACGACTGTAGAGGGGGTTGCTCCTTTGGTTCCAACAGGGGTTAGGTCAGCCATTTTGTGAGTTTGAAAGATGTGGGTTTGAAAGTTTTGTGGGTCTTTCAGCCGGTACGGATGGCGCCAATGAAGAAACAACGAGTATAACTGAGGGGAGGTAGGACGGGATAGTATATGGAATAACGACTCGTGTTCGCTGCAGGGTATAATTCTTGGCTCACAACGATGGTTGACCTATGGTTATATGCACGGATAATAAGCAAAGAGACACAATAGGCAAAGGTATAAGTGGTTCGATCACGTAGGATCTACGTCCACTGGAAAGAACAATCTTTATTGATAAAAGATATAAGTAATAGTACAAGTGGTGGAACAAGTGTCTTTGTTCTAATTGGTTAATTTTCTCCTTTAAGAAAGGAGGCCAAGTCCTCCTTTTATAGGAGAGGCATGGGCCCAAGGTCAACGGGCCCATTCTGGTTATTAACGGGCTTGGGTTAGAGGCCCAAGCCGGTTGCTTGTGTAGGTCCCACTAGTTGGATTCCAATCCTTAGTTGGATAAAGTGATCCAAGTTGAGGAGGGCCTCTTCGATTGGGCCACGTGTCGCCTCGTGGTTGGTCGGCTGGGCGGTGCTTTGTCCTCCACACACGTGGTGTATTGTGGCTGGGTCTGCAGGGGAGTCAGACGTCAGGCGGCTGACCACTTGTCAGCTGACACCTGACGGGTGGTAGCAAGTTGGGGCTCCAAGGGGGATGTTCCCGGGTGTTGTCAACTTGTACCTCTGCGCAGGCTAGCAGCAGCGCCAGGCGCTGCTGTGCATCCGATTATGTTACTCTCTACGGGGGCTTTGGGTAGGGTGCGCCTGAAAGCGCAGGTGAATAGTACCCTACCCCTTCAGTTAGTATGTAATGGAAAACATATAAACATGTACCTGAGAGATTCGTGAGACCTGCTATTGATGCTGAAAGCGTTGAGGTTGACATAACTGTCAGTGTGTTCGAGTTCCCTTTAGGGTATGCAGTTATGATGGCTAATGATCCTTAGACAGGATCGGTTATGGGAGAGAGGGAGATGGACGATTTTTAATGGTGTTATGTTGATAATAATGTGTCACCTTTAATCCCTAGTAATCTCTCCCTATTTATACATACCCAGGGGACACTCTAGTTAGGCCCAACTAATAATAAGTCCATCCATAAAAGACAAATCGGTTATGGGCTTAGAGTATTTAGCAATTGATCAATCATAATATAAATGATTATAATGGCTACCGATAACTATACAAGACGTTACGTATATTTATTCCAACATTCTCCCACTTAGCCGAGTAATCATTTACTATGAGTATTCCATAAGTCTCCGGAGATTAATACTCATTTTAGTTCTAAACCCAAACCCTAGCAGAGAAATACAGCCGTTAAGTCTTTATTCGACTTAAGACCCCTTAATCATACTACAATCCAAATCTAAAACTTAACATTAGGATCAACTATCGTTATGCCCTTAGTTATTGATTTGTTATATTATTGTCTTTATGTCATTATGCTAGCTTAACATACTAATAGACAAACAAATCATAATGAGGAAATTTCAGAACAATATCTTACCTTAACAAGGTACGCTAGTCAACAACTTTGTGATCACTTCTCACGACAACACCTTCGAATCACGACTGCCGCTCGATGCTTTCACCGCCAAAGATTACCAGCCTCGGTTTCTCCGTTCGTCGTTTTTTTTTTGGGTTTGTTTTTGTACGTTTTCATAGGAGATACAAGATGGGTTATATATATATATATATATAGGGGAAGGATAAATTGAAAACCCCCTTGAGTTGAGAAAACCTTGGAAACCCATGTAACAAATCATTTTTTTTTTGAAAAAAATAACCAATGTAAAATACATGTTTTTAAGCATTTTGGGCCAAAAAATATAAAAAGCGCCGAATGGATTTTTTTTAAAAAAATAAACAAAGTTGCTAAAAAAACATATGTTTTCAGCTATTTGCTGTTTTTTATCAGGTGTAAACATGTGTTTTCGCAGCTTTGTTTATTTTTTAAAAAAAAAATCCCTTCGGCGCTTTTTTTATTTTTTTGGCCCAAAACACTTAAAAACATGTATTTTACATTGGTTATTTTTTTCAAAAAAAAAATAATGATTTTTTACATGGGTTTCCAAGGTTTTCTCAACTCAAGAGGGTTTTCATTTTATAATTGCCCTATATATATATATATATATATATATATATATGAAAAACAACAAAGTTTCATTGGGGACCTAGGCGATATAGTCGGCTGAAGTTTCTCCCTATCAATATTTTATCTCTTAAGGGGGTGGTGTGCTCCACTGAAACATTTTCAACTTCACTGATTTACACCAATCCTACACTGTCACATCACTTCACTGAAACCGTTTTTTAGAGACAGCACTTCACTGATTCTTTACCCAATAATTAATTATTTTCACACATAGTAGTAGTAGTAGTAGTAGTAGTAGTAGTAGTAGTAGTAGTAGTGGTAGTAGTGGTAGTCGTGGTAGTCGTGGTAGTGGTGGTAGGGGTGGTAGGGGTGGTAGCAGTAGCAGCAGTAGCAGCAGCAGTAGCAGTAGTAGCAGTAGTTGTAGTAGTAGTAGCAGTAGTAGCGGTAGTAGTGGTAGTAGTAGTAGTAGTATATTACCCTTCCCATTTTCTCTCCTTTCTCTCTCTCAATAATAATTGCACTGCCACTCTCTCTCATCTCTCTCCACGGTTACCAGCCCGTTAAATAGAACCATAAATTGGTTCACGGGACCACTACCAGCATGGGTGTCGACGGTGTTACCATGCTGATAATGGGGTACCCGTGACCAATTCTGGTGGCGCCCGTCCCGTTATGGTTTCCTATTTATCTTGTGATTTGATTTTGAAAACAATCCTACTGAATCACGTTTTCATGACCCCTACTTTGTTGTAAATCAAAATTTAATAAATTTGAAAACTATATCCCATGCTTTAATTCAAGTTTGACTAATTGACATCTATTAACTAATACACATAATATGAATTTAATATATAATGAAAATTTATCAATCAAACTTGTCAAGGATAATTAATCCACATATATTTATAGATATTTGTATATTAACGAATTATAGTTTTGTAATTCACTCTAAAATTTTGAATTTGAAAACAAATCGTAAAATTTTGAATTTGAAAACAAATCGCAAACTTACGTATATTCTAGTATCTATAAATCAATGAATCATTTGCCTTTCAAATTAAATTTCAAATCACTTGATCCATATTACACATTTGGATATAGGTATCAAACGTTTACATAGTATATAAATCCATTTTATATGTAGTTAATATATATATACATAGTATATATATGTAGTTAATATATGTAACATTTCGTAATTATCTTGTAATTATTAAATCTCGACGTTTTAGCATGTGTTAAAAAAAATATTTTCAAAATTAACATGTTTCAGGTAACAATGAAGCTGAGGCTTAGAGTATGCTTGACGGATTCTATGAAGTTATTTGAAGTTATTTGTTTATTTGATGTTATGTATTACATATTTTGGGGTTTTTAGACATCGTTTCATTTGGATATTTATGTTATCAATAAAGTATTTAAAATTTCAATATATACCATGTGCTACTGAAACAATCATCAATATGTGACATCCCGATGTTTCCGCCATCGGTTGGGGTGTTACAGATTGGTATCAGAGCCATGGTTATAGGGAATTAGGTTATTAGAAAAATAATCTAGTCTATAACCATAGGATTTAACCAGTACTTGTTTCTTTTACTTGCTTCTCTACTTATTTCTATTCTCTATCTCTCTCCTACTTCTTATCCATACTTTAGTCCCTACATGAAGATTGTTCTCCATCACCGGATCTACCCTTAGACTAATAGGACAAGATTCTCAAGTCTTAACCTGAACTGCCTTAAAGATCCCGTCGAAGTTCTAGATGTTAATAACGAACACGTGCAATCTGGAACATGTCAAGGATAATTAATCCACATACATTTAAATCTTGTTGTATTTTCATTACCTAGAAACTTTACAAAGTACATATTTTTGTCAAAAGATGCCCTCGAACTTAAATTCAATTGTTTATTTATTGACGTAACAAACGATTTTCTATATAATGCTTTAAACTATTAAAAATCACTTAATAGAGCCTTGATCTTCAAAACCTAATGTCATGTTTGAAATCTCCAACTAACGGGAATATTTTAATCAAAGCCCACTTAGCTTATACTATTTAATAACTTTTGCTTTATGTACAAAACCAATTTTGAAAATAATTTTTTTTAATCCATAGGAATAATATCTAGTCTCTAAATTCTCCATCGACACTCACTCATTTTCAACTTGTTCAAATTTTTACAATATTTGGCATATACCACAATCATGTTATCTTATACACTTGATTATAACCTTTGATCCAGACCCCAAAATTTACACTGCTACATAATCTCTCTACTATAAAATAAACTCTTTATCAACTATCTTCACATTCACTACCTCTCACAACCTTGATTCTGCTTCAAGATTTTTCATCATCCTCTCAAGAACTAAATTCATATCCTTCACCTTCTCACACATGAGCTAGTTACCCATGATAACCAAACTATTGAAACTTGATTGTGTATGCATCAAACATAATCCTTGGTTATACATGAGGATTTGACTATCTACCATATTTGAACATTTGAAACTAGAATTCATGGAATATAAACTATTTGCTATAGACACACCTAGAGTCATTAACCTTGTCTAGGGCAACTCTATTACAACTCGTATGCTACACTTGATACTTGATTGCTTACGTGTACATATTATCAATTTGCAAGTTATGTGTGTAATAATTGGTACACTTAATCAAACAACTGATAGAGGATGAAGTACTTGCTCAACAGTTAGTAGAGTACCAAATAACCTACTCAACGATTGGTAGAGGTCATCATGCCTTTTCAACAGTCGGTAGAGGCCCTACAACCTGCTCAACGACTGGTGGAGGCTATCGAACCTGCTCAACAATCGGTAGAGGTTCCTACTCACTAACTGGTAGGAGTCTTTTTCCTGCTCAACAGTTAGACTCATTAATACAAAGGGATTATTTTTGCATTACTCACATGTGTGTTAGAGTCATAGAAGGACACAAAACCCTAATGTAAGGTAAATTGGTGATTGCGGTCCGGAACGTAATCATGAATTTACAGGTACGTTAAGGTAGTGTGAAATTCTATCAAGGTTTTTGGTAGATAACCAATTATAACTCTAGTTACTGTCAAACATCTCATGAATTCCTTTTAGGAGTCCTAAAATCCAAGCTTAGTGCTTTGCTAAATTCTTATTCTCTTCGCTATTTCAGACAAACCTAATCCAACTCTTAAAACTTACACAAATCAATCCCCTTATCCAAATTATTCGAAACAGATTATTCTATTACCTATAAATTTATCTCGTGCCTTAACCCAAATTTTCCAAACCACAGCTGCCCAAATTTCTACCAAACACCCTCAACCCTGTGTTTTTAATAACTTCGGGACGAAGTTTCCAAAAGTAGGGGAGACTATAACATTTCGTAATTATCTTGTAATTATTAAATCTCGACGTTTTAGCATGTGTTAAAAAAATATTTTCAAAATTAACATGTTTCAGGTAACAATGAAGCTGAGGCTTAGAGTATGCTTGACGGATTCTATGAAGTTATTTGTTTATTTGATGTTATGTATTAGATATTTTGGGGTTTTTAGACATCGTTTCATTTGGATATTTATATATCAATAAAGTATTTAAAATTTCAATATATACCATGTGCTACTGAAACAATCATCAATATGTGACATCCCGATGTTTCCGCCATCGGTTGGGGTGTTACAATATATATCGTACTTTTATAGATACAAATATAACATATATTGTATTAACGCCCGTTAAACCGGGTGTTAGACCCGCTCTGCACTGTTTCGCGCACAGGAGTATGCACTCTCCCAAAAACATCACTTGTATCCATGACATCCGCCGTGGACACACCGGTACCCTTAGAAATGTCTTTTTGAAATGTAGGCGGAGGGGACGCTTCACATGCATGCTCCTCAAAAGCCACTGGTTCAAACTGCATAGGAGTCAACCGGGTACTCGGAGCTGGCTCCTAAGATTTCTTGCGGCTCGACCCGCTTTGCTTCACCATATCTGCTGCAAAATGAGAAACAAGAATGAGGCAAGACGCGGATAAGGTTGGACTGTGATGCTAAAGACATACCAAATATTTGTTGCTCAACATCAAGAACATCATCCTCCAACCGCGGCTTCTTTCACGAAGGGGAAGTCAAACCAAAAAGCGCCAAGTCAATCTCCTCAATATAAGCATCAATAACAACAGGGTGTTTTTGCTTCGACGCCCCAACCGTCTCACCTTACGCCGATGACAATTGTTGTTGGCCAGACGCGTCAGCAATTGCGCCTGTAAGAGCCAACATATGGGGCGCAATGAGGTTGTGACCAACAACATCAGCATTGTGTTGGTCCCAATCACCACCCTCATCCAAGTCATCATCATCAAGAGCAACAGTATGGATGGACTCGCGGCCGCCGCCTGAAATGGTGGACCACAAACTACCCATGCTCTCATCATCCGATAAAAACACATACTCTTGTCCTGTAAGTGCAACGACGCTCAAAGGCCGAGGGTCAAGGATGGGATGCGCATCTGAAGACATAAACTGGGAAGCGCCTTGCCCGCGAGAAGTATCACCTGTACGCAACACGAGGTTGACAAAAACATGTTGGTCGTGGCGTCTAGAATGAACTGATCGCCAGCCCGCACAGGTTCAAATTGACACCTCAGATTAGGCAACGACATGACAACATAATACTGAATACAGCCCGCAAACTACAAGATACAAAAACGTGCGTATAATTGCCAGAATGTAACACGGGGTTCTCGCGCGTCACCTCACGTGAGTAACGACGGCTCATTCCAGCCATCACCAGAGCCACTTCATCGAGTGAAGTCATCTCCATAGGATAATTAGTCAAGGTCTCGTACCAGCTTTCTCCTTCATAAGGCATGCACACACTTGGGGGGGGGGGGGATTTTAACCTCGGTTTGGCACATTTGCATCCTCAAAGGGACCACCCCCTCAGCAACCCAAAAGAACTTAACCCTCCAGTTACCAATACCCTTAGGCAACTGGTTATAATGAGGGGCGAGACCAGAACGTTGGCGAAATTGGAACCAACTGCTCGCAGATTTCAAAAGGTGGAAAATGTTGAACATATCAACATGAGGCTCCACACCCTGAGCTCTACAACAATACTTAAACCATGTGAGCATGCACATGGCAGAGCGATGCATTTGACTCACATGGAGCTAATAATACTCCAATGCAGAAGCCATAAAAGTAGTCACATGCAAACTGAAATTGCACTGGACAAAGTAAGCTTCATGCAGGCCAATCTTTCCCTTCGGTGGTTTGGTAATAACCTCTCCATGACCGGGAAGAGTGGATTCAAATGAAGATGGAATAGCGAAGGATCTACAGAAATGTGCAAACTCCCCGGCACCCCATTGTGTCGTTATATCATCAGCAACGGGATACTTATTGTCTTTATTCTTCGGGTTACGCCGATCAGTCGATGAGGCCATTGCCCGCAAGTTTCAAAGTATGAGAGGTTCTTCAAAATTCATAGGAACAAAATTGTGTAGACTAAGAAAATGAGAAGTGTAAGCCTACAAATGAGCGTAATCCCTCACTTTTATAGGTTTAGCAATTAATGCACCTTGAAACCCGGACACGTTGGCAGCACGACAACCCGATCAGATGACGACACGTGGAGGAGAGAAGGAAACGACGGCTGAAACCTGAAAAGGCGACTAACACAAGCCTTTCTGTCTGCCCCCAAAATGTCGTATCTTAATGAAGGAAACGAGGGGCCACCACATTAATTACTGACAGCCGCATGGTAGGGCTGATTTTAGTAATTAGAAAAGATATCATTTTTCCCGGTGCCAAAAACTGATGTGTTAATTTCAAAACATTGGTTTTGGGAAAAAGATTAATTTTTACTAAACCTTTAAACAAGTTTTAAATTTATAAGTAAATGATAATTACTTAGAAACTAAAACTAACACATAGACAGAGAACCTGACGTGAATAGTATATATTTCTAGGGTAAATACCAAGTATTGTATTCCAGAGAACACACTTTTCCTAACTCAATCTTTCATCACGTTAACTAATCGGGTTTGAAAAAGAAAATAAAACGGAGGGGTTCTAAAAGAAAAATGGGTCTTGAAAAGGGTTTGGTTTTAAAATAAAAAGATAAAAATAGCAGGGATATCAAACATGCACATCTCGGGGACCCTCCGTATAAGTAGTCAATTTTATTATAAAAGCAATATTAAGTTTAATTATCGGTGAGGAGAATAGGGGTGAACGGTCCCTTCAGAGTTGGGGATGAGAAAAGAAATAAACAAGGGACGACGTTCTGGAAACTCTATGGGTCATGCACTAGGGAAGTGTACGATTCCCCATAAAGGTGTCTTCAGACTGTTGGCCCGTAAGTCGGTCTTCTCCTGATTGACAATGTGGTGTTACCTAACTCACACTGTCGTGCAACTTTTTGAAAAGCTTGAGTCCTGCTTTTTAGGCACTTCCCAAACCACCGCCAAGCCACTCGTTTAAGCTCTGGGTCCTCTAATTTACCTTCTTAAATTTATGTAGAGGCTTAATTCCGACAAGGAATACCTTCCATCTATCCCAACTCTCGCTTTCTGTACCGAAGGATCTCACATGCCATCATCTTGTGTGACGGGAGACCCTCTAAGAAGTTAACGGCGTTGTACTAACGAGAGCTGGGTAAAGTATCCTTGTTTAATTTATCTTTTAAAAAGTGACAACTTAAATATTTATTGCGTCCAGTAAATATAAGTTTGGTTTAGGGATTATGTGACTCAACAAACCCAACCCTTAACCTCTTGAGATGAATGAGATCCTTAACAAAGGTGGAACATAATCCTAAAGGTGTGCAATCCTAAGATCACTGGTGCACCCGTAGGAAATCCTCCCTTTGCCAAGAAAGTTATTCACACATCTGGTAAGAACTAGAAACTTGTCACCTGGATCTGGTCCACTTTAGAAGCTGTTGCTTAGAACCCGGTTTAGATATCAAAAACCCGAAGGATCTGTCTCACTACTGGTTTCCTAGCCTTGGATCTAGCTTGAGACTACCAGAAGCCGTACGAACCCCATGATAGTTAATTTTATTATTTAAGTTAGGGTTGATTTTAAAAGTTTATCAAGTTAATCACTAATTGAACCTGTCACAAAGATAAAATAAACAAGAATTAGTTAAGAAGATAAACACACCGAATAACTAAAAATAAACTACTACTAATAATAAAAGTCTACAAATCGAAATAGGTACGGAAGATACTAGATGGATACAACCATAAATGATAATCAACATAGGAACACGGATGCTTCCAACTCATAGACAAGCCTTCCACCTCCTTGATCCTATGTATCTAATGTGATCCTCACGACGCTCGATGTTTTACTGCATGTAACTACTCCTACGGTTCCATTCTCGGCCAAGATAATCAAGGTAGGATGAAATCTAACCTTGGTGGGATGTTGGGATGGCCCTAAGGCCTCCCACAAGACCCCAAGATCTCTGGAAGAAGCTTAAAAGTCGCCTAAGAAGGCACAAGAAGGAACCGATTGCTTGAGTTGAGCTTGCTATTTATAGGCAAATCAAGCAGTGCACGCCCATGCTTCTGTCCATATATGTTCTGTTGCTGCAGGGTCAGTCTGTCTGTCCTTGTTGTCGAGCACGGGCATCCCAGAGGTGGGCACGAGTGTGCTTGCTGTCAGATGTTGTTTTCTTGCTCCCCAAGTTGGCTGCTTTGTCTTCTAGTGTGCAGGGCTTTCGTACTGATGTGCATGGGTGTAACATCGCAAAATTTTCCCCAAAATTTTAATACATAAAAAGCCCTTATATATATATATATATATATATATATATTTATTACACCTTTATCATTAATATTATACAAATGTGCCTAAGTCTTTATTTATCCTAACTCACAACTTATATACATACATAAATGTATATAAATAATAATAATAATAATATGATTCTAAATTCTTTTTTTTTTTTCACATACAAGATTTTTTTTTTTTTTTAATAAAGCCTTGAGTCAAATAGTCAAAGTCCTAGTCAAAGTCTTAGTCAAACAGTCAAAGTCTTAGTCAAATAGTCAATTCATCATAAAACCTTACTTTATGGTGTTGACAAATTTTAATGGCTAATTGACTCCAAAACTAGTATAAAAACCCACCTATGACCCATTATACTTTGCACCTCTAAATCGATTGTTTCAATCCGATTAAACTTTCCCTCATACATTTCTTCTTTAGTCTATTACTTCTACAATTGAAGCTTTGATTATAAGCTCTTGTAATTGGCGAATTGGAAGCTTGATATTCTTTCTTTTTCGTTTTCTTCAATTTGGACTAGCTACGTTGTTGAGTCTTTGGGATTCGCCTCGCATACATTCACAACACATTATTCTATTTTTTTTACGAGACATAACATTTTGCTAAGGTGAGTTTTACATAGCCCCTTTTCTATTTATCACCATTTTTGGGGTGAAACATGTTACAACATCATTTATGCAATTCAATCATCAATGTGTCTATGTGTTTTTCTATGTTGCATTATGTCTTGAACATGACTAGGGTAAGCACAATTCTAGCATAAACATTCATCAGCCAAACAGTATACATTGATAGATCTATTGGACTGACAATCCCACCCGGATACGTGCCTCCTACAAAGGTTGCGTGGGTGTTTGTTACTGCAATATAAACGAGTGAACCATGAGCGTATGGGATGTACCACAATACAACAGTCACAATGGTTGATTATGCACTCGATTTACTTCTAGTATGTTTTCACATATGGACTAGATTGCCATGACACATGAATTGCACAACAATTTTATTCGATTATCAAAACCTATGTAATTCTCACCAACTTTTGTTGACCCAAAATATTTTCAACTTAACATGCATGTTTCAGGTTCTACTTGCTTGAGGATTTGAATTAATGCTTGAAGATGTGTGCATAGTTTTATTCAATTTGATGTATAAATTATTGTAAAACAATTGTATGTAATTTATCTAAATCATATAATGAGAATTATTATTTACCATGAGCTACTGAACAATCATCAATACGTGACATCCCGATGTTTCCGCCATCGGTTGGGGTGTTACAGATTGGTATCAGAGCCATGGTTATAGGGAATTAGGTTATTAGAAAAATAATCTAGTCTATAACCATAGGATTATAACCAGTATTTGCTTCTTTTACTTGCCATTCTCTATCTCCCTCCTACTTCTTATCCCTACTTTCATCCTTACAAGAAGGTTGCTCTCCACCATTGGATCTACTCTTAGACTAATAGGACAAAATCCTCAGGTTTAGCCTGAACCACCTTGAGATCTCGTCGAAGTTCTAGATTTTAATAACGAACACGTGCAATCTGGAAGGGTGAACGCCTGTATTCTGAGTCTTCTGTCTAGGCTGGCATTGCGCATATATCCCAATCAGACGAGGGACCCGGATGCCTACCTGGGAATTCTCGGGATGAGTGTTCACTTATAGGCTAAAGCATGTCTTCATATGTTATTAGAATTTAGAATCTTTGATAAGTCAATGTTTTCGTTTGATTTGTTTTAATTAAATGAATAAATGATTACATTCCTTATATTACCTCATTGTCCTTCATTCAACCCATATCTTATTGAACATTCATTACCCAAATCACTTCCATAACCAATGCCCTAAACTAAACAGAGATCAAGATCCTCCAGCTACCTAACCGCAAGTCTCACCATTTGACTATTGGTTGCTTTTATTCTATGTATTGACGCTATTTGATTCAAGTAATAAAATATTTGTCTGAGAGTTGTTACATGGTGCATGATTGTTTGAATGTGAACTAATTATATAAATCTATACAACTACAACTCATATACTGTGCTTGTTATACTTGCTTGCATAAACATGTTATCAATTTGCAACCTATGTGTATAATAAATGCTGCACTTAATAGAGGTCATCATGCCTTTTCAACAGTCGGGAGAGGCCCTACAACCTGCTCCACGACTGGTGGAGGCTATCGAACCTACTCAACGATTGGTAGAGGTCATTATGCCTTTTCAACAGTCGGGAGAGGCCCTACAACCTACTCCACGACTGGTGGAGGCTATCGGACCTGCTCAACAATCGGTGGAGATATAGAAGGACGCAAAACTTTAATGTAAGGTAAATTGGTGATTGCGGTCCGGAACGTAATCATGAATTTACAGGTACGTTAAAGTAGTGTGAAATTCTATCAAGGTTTTCAGTAAATAACCAATTATAAACTCTAGTTACCTGGTAGTTCATTTAGTCTTTCTATAGTCAATCAACTCATGCATTTCTTTTAGGAGTCCTAAAACTTAAGATTCTTATTCTCCTTGCTATTTCAAATGAACCTAATCCAACCCTTAAAACTCACACATATCAAAACTCTTACCCAAATTATTCGAAACCGTTTATTCTGTTACCTATAAATTTATGTCATGCCTTAACTCGAAACTTCCCAAACCACCCTTGTCCTAATTTCTACCCAATCACCTTCAACCCTGTGCTTTCAATAAACTTCGGGACGAAGTTTCCAAAAGTAGGGGAGACTGTAACATCGCAAAATTTTCCCCAAAATTTTAATACATAAAAAGCCCTTATATATATATATATATATATATATATATATATATATATATATATTTATTACACCTTTATCATTAATATTATACAAATGTGCCTAAGTCTTTATTTATCCTAACTCACAACTTATATACATACATAAATGTATATAAATAATAATAATAATAATAATAATAATAATAATAATATGATTCTAAATTCTTTTTTTTTCACATACAAGATTTTTTTTTTTTTAATAAAGCCTTGAGTCAAATAGTCAAAGTCCTAGTCAAAGTCTTAGTCAAACAGTCAAAGTCTTAGTCAAATAGTCAATTCATCATAAAACCTTACTTTATGGTGTTGACAAATTTTAATGGCTAATTGACTCCAAAACTAGTATAAAAACCCACCTATGACCCATTATACTTTGCACCTCTAAATCGATTGTTTCAATCCGATTAAACTTTCCCTCATACATTTCTTCTTTAGTCTATTACTTCTACAATTGAAGCTTTGATTATAAGCTCTTGTAATTGGCGAATTGGAAGCTTGATATTCTTTCTTTTTCGTTTTCTTCAATTTGGACTAGCTACGTTGTTGAGTCTTTGGGATTCGCCTCGCATACATTCACAACACATTATTCTATTTTTTTTACGAGACATAACATTTTGCTAAGGTGAGTTTTACATAGCTCCTTTTCTATTTATCACCATTTTTGGGGTGAAACATGTTACAACATCATTTATGCAATTCAATCATCAATGTGTCTATGTGTTTTTCTATGTTGCATTATGTCTTGAACATGACTAGGGTAAGCACAATTCTAGCATAAACATTCATCAGCCAAACGGTATACATTGATAGATCTATTGGACTGACAATCCCACCCGGATACGTGCCTCCTACAAAGGTTGCGTGGGTGTTTGTTACTGCAATATAAACGAGTGAACCATGAGCGTATGGGATGTACCACAATACAACAGTCACAATGGTTGATTATGCACTCGATTTACTTCTAGTATGTTTTCACATATGGACTAGATTGCCATGACACATGAATTGCACAACAATTTTATTCGATTATCAAAACCTATGTAATTCTCACCAACTTTTGTTGACCCAAAATATTTTCAACTTAACATGTTTCAGGTTCTACTTGCTTGGGGATTTGAATTAATGCTTGAAGATGTGTGCATAGTTTTATTCAATTTGATGTATGAATTATTGTAGAACAATTGTATGTAATTTATCTAAATCATATAATGAGAATTATTATTTACCATGAGCTACTGAACAATCATCAATACGTGACATCCCGATGTTTCCGCCATCGGTTGGGGTGTTACAATGGGCGTGCTTAGTCAACCCCGGACTGATTTTATCATCGTTTAAGACCCAAGAAGGTCTTTACACATTCTTGAATCAAGCTTCGAGTCTCGTATCTCCAGGAATCTCTGGTTTTAGCTGTTTTACCCGAAAATCACCTATTTTCGGGTAGGAGCTCCAATTTCCTGAAAAATGCAAATAGAAACGATTAAGTAGCTCTAATTATCAATTTAAGCCCAATTTTTCCCTATGTATATGTACGCGCGTGCGCACTTCCCGCATATTGAGTTATGCATGAGAAAACCGTAAAGGAACATCCAACGGAACTTTCTATGGTGCCCGCGTGCCACCTAGTATAGTGCAGCTGTATGGAGAGGATGAAAAGGACGTTTAACCAATCACAAGCGTTCATTGCTCCATAATCTCCTGCCATCAGCAAGGACAGAAAGGACGAGTGGGAGCACGACCGGCCAATCAAAGAGGGACCTGTGGGGGCCGCGCGAATGAGCTGTCAATCATTACCAACACCTAAGGCCGACCCATGCATGCTATAAATACCCCTTCATTCCATGAAGAAATGGGTCGGCTTCTCACGTAGCAAAACACACACATACATTACTCTAAGTTTTGTTAGAAAGATTGGTCGAAATATTATCCTTGTAATACTCGTTTGTAATCCTTGTAATTGTGCTCACACATTGCAATATAATCTGTTCATATTTGTCCATTCATTACTATTAACATTACTATTAGTCGAGTGTTATTGGAATGGTGTTTCTTCAAACGTAACGTGTAAGTTTTTATGTACATAAAGAAAGATTCCTCCAGCTTCCGCTTCTAGGAGATCAAACGGAGCTCGATTAGTTTCTGCTAGACAAGAAATAAAGAACATAACCAATACAGGGAACAAGGGAATACCTTTTTTTTAAGGCGGAGAACATCCAATGAAATTTTGTGTAAATATAAAGTATAAAAAATGTGATTTACTCAACATAATATTAATCTAAAACTTGGGGCATTTCTATACTATACAATTTCAAAAGAGAAATGAGAGTGGTGAAAATTTATAAATTTACATTGGATTTTAGCTAATGAGTTTTTCTTTAAGTTTAAAGGTATGAGAATAAAGGAATGACTCTTATAAAGCTGTTTAGCTTGGGGTTTGGCTATCATTGTGAGTTACTCCTTTGTTTCTAGCCGTTTATATCGGTTAGTTTTCCTGCATGTAAATGTGAAGCACATCAGTCTATTTGATATGTAAAGTTGATATGTCATATTATAGATTTGTCAACTCCAGGACACTCGCAGGGTATAATATAGTTATATATATACATAATTATAAATAGGTTGCCTTTTAATAATATAAGTTGCATAATTATTATTATTATTATTATTATAAATTGTCTAATTATGCATGTGCGTAATTATAACATGGTTTTCGTAATAATTTCAGTTTACTTTGATTTCAGTCTTCTTTTTCAATTCACTGTAAGGTTTCTAACAATAGATAGCAAAAAATATAAAACTGGAACATGACATAATTTTAACAAGATCTCTAGAGATTTTACAAATCCTTCACATAACCTGTGTTTTCTACCTTGCTTTGTTTAAGGCCAGAAAAATCAAGAAATTGAAATGATCAACAACAAAAAGATACTGGTTTTGGAATTTGTTTAGGTACACTATTTGTTTATTGTTTATGGCACATTCTTTAGTTGAAATCGGTATTTTGGAACGAGAATATGACAAAAAGTTGTAGCTTTCACATTTCATCATTTTGAGTTTATTTTAATATGAAAAATTTAAATAAGAAAATAAAATACATTTGACCCTAACCACCTCACCCTCTTCAATAACTCATCCGTCCACATGGGTTTCTCTCTCAAGAAGACCCCGCATAGCCGTGCATAGATGAGCTGCACAGGGGCCGTCCATGTGTTCCTTGTCCTTCTAATGCCACATCACATCCGTGGGTGAAAAACCTCTCATTGCCCAGAGTGTTTATGGTTTGGTTTAAAACTATGAAACTGATCATACCGATCACTAGTTTGATTTGCGGTTAGTTTTAAAATGTATCGAATCGTTTGCTTTACGGTTTATTCCAAAAACCGGTCATAGAATACCGGACAAGACCGTAAGAATATATTGTGCTATTTTAAATCTTTTTGATATTTAATACAAACATATTGGATTATTGTAATCTTTTAGTGATTTAATAATGTGTTTTGTATAAATTTTAGATATTTGATGTTGTGCTTGTTGGAATAAATATACGTAATGTTTGTATATTTATCAATAGCCATTATAATCATTTATATAATGATGATCAATTATTAATATTATCCTAAGCCCAATAACAGATATGTCTTTGATGGGCGGACTATCATTAGATGGGCCTTATTAGGGTGTCCCATGGGTATGTATAAATATGAAGAGATATTATGAGATTAGGGTTGACACATTCATAACACCATTAGCCATCCCCTATCTCTCTCTCTCTCAATGTGTTCATAACTCAAGAACACACAAACCATCAGAACTGCATACCCTAAAGGGAACCCGATCAAGATGATGGTGTCTTCCATTACTGAGGATCCTGAACGGTTAAGCATATCAGGTACACATGATCAAATCTTATGTTTATACATTATGTTCTCATTAATATAATCAACATGTGGTATCAGAGCGATGTTGATTATATCAATTTAGGTATTAAATCTGATGTCGATGATTCAGTTTATTAAACATATTAACAATATTGTTGCCGTAATGATTTCCTTAATTTTTTTAATCATCGGCAATCCTTTTACAATGATCAGTAACGGTGCATTTTGTTTTCTTTTGAAATCATATTCAAAGTTCATAAATCTCATATGAGAATATGTGGCTATAATTTTTTTAAGCATGTGATAGTTTCTAGTATATTATTATGTTTCTTAATTTTTAGAAACTTTTTAATAAGGATCAGTGCGTTAGTAACATCATCGTATTGATTGAATTTTAATATGCGAACACTTTGAATTGATCTTATTATATACAACATCAATTTACTAATGATGCCATAACCAAAAGGGTATTTTGATGGTAAAATTTTATTAATTATTTTATGTTCTATTATTGAATTCGCTCCATAAATTCAATCGGAGATAACGACGGATTCATGAGATATATGTCATATTGTTTATGTTTTTTTTTTCGGTTGATGTTCTTCAAGAACATCATAAGAAAACCGAAAATTATTATTATTTTGGTTTAAAATTGGATTGAAATTCTGTTTCCGATAATTTAAGACATAACTTTATCTGCAAGGAATTTTCGAAATCAATTATGATTAAGTCAAAGATTTCGAAATCTTATGATATCTTTGGAGATAGTCATTATTTAAAATTCGAAATAGATATTATGTAAATCCCTAAAATTTCGAACCAA
This sequence comes from Ambrosia trifida, assembly GCA_028751855.1. Lineage (NCBI taxonomy): Eukaryota > Viridiplantae > Streptophyta > Magnoliopsida > Asterales > Asteraceae > Ambrosia > Ambrosia trifida. Next base: position 11,245,974 of record CM054131.1, read on the forward strand.
TTAATTATTATGATTATCTGTTTTCGATATTAATAATGTTTTCGGTTTATGATATTAAATTATTAATGAATTAAGTTCTCAGATCTATCAGTTTTAATATAATAGTTTGCGGATGAAGTTTTCGGTCTATTAGGTTCTTGAATTTTGCAGTTTTCGATTAGGTTCCCGATAAAGGAGTTCTTGGTTATGGTTCTTAATTTAATTTTTTTGAAAACCGTAATTATATCCAAGAACTCATTAAATTTTTCAGAGAACTATCATTTTTCGACAACAAGCATATCAGAATCGAGAACCATTAAGAAAAAAAAAACCGAGAACTACTAATGCCATCCAAGAACTAGAAAAGCATTCGAAAACATAAGTATTTTTTTTTAAAACTCTTAAGATTAATTCGAGAACTCGTTACTAATTTGAGAACTCATTAGTCATTCGAGAACTATTAAAGAATCTGAGAACTGTTAAAGTTATCCGAAAACATAAGTTATTTGAGTACTCATAATATATTCGAGAACTCATCAGTATATCGAGAACTAATTATGATATTCGAGAACTCATTATGATATCTGAGAACTCATTATGTCTTCGAGTACTCATGATTTATTCGAGATCTCATAAGTTTTTCGGGAACTCGTTATTTTTCCGAGAACCCATTATTTTTCAGGATCTCTAATAAAATTTACGGTTTTGATAAAACCTAATGTATCAAGTTTATTCAAAACATTATAAAACCTTGCTTAACTTGCAATAACATTTTGAGGTGTCACTTCTGCCCAAAGGTGATGTGTCACATTAGCTCGTTATAAAGATCTCGTTAAGCATTGTAGTTCGTTCACATAAGTGCCATAAGGTTTCACTTCTGCCCAAAGGTGATGTGTAACAGATTATGTTGGTGAACTGAGCGTATTGCATTAGGACTTTGAATGTCTCACTTCTGCCCAAAGGTGATGGGTTACATTCGCTGTCGGCAATTTAATACTTAAATAAATAGCGTATAGCCAAAGCTAGAGCATGTTATTTAAGTAACTTAAGTTGGTGTTATTATACTATCACATCTTCATATCAAAATTGATCATCACAATTAACGATCCTTCGTTAATATAATGATCATAAGTCTGCTTTACATCAATACCCGTAACTCGAAACTAATCTCTCATTCTTCTATAAAGTACTATCTCAACTAACTGATCCACTCTAATTATCAAAACTAAGAAGAGTTTTTCTTAACTTTTGTTCTTATTAAGTTACCTCTTAAGACATGACATTCCTGCTCTATCTGATAAAAGTATTTTCAGAATAACTCATGAGCATAAGAAAGTGGGATAAAAAAAATGTCTCTTATGGTAATCAAGAACGCTTTTACTGATTCCTATCAGGTGAGCTATTAAAGATTCTGAAATTTCTAAGACTAATGTATTATCTATGGAAATGAAAGAATATAACGAGTTCCTAAGAAGCATGAAATAAATAAATCTAACTCTATGGTTAAATGGGATCTGTGAATACATCTTAATATTGAATAACATGACCCATAAAGCTAAGGGTTACACATGAAAATCAATAAATTTCTATTGCATAATAACTTTTCCATCAGTACGATTAGATGCATTATGAATCAACTAATAACACTCAGAAATATCAAACTAAAATGAGTGGGTTGATAGCGAATTACGTACAGGAAAAAGAACGCATTAAACTAGAAAAGTTGATGTTATTCACCTTACTACCATTAAACCTAAAAGATGAAGAATAATTACCATAGAGAGGATAATTCTAAGGTCTGGAAACAAAATACAAGTACTACTTTCAGCTATAAGTTTCTCCAAAGGGAAAGTCTTACTAAGCAAAATTATGCCATTAAGAATAGGCATAAGCAATGAGATTACCCATAAGTAAGGAGAACAGCTGGCTAAGATATGTAGTGCCTAATTAAGGATATTTAACTCCACAAATGCTAATGAATTCCAATTAAGACATGATGGCTGAGTCTAGTTTTATACGTTTCCTTACTATAATTCAACAAATACTTAAGATAAGAGTTGGTGGCAAAATTAAGGGTCTATTAACCATTAATAACTGATCTTCGTGTTGAAGCTTTATGATGCCTTATGATATTCTTGAGATTACTCAGAATTTAGTATCAATACTAAAAGCTACAATTTTTTGACAGTTATAAGGTTTTAATGACCAAACCAAAGCCACTATTAAGTTAAACTCTTATATTGTTTGTTGTCATTATATGAATAGAAACCTTATGAAATAAAACTAGATGATCCAATAACGTTTTTTACAACTTTGTTATCATGAAAATGAGAATTTAACAAAGGAAAATGAGACCCATGAAATTCATTTTACTAAGACCAAAATTTCATGAGAAATCATGACCAGGTCACTAAAGGATGCTTGGCTATCAAATCTCATTTTCAGTGACTTTAAAGCATGTGTTAAACGCCCTAAACATTAAATGGCGAAAGGAATAAATGGGTTTCCATCATAAGTCATAACTAATTGACATTAGTGGAGCTTAGATAAATATCTAATTGTATCTATTCCGTTTCCTACAGACCAAAAGTATTAAAGAAATCAATTCATATATGCTTAATAAGATTCCCTCTAAGTATGTCCTTAAAAATTCTTATGAAATTTGGACGATAAGGGAAATCAAGTATAAAATATATGAAATATTCTCGTTCACACGCATCGTTAAAACTTATTATGTGGAGATACTAAGAGACCTAAAAGATTAGTGGGAGCATTAGATGTCCTAATTATGACTTGCAAAAGTTACAGAGGGGGGGGGGGAGACCATCTGATCTATCCTCAAATTACACCTCTTGCACTGGACAACGCTCTATCACAACTTGTCTCCTTAGCATTTAACGTACTCCTAACAAAGTTTTGTGGATGCTTAAATATGGGCGAACTTAGATTTCTTACTAAAGTAATCCTCATCAAGAGAAACAACAATAAACATCATTAGGTTGTTTTCTCTATTAAAATCTATGGATCTTCCAAATGTTAGAGCTTAAGCATGCTGAATTCATTAAGATCTCTAAGGTAAGTGGGAGCATTAAAAGTCCTTATTATGACTTTTCGGAAGTACAAGATGCGGGGGAGAGACTCATTAAAATTCGAGACACATTAAGTTTAACTCCGAATTTAACTTCGATTATTCCTCTTGTACACCTTACTGCACCAACTCTTACACACTTAGAAACTAATATTGCTCCTTATATACCTGAAAATAAAACACCTAAGTAAAGTTAAGTTTGTATCATAATTCACCCAATGTTCAACTCAGGAGGTCATCTAGGTCTAAAAGCCCATTAAATTTGATGATTATGTAACCTGCTGGACTAACACAAAATGGATGTTTGGAAAGTTTACTGATCCTACCTCTTCTAATTAAATCATTAGTATCAATCAATCTTCTAAATGGAATAAAACTATTATTAGCATAACTCATTCCATAATTTAGAATAACGTTTGGGATTTGGTTGAATAACCTAAAGGTATTCATAATTAAAGCAGACCTGAATGGAACGTTGTAAGATAAGATTGATTGTAAAAGATTATACTCAAGGAGGGATTAGATTATCAAAGAATCTTCTTATCTGTATTATAAAAGATTTCTTTGAGGATCATTACCGTCCTAGTAGCTCATAATAACTAAGAGCTGCATTAGATGGACATTAAGACAACTTTCCATAACGATGACCTACATGTTCATTAAGCAACCTGAAAGTTCTAAACTGAAGGTTAAGAACACTTAGTCTGTAAGTCAATAAGATCCATGTATGGGTTGATGCAAGACCTGAATGGAACGTTGTAAGATAAGATTGATTGTAAAAGATTATACTCAAGGAGGGATTAGATTATCAAAGAATCTTCTTATCTGTATTATAAAAGATTTCTTTGAGGATCATTACCGTCCTAGTAGCTCATAATAACTAAGAGCTGCATTAGATGGACATTAAGACAACTTTCCATAACGATGACCTACATGTTCATTAAGCAACCTGAAAGTTCTAAACTGAAGGTTAAGAACACTTAGTCTGTAAGTCAATAAGATCCATGTATGGGTTGATGCAAGCATAAAATGTGTTGGAATCATAATGAAATTCTCTTCATCAAGAACTAAGTGGATTAAAGAACCTACCTCAAGATGAGTGGGAGCAACTAATGAAAACTTGTCCTTACATAGATGACGTTTCTCTTGACAAGTATATGTTACCTAAGTCAAAGCATTGTTCATGCATAATTTTGACATGATGACTATCGGGGATTCCTCTTACGTAATAGGAATCAAAATATACCGAGATAGACCCAACGGGATATTAGTTTCATCCCATAAGTTTTACTCTAAGTGGGTCCTTAAGTATGTAACATACAACATTGCTCTCTTTTAGAGGATAATTTGAGATTTTCACCTTATGCTTCATTAATTAGAAGACTGATGTAAATTTAAGTCTATGTTTGTTTATGATATTGTTCGTATTGCTTGACACTAGACTTATCTAGATTGATGAAAAGCATCCAATGGAACATTACAATATCATTAAGAAACAAGAGACTATAATCTAAAGAAGAAGGGAGAACCTAAAGTGATTGACTACTCTTACTCTATATATTCAGAGGAAATCAAGTGTCAATTTCGGGGTATATCATAACGTTAGCAGACATAACTATCTTATGGAGTAGTCATAAGGAACTGTAATAACAACCTAAGTTATCATGACATAATGTGTTGTTGATCACAACAGAATGGTCATTAAATGTTGTTGGTAAATTTATCAGATGACTCATAACTTATTAACTCCATATAAATACTAAGTTGAAGACTTACTGTGATAAAGTCAGCTGCCCTAATTTCTCGAACAGTAACAGTTTGAGAGGAGCTGCATTAGAGTTCGATACGAAATTGTTGTTCGCTTATGTTAAGAACAAATAGAGGAAATTGGAATTTTGTATCGAATGCATTCATGATATGCTTATGGATCCAATAACTAAAGGTCTATTACCCATAAAGTCTCACTAAGGGCCAACTAAGAGAAAAGGGTTTTTTTTTACTAATGACCATGTACAACTGCATATCGTACTATGAATGACTTATGACTAATGATTAATTTTCCTCATTATGATTTGTTTGTCTATTAGTATGCTAAGCTAGCATAATGGCATAAAGACAATAATATAACAAATCTACTAAGGGCATAACGTTAATTGATCCTAATGTTAAGTTTTAAATTTGGGTGTAGTATGATTAATGGGGGTCCTAAGTCGAATAAAGACTTAACGGCTGTATTTCTCTGCTACATTTTGGGTTTAGAACTAAAATGAGTATTAATCTCTGCAGACTTACGTAATACTCATAATAAATGATTACTCGGCTAAGTGGGAGAATGTTGGAATAAATATACGTAATGTTTGTATATTTATCAATAGCCATTATAATCATTTATATAATGATGATCAATTATTAATATTATCCTAAGCCCAATAACAGATATGTCTTTGATGGGCGGACTATCATTAGATGGGCCTTATTAGGGTGTCCCCTGGGTATGTATAAATATGAAGAGATATTATGAGATTAGGGTTGACACATTCATAACACCATTAGCCATCCCCTATCTCTCTCTCTCTCAATGTGTTCATAACTCAAGAACACACAAACCATCAGAACTGCATACCCTAAAGGGAACCCGATCAAGATGATGGTGTCTTCCATTACTGAGGTTCCTGAACGGTTAAGCATATCAGGTACACATGATCAAATCTTATGTTTATACATTATGTTCTCATTAATATAATCAACAGTGCTATTATTAGATACTTATTTTTTGGTTTGAGACCAAAGGCATTCAGTTTATTTGTATCAATGTGTTATTATTTGTATCAATGTGTTGAATAAGACCTAACATTTTCATGTGATAAGGGTACAATCCCTGTGGTGAAAAAAAAAAGTATAGTTTACTACTAGATTAGCGAGTCTGATAGCAAACACGTTGCAAGCTAATAGATTTACAACCGTTTTTCCAATTACTAGGAAGAAAAACCGTGAAACCAAACCATTGGAAACGGTTCGATTTAGGTTTACAACAGGTTGTTTCGTCTTTTTATCATCAAAATCGTTACTAATTGTTTGGGGGGAAATCACAAAAATGAACTTTGACCAAGCATCATAAGCCAAAATAAACATCTCTAGCGTCTAAAGCTCAGGGACCTCACAAAAAACAAGAAACTGCAGAGGACGTACAAGTGTATGAAGAGGCTGGTCTCTAGAAAAATGTTAGTTACGGTTTACACGTCTTGTCTCAAATTTTAAACAATCCTTTCGTTAAAAGTTGAACACTGAACCAAACCATTTGGATCTTAAGCCAACCAACTTCCTTTTGGTTAGTATATCAGCTTGATCCATTAAAGCACCTGTATATGTTGAATTAGAATATATTATGTTTCATTTTGAATCCAAAATATATTTTTTTTCCATGTCTTGTGTACATTGTATGTAGACCTGGCAATGGTAACCCAATGGTCTATATATGGGCTGATATGGACTTTATACAAAAGCAATGGGCCGTTTTAGGTTAAAATTTAAACTTAAGGGGTCAGAATGGGCATAGTAAGTTTTATTAAATACAATGTATAGGTTAGGATGGGTAACCATAAAAAGCTTGCTTGGTGACTAAAGAAAATTGCTCCCTTGTCATCCCTTCTTCAATCGATCTCATTCCAGGTTTCAACTTTAAGGCAAAATACAGTCTCGATCACTCCTCTGTCCATTCTTCTTCAGTTGAGCTCTCCATTAGCAACTCACGCTCGGTAAGTGTTTCATGAAATGTCTCAGTGAGTACATATTTTGAGTTTAACAATGGCTCTTCTATATGTGTTTTCAGTCACTTTGTATAACGATTCTTGTTGAGATTAATCACTGAAAGTGTTATTCTTAATGGGTATGTAAGAAATCTTGGAGATACTTTACTATCTCAACCATGTAGGTTTTATTTTTTTTTAACATGGAAAACTAGTTTGTTGAACTTAATGTAATGGATAATATGTTAATGTCATGTGCTATATATCTTTTTTGTGAATTTAGGCTTTTAGCATCATTTATTGTCTCAATCTATTTTGAACCGTGTTGAATATTTGGGAAGGTTTTTTTTTTTTTTTTTTTTTTTTTAAGACATTTGATATCTTTGATTAGAGGAAATAAAATGAGATAAATAAATGGGGTTGATTATTTTGTTCACACCAACCATCTTATTTATACTCACAAATTAGGTAAAAAAGAAAAGAAAAAAGTCTTCCATGAAAGACGGCTGGAGACGGCTCAAGCCAAGCCGAAGACGGCTCATCACCTAGCTGTCACTGAGACGTTTCAAGGGACCAGCGGAGACGACTTGGTGGCCTTGACATGTCTCCGAAGACGGCTGTGACGTCTCGGGATCAACAACGACACGTGGCAGTCCCCAAATGGCTCGAAGCGAAGGCTTCTCGGGAGACATCTAAAACGTCTCGGAAGCCGTGTATCATCTCTCCAAAAAGACGGGAGGGGGCCAATTTCGTAAAAAAAACGGTCAAAGGGCCATTTTTGTGATTTCCCCATTTTTTTTAATTTAAAAATAAAAGTCAACACTGTCATCTTTTGTTTTCTCAGCTTTGGTTGTAGCTTCTTTGTGTGCATCAACTTTCAGGCTAAGCAGTCCATATCGGTGATATCTCGGTGATATATCGGTGCTATCTCGGTTATCGGTCATAAGGGCCTATCTCGGTCATAAATATCGGTCCCTATCTCGGTTCCGATAATATCGGCCGATATCGGTGATATATCGGTCGATATTGGCTTCCAAAATATCGGTTGTATCGGTGAGAATATCGGTTTGGTGTTTTTTTTTTTTTTTGGCCCAATTTGATAACATTTAGGGTACAACAGAGATGTAATAGGGATGCAGAGATGTAATAGGGATGAACATGATTATGAAAGTCTATAAAAGAAAAGGAGATAGAGATGAACCTATGCTAGAGATGGGAGGAAGAAACCTGCAATGGAGAAGGAGAAGAGACAAAGTGACGGTTATTATTTCCTTTAATTCTTTTTATCTAAATAATATTTTAACCCTTAATGTTACAGTTTTGGTCAGATTTTACCCTAAGATTTTTTAGTTTGTTACAAAATGTTTTACTTTTATATATTGATCTTACTATTACATAATATATATATATATATATATATATTATGTAAAGACCGATATCTCACCATAATAAACGATATCCTAAATATCGGTCTTTGACCGATAACCGATATTTTACCGTATTAACTGCTTAGCTTTCAGGTATCACCCTATCAAAGAGTGTAGATACGTGGCGTTGGCAAGGCTCTCCGGATGGTTTCTCGGTGGCTGCCCTAAAGTCGTGGCTATCCAGCAACCGTAATAATTCTTCTGCAATCATTCTCGATTGGTGCAGGTGGATCCCAATAAAATGTAACATCTTCATTTGGAGGGCGATTAATGAGAGGATCCCAACGAAGACCACGCTGGTCAAGAGGAACGTTTACATGCCTAGTACGGTTTGTTAGCTTTGTGAAGCAAGTGTAGAATCGGTGACCCATTTGTTTATAGGTTGCGGTTGGACGTGTGGTATTTGGCAGGCGGTTGCTAGATGGTGCGGTATCCCGGATATTTTAGCGTTTGACACTAAAGACTTGGTCGAGGCGTTCAAGAGTTGTGGCCGTACGCCGGTTTACAAAGAGGCCATTCAAGGTATTATTATCATTACTTGTTGGCGTATATGGAATAATGAATTGATATTTGGAGGTAAAGAAGCAAATATGGCGGAGATAATCTCGGACATAAAGGCATTTGATTTCTTATGGTATAAACTTAGGCATAAGGATAATTATTATGATTGGGAATCATGGTGTAAATTCAACGTGATGTAATGGGTGTTTAGGGCCTGCTTGTTCTCCGTCTTGGAGACGAGTTTGCTGGCTTTTTAATGAAGTTTAGTTTTCAAAAAAAAAAAAAAAAAAAACTGAACTGTGTGCCTCAACTTACGCCAAATTAGGCGACATGGACTTGCTGTGAACAATATTCAAACTCTGCACTATTATATTTGTATTAGAGTTTGAAAACTGAAATCAGAACCTCACTGATCCACACTAACAATGAAAAGCAAAAAAAAACTTTATTACTCGGTGATTTGTATTTATCAACCACCTTGACATACCGCATCAAGAGCATGTTTCTAAAACATCACTTTTTCCAGAAGTTTCCGGAGCATTTGATGCAAACGTCTAGGCTTTAAACGTTTTCCAGTGGAATGAGCTAAGATTCAAGGGCATCTAATGGAAGTAGAGACCATCCTCTTGTTTTTGGTGAGGTCCGTGAGCTTTAGACGCTAGAGATGTTTATTTTGGCTTTTGATGCTCGGTCAAGGTTCATTTTTGTGATTTTCTCATTGTTTGGCTTACGGTTTGACCTAAAAACCATTAAAGCTTATAACGGTTTTACCCAAAAACTACTAAAACTTAAAACCGGACCGCAATTGCAAAGGGTCTGACTACCATACTTAATGTTATGTCATGAAATAATGATTTCATGCAAGTAAAAGTAAAACAAACAAGCTTTTTCAATGTTCATCATTGTCTTTACTTTTTATCTTGTTGGAGGAAGTGTGACGTTGCCTATTAAACAAATTTCAACAAGCCCAATAACAATAACATGGTGACCAGCTCTCATTCGCATTGGATTAGAGAAACATATTAAATCCAAACCAATATAGCTATTATTCTTGAGAATCTGATCACAAGACCATACACAAATTACAACCCAAAACTCGAACCCCAAAAAATAAACCCATTTTTTACTACAAAAACTTTCGTGTATACATCAATATATGCCAAACCAAATGCATGGGAATTGAAATGAATCTGTAATAGAAAATAGAGAGGTTACGAGGGGGTTTCATCAACAAACATTACGGGTTTGGGGAGCATGAGGGGGCGGCCATTAGCGTCTTCATCATCATCATCATCAATATTGTCGTGAGAGGTGGAAAGGTTGATGCACCAACAACGTTCAAGGGAAGCGAAGAAAGCGGATGCAACTCTGCTGCCTAACCAATTCGCCATTCGATCAATCTTGTCGCGTGATTTCACGCCACAGCTATTGTGCGACATGACCGCCTGCTCCGATCCCATATTAGATTTGATTGGGTTTTAGGAACAATGATTTGATTAGGGAGGGAGAATTCCCTGACATGAACATTTTTGTTTTTCGTGTTTGGATTCGACAATTCTATTTTTGGTTTTAACTTTTTATAATTAAATTATAACTATTTTTTAGTATGATAATTAATGGGGACAAATATATAAATAATACTAACACACTATCCAAACGTTATTGGCGTGTCACACGTGTCGTATGGTCCATATGTATCGTATGAAAGGAAGAAAATGATCATATGGGCTCAATGAGGTGACAAAATGGCCATATGGGTTGTATGAGGAGAGAATCAAACGACTCATATGACATGTTTGATTGACACATAAATAATAGTTATCACTGATAAAGTCGCCTCACCCCTTGTGGTGTGGTGGTAAATGTATTGGTCTTTCAAATGAGAGATTGAAAGTTCAACCCTCATAAGAAGCAAACAAATATGTGTATTTAAAGAAGATAAAGATTTAGTCGTTCAAAAAAAAAACTGACAAAGTAATATGACTAATTGAAAAGATAGAGTAGACTACGATTCGATAGAGATAGAGATACACCACTCGATCAATCCGTGAGACAGTCTAAAACGAATTTAGGATAGAATGTTTGGAATTGAGTTTGAATTTGGCATATGGATTTATTGGCTTTTAAAAAAAAAAAAAAAAATGAGTCAATAAGTCTTTTTCAAAAGCCACAAAAACGTTTCTTTTTTAAAAATGACGTATTAGTTTTTTAAAAAAAAACTAATATGGCCGTCTTGCAATGGGGTGAAACTTATGGACGGGCTGTTCCCTAGTGGGATTGGCAGGCCAGAACAAGGGGTGAAGCTCCTTGGAGGGGCTGTTAGTCGAGACTCTTACTTTATACGGGAATTGGCAGGGCGGAGAGCCTCGCGCGCGGTTGATCTTATGAAACTTTTGCCCTGCCTTAGGGATCCTCAGAGTGAACTCCTCTTGCTCAGATCTTGTGTGGGGATCGCTAAGTTTCTTTTTGGCTTGCGTACCTGCCAACCCGCCATGATGGATGAAGCGTTATCATGTTTTGACAAGGGTCTGCGGGAAGCCATCGAAGACATGGTGGTATGTGGGGGTCCGTTCTTTGGTGACCTACAGTGGCGACTGGCGTCCTTGCCGATGCGTTTGGGAGGATTAGGGCTCCTCTCAGCAAAGGATGTTGGGGTGTATGCTTTTGTGGCATCGCGAGCTCAATCTTGGAATCTCCAAAACCACATCTTAAGGAATAGCGGGGTTGTCGACATGGACTTGGACTACGTGCAGGCCCTCGGAAGGATAAATGACTATCTCCCAGGTTTTGATATTGGCGGTTTTTCTAATAAGGACACCGCCCCCCAAAGCCTCAGGAAACTTTGGCGAATGCCCTTTTTGGCAAAATCGCACAGAGCCTGGGTGAAGCTTTTGATCTGTCCCCCCGCCAAAAGGCGGTTATTGAATGCTTGCAAAGCCCAAGATTTCCTTAAGGTTATCCCAATCGAAGGTTTGGGCCAAACCATGTCTGGGGTTGAATACAGGGCAATTCTTAAATATCGTTTGGTGGTCCCCATGTACCATGAAGATGAAGTCTGTCCGATCTGCCGTAAGGCATGTTTGGACGAATACGGGGAACACGCGGTTCACTGTAAGGAGTTGCCTGGTTTCAAATATAGGCATGACTGGGTCCGGTACGTTCTTTGGGACATTTTAAGAAGGGCTGGGATCTCAGCTAAGAAGGAGGCTCCTGTTAATTTCCTCTCGGACCCCGCAGAAGGGAGATCCACCCTACGTCCAGCAGACCTGCTTGTCTTTGGGTGGGCCGGGGGAAACACGCTTATGTCGACCTAACAGGTGTATCTCCCCTGGTTGGTTTGAGGGATAGTGGTTTTGTAGCAGGGCAAGCAGTGAGGAAAGCAGAGGCGAAGAAAGTTGAGAAGCATGCCAAAGCTTGTGCGGAGAACCAACACGTTTTTGTACCCCTAGCATTTGATACCTTTGGCTCCTTGGCACCGGAAGGCATCTGACCAGAGTCCAACGGGTTATCCATAGCAGCGTCTCGACCCCGGGGTGGCATGGGTTCGTGTTTAGTAGGTTAGGGTTTGCCGTCCAGAAAGGGGTGGCGGCGCAGCTTGTTGCCCGCCTGCCCGTTATCTCCATGTAATTATTTCCGAAAACTAGTAATGAATTTATATTACTTTAAAAAAAAAAATAAGTCAATAAATAATTTACGAACCAAATCCCAAAAACCCTTAAAATCACCACCTAAACTCGTGATTAGATTCCAAAAACACCACCAAAGAGGCCAAATTTGGATTAGCAATGGATGGGAAAAGCGGTAACTCATGTAGCTACATCTTTCAAAAGGTAAATAAAATAACTTAGAATTAAGATGTGCCTGCAATAAAATTAGGAAACTAAACAAAGGTTGCCGCATGTGATTTCCTGGTCAAGGGTTCTTCACGTCTAAGTTGTACCCGGGTCCAGTTGAAGGCAATTGGTCCATGATTGACCCGTCTTCAATTCACTCGGCTTGATTAAACTGATCCATGGGACCATGGCCAACCTCTCTCGTACAACCTGACCCGTTTTACTACATCTGACCCCATTGTACCAACGACTAGCAATTTCGGGTCACCTTTGTTATCACTGACCATCTAGTTAAAAAGTAGTGTATTATTTAGTTAGATTGTTTTATTTATTAAACAGATAAATCATGATATTTATGAAATAAATTAAAAACTAACTGCAACTCAATACTATGTACTTTTTTGATGTTGGAAAATTATAAAGTGTTGAATGAAATTTATTTATTAAAACTACTAATATTAAAACTCTTCATATGGTAAAACTTTTGAGTAGAGTTCTTAATGTCATTTGATGAGGTTTTATTAGAGTCTTAATTAGAGGTTTAAGTCTCTAATTAAGTACTAATAAAGTGAAACCTTTCACCAACCTAACTCTTGTATAATTAGTAGGCTATGTGCCTTATTTGATAGTAGAAAAAGAAGATACAGGAGAAATATAACTAAGAAACTCTTGCAACACCCATACACTCAAGCATAGCAACTAAGTTTTGATTATTTTTCAGGCAAGTGGGATAGTCCGGCAGTGCATCATCACTGTTAAGAACCGGTGTACCCTGGGAACAGACCGCGAATCTGCTTAAGGGAATTGTGTCAAACACAAGCCCAGTTCACGCTGATGATTTCATCTTCAAATTCAATGTAAGTTTTCTAACAAACTTAAACAGATTCATAAACAAACTTTTGTGTTCTTCCTAACGAATTTAGGTTCGCGAAAGTTTGTAAGTGTTTTCTTTTGGTACATCGAATTGGATTACATTCATAATGGGAATGCAATCTTTCATCCATAAGAATGTTTTGGTCGTTTCATCACCCCTTCTTGGACTTTCTTCTTTTTGTTTCTTCTTCTGGAACTCTGGATTCTTCTTTCCTCCTCAAATTCCTGTTGTTATCAAGATGAATCCAACCATGAGTGTTATCAAGAGGAATCCAACAATGATGTCGGCATCGGTTCCCAGTCAAACGCCGGTGATGTCTATGGTTCCGTCGGCGCCGAAGGCGTAGACATCTAATCAGTTATGTGTTTCTTTTTCCCTTTACCCACCGTCGAAGACATCTAATTATTCTTTTGAGTTCTCCATTTTCCCCTGTCAAAGAAAACGAAACCAAATCATATACGGCCGTCGGTGCTTTGTATCTATGAAGAGCTCGACTTCGATATCATGACATGGAGATTGAATCCCGTTTCCACTACGGTATAATCATGTAAGTTGTATTCTCACTACCTTACCTTAATAATTGTTGCTCTACTATTATAGTTATGATGATGTTGAAATTCAAATTCTGGATGTTTCAGTTTGTTATCTTCCGATTTCTGGATGTGTGGATACTGCAGTCTCTTATCTTTCAATGAAGATTAAACACCTTCTTATGTGGACTTTTACAAAGAATCAACTTGAAAAAAAAGAAAAGAAATGAAGCCCCTGAGGTAACTTTTTGCTGCCCTGCATTTATAGGCTGTTTTTTGGCTTCGGTGAATGAAGAAGGGTCTGATTTGCTATGAATTTGATATTCTTTTTGGTTTGATTTTAGTTTCAACACAATAGATACATGGATGTTTTTGCTATTATAAGTGGCTGGAGTTGTGAAAAGGTATGTGTTCTGCTATTATAAGTGGCTGGAGTTGTGAAAAGGTATGTGTTCGCCTGTGTGCACATACATACATGCATACGAACCCTTCAATTCAAACATCATCACAATATTTAGTTATGCACAATTAAGAATATAGTTTGGTATATAGCTCAGACAGGTTTTGTTCAACATGTATTTTGACAGGAAAAGGGTTCTTTGGAGCTTTTGAAATGGCGACAAATGTTAATAGTTGCAGGTAGCTCGGTGCCAATTCGTCTTTGTTCCACGTTAACGAAGTTTGGGTTCCTTTCATTCCATTACCTTTACAATCACTAAATCCGACTCTTTTGCTTTGCAAGACCTGGTTTTGGTTCTTCGTATTATTCACCGGTACAAGTACCTCATTTATTTCTTTTGTCCTTATAAGTTTTCCAACTTTTCAAAGTCCATCCTTGGTTAATCATATGATATTTTCAACCATATGTTTGTGCTCCGAAAGACAAAATATGGCGTGTTGCTCCAGAGGATGAAAAACTGTTGGAAGAAGATATTTCATTGACACCTATCAAAAGAGATGGCTTAAAAAGAAAGAAACGCCCTATAGATAGAGGCATGTCTTGGTTGTTAAAAACACAATATATATCCCCTCTTAGGTGAGAAGCCACAAGGCAGGTTGGTATAGTTATGTAAAGCTTCATTTATTGAACTTTTTTTTTGTGTTGAATAGTTTGTTAAAATATTATGGTTTGCGATATCTTCAGTAAATTTTGCAGCCTATAAGTGAAAAGCAAGCAAAGGAACTTAGGGAAACACGTGGACATGACATACTAGACACTATTAATAGCAGGTAAATTATTATTTATGTTTTAAGTAAGTTATATTGTGGTGAATTTGTTGCTGCTTTCGATGCTTTTGTTAGCGAGCAGTTGCCGCTTCCGATGCTTTTGGTAGTGATAAAGTGTCAATGATGGATTCTTTATCTCTTTGACGTTGCCACTACCTGGAATCGGTCACCATGCTCCGATTTGATGGTTGATGATGACGAATGTGACATCCGTCACTTTTTCATTATTTTTATTTTTTTATATATAATAATAATAATAATAATATTAATAATAATAATAATAAATAAGAATGATAATAAAAATATTAGTCTAGACTAACCATAACCAACCATTCCTTTACCCATTAACTTAACCCAACACATAACCCAACCCATTAACCCTTCTTTCTTTCCCACTCTTGGACCCAAACCACATCCGGCCCAGTCCACACGCAGGCCCAACAACAGCAGCCCAAGTCCCCTTCCCCTCATTCTACAAAAAAAAAAAATATGCGCCCCTCCCTGGACTCGAACCTGAGTCGGGAGCCGGCCAAGCTTTAACACATCCAACACAAACCACTGCTCCATGATTGCTCTTGTGATAGAATCTAGGGATATTAATTATTTAACCTTAAGATGAATGTTGTCTGTTCCTTCTTCTTGGCCGCTGCAGAAGACCACTCCAAGAAAGTCCTCCATGTTGACTTTGATTGAGCCTAAATATGGAAACAACAAATTAATCAAGGCGTATTAGAATAATTTCGCGTAATCACGCAGTCAAAAAACCTTTCAATTCCATGATTATTACGCGGTTAAAGACCGTCAATCGCGAACCCAAAGATCACGCCGGTTGACCAGACAAAGTCAACAAACCCATTTAAAGCTATGCCGTGTATAAATAGTACTCGCATCCAATTCAGAACTGTCACACACACACACGTCACTCGCAATTTCCCCCTCAGCTTCTCTGTTTAATCGCGTCAGATCGCCGGAGCTAAAAACTTCCGGCCACCACGATTTCTGTAACAATTCGTAAGTATTTTCATGTCTCTTGATGCGTAATCGTTGAAGGGTTAAAAGCCCTCTGTTTAATTGAATTAACAAAGCTTGAAATGAGTTAATTGATCATGGATTGAAGACTAGGGTTTTAATTGGGGAAGATGATACAACCTACTATGTATTTAAAAGATTTCGAATTCATGTTTAGTTCAAATCTAACTTACAGATCAAGTGGTATGTCTGAGGTGTTTGCTCAGACCCGATCACGGGTTCGAGCCCCATCCAAACCGAATTATTACCATTTCTTTTTAAACTAAATACAAAACTGATTTTCTTATAGTATTTAATTAATACAAATTCAATATAACTCGTTCTCAGGGTGTGGCTCAGTTGGTGGCCACGCTTGTGATAAAACCCAAATCGGCCAGAGGCCCGGGTTCGATTCCCATAACCAACAAACAAATTTTTTACATTTTTTATATATACTTAATACATTAAATCTTTTAAAATCAGTTTTAAATACCAAAAGTGGTTTATAAAGTCCACAAAAATTATCATATGATCTTCAAATGATAAAGTTCATCACCCAAATTTTAGTTTTTCAAAAATAATTTATTTAATATATATTATTAATAATACAAGTTTATTAATTTATATTTATTAAATTCTATAAAAATATCTAAACGATTTTATTAAATCTCACAAAAATTATCCTAAACTTGTTTATTCTTAAACAGTCCAGAAAATATTTTTATTTCAGAAAAACCGCTTATTTTATATTTTTAATTAATTTTTGTTAGTTTTAATCATAAATAAATCATAATAAATTCATTTTTCAATATTTTTGCACCAAAATTTTATATAAATTATTTCTAACTGTTTAGAACTGAAATACAATTTTTTTATTCAGAAATTCTTTGATTTTAATATTTTTAGATATTAAAGTCATATTTTGACAATTTAAAATAATTAGATTAAATATTCTATTCTCAAGAAAATAATTTTATAAAAATTATTTTTCATACTCAAAATCTTATGTTGTGACTATATTCAACTTAAAATTTTACAAAGAGACTTTTATTTATTTATTTATTAAATTTCTTATATTTAATAAACAATTTGCTTATTAATCAAATAAACGTTTATCCCCAATTCGAAACCCTAGAATTTCATGTATCCTAGAGTTATTCCCTTACACATTGTCAAATCCTTTAGGTCGATTCTTTGGGATAATTCCAACTCATATTTCGTTGTCCAAGTTCAATTTCAAGCTATTACGTAAACAGTGAGTACTTCTTATCCCCTTTTTGCTTTTATTCATTTTTGGGGTGTTACATGTACACTTATACAAATTACAAATACAAGTTCACATTTTTACAATACAATTCTAGTACTATGTGCATTTGCTTACAAACGTGCTTTATGCTTAGACATTACATGTAGAACACATTTGTACTTAGTGAAATCATTAACATTGTACAAGCCGACCTTAACATTGGATAGCGCTATTTGGATTGACAACCCGCCTAGATTGACTCTCCCCCTTTTTCATCGGAGAATCCGTGGCCAGTGTTAAGCTTTTATCCATTTATTGGATAAGTACACCACCGTTCATACAGTACATTATACAGTCACAGGGTTGATTTCGCTCATTTGTATGATACATAGTTTACATATTTGCACTATAGCATGCACTTGAATTGTATATCTTTTTAACATATTATATATATCAAAACTAGGAATGCTCACCAACATTTCTTATGTTGACCAAACCTATTTTGTACATGTTTCAGGTGCAGTTTGATCTAATGCTTTAGCAAGAGACATTTAGTGCTTTATTTTAATTCAGTTATTTCAATATTTACATTTCATTTAGACAATGTATTTCCATTTCCATGTAAGACAAATTTTGGTTTATTCAATAATATTTACATTTTAGTACCATGAGCTTTTGAACAATCGTCACTACGTGGCACCTCGATGATTCCGCCATCGGTTGGGGTGTTACAACGAAAAGCACATCGTTATGAAATCTTAGCATCAAAGGTATGTGAAATCTGATATGGAGTTATAATTTTGTTGGTTTTGTTTTCGATATTAAATCTTTGACATCCATTTGGGTTTGGGCTGTTCATCGACATTCACATCAATTGGTTTGGTTTGGTTTGTTAAAAAAATGAGATTCACAACAATTGCTTTCATTCATTACAACATTTACTTCGATTCAGTGTAGTGGGTTTACTTTGAGGTGGGGTGTAACTGTTCATCGAGACCTTATCAGATATATAATGAAGGAAAACCAAAAATGATTTCTTTGTGTATAGCTGCAGGTTGTTTCAGTTCAACCTATTACACTGAGCCTAAGCATATATTGAAAAAATGGCATGTAAGCTGATAATATTTATTTTGTTCATGTTTGTTGTTGATTTTCTCATGGTATAAATCATTACCTTTTCAGTCATAATGTGTTCAAGATTTTTATCCTAAAGTTCACAACAAAATTCCAGGGCCTAAACCTTTGAACTTTAAAACTATTACAAAAGTGAGTTGTTGATTTATTGCAATTTATAAGCAGGTATGTTCATGTCTATGATGAGTTTGGCATAAACCGTTGTTTTAGCGTGGCAAATCTTGCAGGTAAGGCAGCGAAGTTGTCCAACGTGAACCAAAGAACCTTGATTAACCTAGGCGCAACACGCTGTTTTGAATAACACTAGTTGGGTTTATGTATTTGTGTATATATATTGTTAATAAGATAATTTTAATTAAAAGAGTAAAATTACAATGATACTCTCACATGCTTTGCACATGACACAATTTAACGAAAAAATTAACTGGGTTATGGCTAAAGGACAAGACATGCAAGATTTTAAAACATAAAGTATAAAACTCATCAATTTTAAAGACAAAGGACATGTGTTGAAATTTAGTATAAACATAAAGGGCAAAATTTAAAATTTAGTCATATTATTCGATAGAGTCATTCCTCACCTCTACCCACAACATATAGTCTAATATTAGATGACATTAACATTCACAACCCGTCCACCAAATCCCCACCATTAAATTACACTAAAAATCACTACTCCACCCTTAAATTTTCTCTCTCCTAACTAAAATAATAATATTTTTTCATACTTTTATCATTATATTTTCTCTCTGGATCAATAGTAGCTTTTTAAATATAAGGGTGAATAGTGCTTTCATCAAAACAATTTCCCTCTCCTTCACTCATAGCCACTCACATCCACCCTATATAATTTACATAATTTGGTAGACCGGTAGTGTGAATGCTCAATTTATTTATTTTTTTCTGTAAGTAATGATCACAAAATTAGATGACTGTGACAAGCAAGACTAAGTGTAATCTTCTCCGTTCTTCGCCGTATTTATTTCTATAACATGGAAATTAAATTGGAAAATGACACTGCTTTGCTTTCAATGCCAATTTAACTGAGCATAGGTATGATGATAATTATACATATGCTAACCAAATCAAGATCCGATACAAACATTGATTAATACACGATCATGGATGAAAGCAAGTCAAAGAATGAAGCTTTTCTTCTTGTTCTTCTTCCTAAATGAAACTACTTGCTGAAAGCCTTCTCAGAGCATTCATAGCCCGTTCATCAAAACACTTCTATCAAATTACACTAAAAATCACTACTCCACCCTTAAATTTTTTCTCTCCTAATTAAAATAATAATACTTTTATTATTATATTTCTCTCTCTTCACTCACAACCACTTACAAAAATATATATAGGAGTGAACAATAGCTTTTCGAATAGGCTCTATCTATTTGGACACCATTAAAATCTATTTAGACACTCTAAGTATGCCTCGTATTGGTCTATATGAGGCACACTTATGTCAAAAGGCTGCACACAAACTTTAACGGAATGTCAGACTTGAAACTTCGTGCCAATATGTCTCATATTGGTCAATATGAGCATATCATAGCCAAGAATGTCTCATATAGATCAATATGAGACATATTAAGGTCCTTTTTTTGTATTTATATTGTTTTTAAATAACTAAAAATACTAAATTAACTTTAAAAAAATCAAAAATTAACAAAAAGTTAGTTATATTCATTCCAATATTATTTTAACAAAATTACAACTTTTTGTTACCAGTATTATTTTATAAAAATTATTTCTTTTGTTTGGTTTTGTTTTGGTTGGTTTTGAAGATGTTTGTTTTGTTTTGGTGAGTTTGAAGAAGTAATAAGTTTGGTTTAGAATTTTTTTTTAAATCGATTGATCGTTTTATTTTTATACATTCGAAAAGAGTTTTTTTTAACAAATCGATTGATTAATGTATTTCAGTAGGGTTTTTTTTTTGCAAATTTTTTACCATTTGTACATAAAGTTTATCAATATTTTATTTTTTAAAAGTAAAAATATTTTAAAACCTTATATGGTATTATAGATCATAAATCATATCATATGGTGTATTATTGCATAGTACATTATACTATTATAGATTACACGATAATGTTTTGAAAAATAATAAAATATTTATAAAACTTTGTTAACAAAAAATAAATGTTGTATAAAAGGTACTAAGTTTGCAAAAAAAATAAAAATAAAAAAAACGTCAATATGCCTCATTTTTAAAAACAACAAAATGAAAATAAAAAATAGACCCTGATATGCCTCGTATTGGTCAATACGAGGCATATCAAAGCCACGTATTAGGTCTGATACTAGGCATACCAATATCAGTGTTTAATACTACTCATATTGCCCAATACTAGTCATATCAAGGTTGTTTTAATTTTTATTTTTTAAATACAATATTATTGTTTAAAAATACTAAAATAACTTTTAAAAATCCAAAAAAATAAAAAAAAAGTTTTATTAATTTGAACACTATTTTATAAAATTAGATGTTTTTGTTACAAATACGAGGCATATTCGGTTTTTTTTAATTGTTTGGTTTGTTTTGTTAGCTTTAACCATGTTTGTTTTCTTTTGTTTCAAATGTATTAAGTACAACGATCAATCGATTTTAAAAAAAAAAACATTTTCTCAAACAAATCTTATAACTTCTTCAAACTTTGTACCTTTTATATAGCTTCTTCAAACTCACCAAAACAAAACAAACATATTCAAAACCAACCAAAACAAAACCAAAAAATATATATATTTTTATAAAATAATGTTCGTAACAAAAAAAAATAATATTAGAGGGAATATAACTAATTTTTTGTTAATTTTTAGACTTTTTTAAGTTAATTTAGTATTTTTAGTTATTTAAAAACAATAAAAATAAAAATATATAAAAAAATAAAAAAGACCCCAATATGGGTCGTATTGCCCAATATATATGACCCATATCAGGACACCCCCATATCACCTTCCAAGCCTAGTATTGATACCAATACTAGGCTTGATGTGCCACGTGTTGCCCAATACTAGGCATATCAAGGCTGTTTTAGTTTTTTTTTAATACAATATTATTGTTTAAAAAATACTAAAATAACTTTTAAAAATCCAAAAAAATTTAAAAAAATGAAGTTTTATTGATTTGAACACTATTTTATAAAAATTAGATGTTTTTGTTACAAATACGAGGCATATTCGTTTTTTTTTTTTGAATTGTTTGGTTTGTTTTGTTTGGTTTTGAAGATGTTTGTTTTCTTTTGTTTCGAATGTATTAAATACAACGATCAATCGATTAAAAAAAACACTTTCTCAAACAAATCTTATAACTTCTTCAAACTTTGTATTGTTTATATAACTTTTTCAAAGTCGCCAAAACAAAATAAACATCTTCAAAATCAACCAAAACAAAATTAAAAAAATAATAATTTTATAAAATAATGTTGGTAACAAAGAGTTGCAATTTTTTTAAAATAATATTAGAATGATTATAACTAATTTTTTGGATTTTTTAAAGTTAATTTAGTATATTTTTTAGTTATTTAAAAACAATAAAAATGAAAATATAAAAAAAATAGACCATAATATGCCTCATATTCATATTGATATATATGAGGCATATTAGGGCAAAAAAACATCAATATGACCCATATAGGTCTATACGAGGAGTATCAACTTTATCGTTTTTCAGTGTTGGTCAACGTCAGATAGCTAAAAGACAAAAATTGTACTTCAATATGCCCCATATAGAGTTATAAGAGGCATACTTAGGGTGTCAATTTAATATTTTGGGGTGTCCAAATAGTATGACCCTTCGAATATATGGGTGAACAGTGGTTTCACCAAATATTTTTTCTCTCCTCTACTCACACACCCCCCATATAATTTGAAGAAACCCCTCACATAACTTGGTGAACGGGCTATGAATGTTCTTAGATCGTCACCTACAAAATAACAAGAAAACAATTTAAAAAAAAAAAAAGCAAGGAGCAATATGTTTGTAACTCTATATACTTGATGGATACAGACGCACGCGGATCCGTCTTATAAAGGTCATATGGTCTACATGTGTCATGTATGACAGAAAGAAAATGACCATGTGAGTTGTTTGTCACGTGGAAAATGGGCTATATGGGTTGTATGAGGGGTAAATTGTACGACCCGTATGGTCTATTCTAATAAAAAAAACGATTGATACAACTACCGACAAAGTCATATGGCTCATTCAACAATTTTTTGGCCATATCATATAGCCTTGTACATCATATGGTCCATATGATTAGATTGATAGTCTACACGTTTGGAGATGACATTTGTATAGTCGTTTGTATAGTATCACCCAAAAATAATGATTCTTCTAAAAAGGTAAATGAGAAACTCTAAACATCTAGTTTTAAATTTTATTTTTATTTAGCTAAATTATTTTAATTATCAAATAACTAGATTATCCCTCAGGTGTTTATGGGGATAAATAAATCTAATAAGAAGTGATAAAACGTGTGTACTGTTAAAGGAATAAGTTGTTTTTTCAGGAATTTTTTTAATGATCAACCATCGATTACTCATAAAACATACTTCTAGAATTAGAAGTATGTTTTATGAGTTATCGAGTGTTGATTCTTTACAATATATATATATATATATATATATATATATATATATATATATATATATATATATATAGGGTATGTATCTAGTGAAAACCATTGTGAGTTGTGCAAACCTTAAAAACCCATTAAGTGGCCATCATTCAGCCACGTCCACATCTTTAGAAATAACTTGTAGGGTATTTTAGGTAAAGCAAATTTTATTATCTTTCCTCCACTTTATTACTCCTGACACACTCAATACACATTTTATCTCTCTCTCTCTCTCTCTCTCTCTCTCTCTCTCTCTCTCTCTCTCTCTCTCTCTCTCTCTTCAACAAAATTTCCCCTCAATCTTGAAAACATGTAGAGATGGTAACAAGATTTGAAACAAAACCATCACTAAAACCATCACTGTTATCATCTACGCATACCACCACCTACAACCACCTTCCCTTCGTCTTCACCTAATCCACCTAGATTCGAAATGGAAACATCACCATCAAATCTGAATTTTAATATTTATCACTCACCCCCTCTCTCTTGAATAACCATAACATTAAAGAAGATGAAGACAAGGATGGAGAGTTTTGAACCCATCATGTATTTTTCTCTCACCCTCATGGTCTTCTTCGTCTACCACAACGATTGAGAGTTTTGAACCTAACCCCGTCGGTAAGGGAAATAACTAACGGTGGTGGTTGCAGGTGTTGGTGGTGTTAGCCGGAGTTTCGGTGGATGGTGGTCAGGTTGAAGCAGTAACATCGGGGTTTTTTACATATCTCTAGATTGTAGATCTAGTCGTTTCCATGTGAGTCTGAGGGTGGTCTCGGCTAGGGTTTGGTTGTTGATTGGCGTCCAGTGGTGGTTTCTAAGTTGCTGACTTGAGTTCATAGTAAGGACTTTAAACACACATTCAAACATTTCCATAGTGTCTTGAAGAATTAATTAAATAGTCTTCAATCAAAGTTTTCTTTCTCCGATGTAATGGTGGAGTATACTAAAATATATTATCTTGATATCTATTAATTTTTAATATAGTAAGTGGAGTATACTAAAATATATTATGTTGTGATGGAGTAACTGACGACGTTAAGTTTAATTCTACATATATGTATTTTTTTTTCTTTTTCTTTTACCTTTCAATTGGGTTTTTTTGAACTTGCATGTTATTTTGATTTTTGGGTTTTACTTGTATAAATGTCTGCCTTGTATAGGTCAGAGCTCCTTTTGACTAGTATGATATTTTTCTAAGTTCAAATTTTGTAAAGAAAGCTAAGTATTTTTTGTGAGTAGTTAATGGAAAAGCCGTCCATTTGGTCAATAATGTAGTTTTTATAGAAAAAAAATCATGTTACAATGTTCATTATTTTTACATTCCACCCATTATCTTGTGCAGATGGAGTTCTTTTTAAGGATTGAAGAAAATGAGATTGGTTTGTTACATGATGAACATTTGTTATTTGAGACATGTTATCATTTTTTTTGTTACAAGTGTACATTTTATTCATCAATAGATTGTTATTATGTTTTTTTTATTTCTCTTTTATATTTTCTTTGTATCGAGATCATGTTACATAAATCTAACATCAGGAGTATAAGTTGTAACATAGTAACAAAAATCGTAACATACTAGATGTATAAGATGTAACATGGTAACATCAGTTAGCTACATAATAACATAAACTGTAACATGCTAAAGTACATATTATCACACAACAATAAAAAATGTAACTTACAAACAAAAGTTGTAACACAATTAAAGCACTTGGAAGTCAGCTTACTTGTCAATATTAAAAAAAAAATCCAGCCATACCACTATTTTTCGTTACAAAGATGTATAAAAATTGAAGCATATGAATTTTAAATTAGGAGAGAGAAGTCAAATGATTGGACATTTGAATTTGAAAGAAGAGAGAGAAGATGACAGGTTATATTATCTAGGAACAAAAAGGTAAGGGGTTAAATACCAAATCTACCCTTTTCTTCAAACAAATAAAAAGGACAACTACCTTTTAGACATTAATTGATCAGATTCAATATCCACCATAGATCATAGTAGATCAAGGGTTGATATAGGGTTTCTTGGGTTTTCACAACTCAAGAGGGTTTTTATTTTAACCCAACCCTATATATATATATATATATATATAATCTAAAAAATGACATGTTGCTTTTATGGTACACATAGTTTGTCATTTTATATTATATTTGTCTATTCCGATACGCTTTCAGTGTATAAACTAATTTGGTAGTATTTTTCTTAGTTCGCTTTACTATAGGTATGTATTGGAACCTATATTATTAATGTGAAGCCCACGGGCTCAGTTAGCTATCTAGGATTTCGTACAATCTTTATATATTGTAATCATCTATTGACTTAATGAAATCAAGTATTTTACCATCTTACATGGTATCAGAGCCAACCTAAGCACTATATCGTTTCCGCTGCACCACTAGAAAAAATACAAACCCTAGCCGTCGCCACCGAGTTAAAACCCTAGACAGGGCGGCGTGCCGCCACCACCGCCGCCCTGTCCCACCTTCATTTTTTTAGTTTCCTTTTCTTATATTCAGTTTCTGATCACCGTTCGTTTATTCTTTTGTTTTCGTTTAGAGTTAAATAAAGTCTCAATTTCCAGTTGTATATCTCGCAAATATTCCAAAATCTATTTGTTTCCACTGATGCAAACAGATGGTGCCAGAATCACTTTATCACAAAATTGATTTTGGTTTTCTTTCACTTCTGCCGGCAAGACACAAGAAAATAGGTGCAACATGTATTTATTGTTTTGGGATAATTAATCCTTGTGTATGGTTAAATGTGATTGGCTCTTGTGACGAATGACGAACACATACAACTTCAAAGTGATGTTGTTTGTGACTGCCTCATCCAACACTTATAATAAGATCTTCTATAAAGTCTCGGTGGTCTTCATTCTTAACCATCGCCTCTCTGTGAATAGGCTCGTTTCTATTCTGATCGGCTTTCTCACCGGACCACGGTTCGCTGTCACCGATCTCAGCCTATCAAACCACAGATCTCTCTCTTTCTTTTTTTAATCTACAGATCTCACTTCTTTTCGAATCCACTGCCTGTCCGCGGTTACCGGGCTTTCACCATCTCTTTGACAGACCGCCGCACGACTACAGTCACTGGGTGTCTGTTTGTTTCTTTTCTTTCTTTTGTTTGTGTTGGACCACTGTCCACTGCCACCAAAGAACTGACCACGGTCACGAGCCTTCAGTTTGGCACACTGCCTCACGACAACAGTCGTAGGGTGTCTATTTATCCTTCCTTTTATCTTTTTTCTTTTCCGCCACCTCTCTTTTATCCTTTCTTTATCTTTTTTATTGTCATGGCCAACAAGATGACATTGCAACATTGTTTATCTTTTATCCTTTCTTTATCTGGTGGATCATGGGGAACTTGTGGACCGAAACAAAGTCATTATTGAACAATACGGGTATGTTTTTTTAGCAAAGAAGAAGATTGCAGAATATTGGGCCAACAATTCAAGAACCGAGATTGAGACTAGTCTTTTTATTATTATTGTTCTGTCTTTTATATTTATTTTTTTCTTATTGTATTCCAGTCTAAGTGTCCGATGCTCTACCCCTCTGACTGCGGGAGAGTATTGGAACCTATATTATTAGTGTGAAGCCCACGGGCTCAGTTAGCTATCTAGGGTTTCGTACAATCTCTATATATTGTAATCATCTATTGACTTAATGTGAAATCAAGTATTTTACCATCTTATATTCAATTGTTGAACTTGAAATTCAAATTCAAATAATAACATGTGTGGTTAGAGAATATAAATGAACTAGTTTTTATCCTGGGAGCGTCCCGGGTTGAAATATCTAATATAACATAATAAAATATATTATTATTATTTTAAACAAATCTCTGCAATAAGTTATCATATTCAAATATAAAAAAAAATGAATCTCTGCGCCGGGGTATAAATCTAGTTCCATTACAAATGAATTCGGAAGTTTGTAATCGATCATTCTAAAAAGAACTAACATGAAATAAGAAAAAAAAAGTTAGTTATTGAAATATCGAACGCATTAGTCTAAGGGTTATGTGATGCGTTAAAAAATTCATGGGTATATGATCTGGTATGTAGTTCGGGTATTTGGGTATGTTGTTTCGGGTAATCGGATCGGCTATCACCTAATCCCAGACCCGACCCAAACCCACAATTTTTTTAAACTAATCCCAAACCCGACACAATTCTGTCGGGTTACAAAAAATAGTCATTTTTTCCTCCGATTTTTATATAGCACTATGATACTCGTTAGAAAGATAATAAAACGCTTGTTAATTTGGTGTAATTTTTTCTTTAAAAAACCTCGTATATAAAAGATATTAACGTTTAAAAGTTATGGGAGGAAACACGAGAGATAAAATAATAAAGGTTTAATATTTAGATTTAGTAGATTAGGTATTTAATAGATTAGTTTAAAGATTATAATAGATTAGGTTAAATCATATTTATTTCTTTTTTTAATTGGTTTAGAGTTGCCACATCACATCCTATGTGGCATCTCTAAAATGAGAGGTTACATAAGAGTATGACATGTAGGATTAATCCCTTTACAATATATATATATATATATATATATATATATATATATATATATATATATATATATATACTAGCTGATTACCCCGGGAGGGTCTCGGGGTTGAAAAATCTAATTTTACGTGATGACCTATTGCAAATGGCTCAAGTTAACTAACCACAAAATCTCTCAATCATTGCATGTTAATAGTATTCTAATCAGTAATAACTCATATTCCCCACAAAATCTAATTTTACATGATAACATTAACACTTTGTGTGCAAATGGCTCAAGTAGTCGATTTTTTCTCCGTTTTTTATATAGCACTATGGTACTCGTTGGAAAGATAATAAAACGCTCGTTAATTTGGTGTAATTTTTTTCTTTAAAAAATCTCGTATATAAAAGATATAAACGTTTAAAAATTATGGGAGAAAATATGAGAGAGAAAATTTTAAATTTATTTTTAAAGTATTTTTTATTAAAATAACTCAATTTAATTAAAAAAGGAAACAATTCCAAAACACCAAAAACTCTCCATTATGATGTCACGTGACACTCTCAAGGGAAGGTTGAGGCTTCCATTGCACGCCACGTCAGCATATACGTTTTCTTTTATATATATATAGATAGATAGATATAGATTAAAAGTGGAATAAAAGAATTTCTTCAAGTTTCAAAATCAACTTTGTCTCTAAAATTGTAAAGTAGTTTCTTTTTTTTTTTTTTTTTTTTTAACAACAATTGTAAAGTTAACAACAGTTGTAAAGAAGTTAAACCAAAGGATTCTAACTCCATTCCTCACCACCAATGTTGCGATAATAGAATGATGTTTTTGTTAACAAAATGCATCAAAAAGACAAAAACTCATGCGTTTGCAAATATTGGCCTATTGGTTCCCTCGAATAGTAATTTATTGAGAATATTTAGTTCCAAATACAAATTCTTTGAAAAACCTTATTTCAAAACTAATTCATTTGATATGTTTGAATCAGAATCCAATAGGACCAATACTTTTGACAGATTTCCATTATTTTAACAAATTTCAATTCCTTTAGAAATATTTAATGAAACTTACGCCTACCGATTTTTCTCGACCTATACTCGTTTTCAACAGCTCAGTTTACATTTTATACTTTTTAGACAACGAATTGCCTTCTAAAATGTGTTTTCTTTTTGTTGAAGCACATTCATAACTTTTATTTTTTGTAACTTTATTTACATATATCTAGTGTCGGAAGCTTTGTTGTAAGACTGTTTTTTATGGTATTGCATTTTTTTCACCCATGCTAGTGTTGCATGTATTATTTTTATTGGCATATCTAAATTAATTCACCTCCTTCCCTCCTTCACTTTCACCCATGTTTCACGACACCTTGAGGCGGTGTTCAATGCCCCTCACGCTTAAAATTAGTCCACATCAGCAGGACATGAAACAATAACAAGCAGTCTAATTCAATAGTTCGTATGCCTACTATTTCGATGTAATTTTCGCATTTGTGGAATGAAAATATAGCCATTCCATATATAGTTGCGTTCATATCTCGTTTAGAGGCTGTTTGGTTGATTAAGTGTTGAATCATTAAGATGGTCTGAATGGTTAAGAGACTCTGAATGGTTAAGAGCTGAATCATTCAGCATCCCTTATTAGCTTAATGGTTTAGCACTTAATCATTCCATTCAGATGCTGAAACAAACAGTCTGAATGCTGAATGATTCAGACTTGTTAATGTGATGATTTAACTATATACCTTTCAAAGCTTTATGCATTTCTCGTATAAAATTTGGTAACATAAGTACATAACACTTTTCTTTTCTTTTTCTTTTAATAAAGACTAGATGGTTGCCGTAGGCCGCGCGTTGCGGCGACAACCCCTAAGTTGTTTATAAGCGACGACATGTCATGTGATGCGTTAATCATATGAAAATGTACAATAATTCGATTTTATATCGAGAATGAAAACATTTTATATTTGAGCAAACTTGTTTTTGAATACAGGTTATGTCAGAAACGTAGATAACTCGAATTTTTACCATCAGATGAAAACGGTCTATATTTGAGCAGACTCGTTCCGAACATAATTTACGTCAGAAACGTAGACCAACCAATGTCGTACGTGAAAATAAGAATGAAAGCATATTATTTTTTAAATAAAAAGTATTATATTTGACCAGACTCGTTTTCTAGAAAAACCTTATGACGAAACGTGAATTTATATCGTTTGCGTTGAAACATGAATTTATATACCAACACGTACGGCAAAATGTACACCTACCGAAAACGTACATAAAAAAATACATCGAAACATGAATTTATACCGACACATACATAACAATCACGTGAGAAAATACTTTTTCCTTGAACGTAAAGAATGAAAATACAATGGTTAAATTTGAAAAGTTATAACTCAAGGGGGGGGGGGGGGGGGAATGACATTTATTAAATTTTTAGAAGTGTATAGGTGTAAAAGTCAATTTCAAAAGTTAAAGGGCTGTTTGTGTAATTTTATAACATTTGTCTTTTTTTTTTTTTTATCTTTACATGCACCGACCATGCTTATTAAGTATTATATCTGTCACACCCTCAAATTTCCACTTGCGGGGTTTTACCGCGAGGCGCATGACAAACCAGGATTCAAGTCAACGGTCACAATAAACAATACTATATGCATAACACAAAACCCAAAAGAGATAATTATAGAAGCATAAACTGTAGCGGAAGCTTTAAATGTTTACAACCCAAAAGACATAGTTCAAATGTTTAATGAAGACCATGCTCTAAACCCTAGACGCCCGTGCTGACTCGTGCGCCTAGTTCCAGTTGTTGCTACCTTAGCGACCTGAGAAAAACATGCCAAAAGACGTCAACATATAATGCTGGTGAGTTCACAGGTTTGTTCAAAAAGAGTTACCAAGTGTTACCATGTCCATACTATATCAATGCTACCAAGTACGCTAGCTAGGCGTATGTTTTATTACTACTACGATTGGAAACCATTACTGGACACGTTTAGCAATGTTTAGCATGTTTAGCAGCCCGTAATGTTCAGCACGATAATGTTCCTGTTCGAGACAATATGCACCCGCCCGGCCCTCCAAGCCGACGAGTGGGGCAGGTCACGCCCAATAGATCTATTCACATTTCCCCCGTTGTGCAAACCCGCACATTCATGGTTTCCCCCGGGACTTTCCAAAAGATCGTATAGCAATATAAAGTTAAAACCATAGTATGACATATGTTACCAAAACTGTTTGGCGCATGTTTTCTCCCCCAAAGTTAAAGCAGTAAAAGTGGGGCCGTGAACTCACCTTAGATTGCGTTCTTCAAATATAAGTAAAGATGTTTAGCCCTTGAAAATCCCTCTACCGGAGATCTATCAAAATGTTCACATAAGTGTTCCGACTAATAACCATAAGGTTATCTAGCCCCCGATTGTCCAGACCATAACCGAGTATGTTTTAAAACGTGTTTAAATGTTTAACCGACACACTAGACCGACCCGACATCCCGTTGGTGACCCATTACCCTAACTAATCAAGTACACATAGATTACACGCAAGGTTCAAGCATAAAACACTTAGTTTGTATCAAAAATCTCATTTCTGCATCAGAACGGTCGAACCAGTCAGTTTAAGGCCTCCTTCGCACCTTTTTACTCTCCTTCGCCCGTTTTACCTCTCGTTCGACCGTTTGATGCTTCCTTCGCACATTTTGCCACGTTCGCCCACTGAAAAGCCTGGTTCGACCCTGAGATTCCTCCTTCGCACCTTCGACTGGTCGAAGGGGGCCAGGTTCGCCCCTGTTGTTCCATTTTGCCTAAAAACGCTTAAAACACATTCAAAACGACTCGAAACATCATCAATCACAGCAGTCAAACATGATTATGTTATCCTAACAAAACCCCACTGATTTTGCCCCAAACCATATCCGTTTCAGCCCTTTCCCAAAATGGCAAAAATTATGGAAACGTCACGTTCATGCATGAAATCTTTACCCAATTTGGAAACTTTTGAAATCGACTCATGTTTGATTTAAAATACTCAGTTTATCGATCACCCGACCATCCCTACGGGTTCTATTGATTATAAACACCACATGTTACGTCTAGATTCGTCAAAATCCCCAATTTACACATAATATCATCATCCAATCGATTCTAACCCTAAACAACAATCAATCAGCATTAAAAGCAATCCTACATCATGTCTCTAACATAGATAAAGCAGCAAAGCATTGAATAACACATTACACCACATAATACTCAATCAACACATGTTATTTATTATGAAAACTTATGTTAAATGATAGGGTTTTGTTTTAGAAAGATGTTTAAAAGGTTTTTAATTATAAAAACACCCTTAGAACAGATCTGGACAATTAAGGTTAGATGAAAACGAATTAAAATGCTTTTAAAAGGTTTAGGATTATGAACACACCTTGGATTCTTGTTTAGATGTTGTAGATAGGTTAGATTATGAAAAAGAAGAGCAAAAACTCCTTCCTTAGTGTTTAAGATCGTTTGAGAGCGTTTTGGGGCGGTTAGGGTTTGTGAAATGATGAAAAATGACTAAGGTTGGTATTTATACTGATCCTCCTTCGCACCAATTGATTGGTCGAAGGTGGTCTCCTTCGCCCCTTTCACAGGGTCGAATGAGACTTGTCCAGGTCGAAGGGAATTCTTCAACTCCACTTCCCTGGTTCGCCCACTTGCATGGGTCGAACCAGACAATTTTCCTCTCCTTCGACCACTCGAAGTGGTCGAACCAGAGCCCCTTCTTAACTAGTTTTCCAGTTTGTCGTGTTTAACGCATTCTAACACATCTTAACACATAAGCATGCATCCTTAGTCTATATTTAACACATTAAAGCACAGATAATCATTTACACATCATTTAAACACGTCTATGTATATAAACCACCACACAACCCATAATCTACACATATACTTAATTAGTTCATGTAATGTCACCAACAACAGAACCCGGTACTAGTGTATTACCAAAACGACTCCCAATGATTCTCCAGATCATTGTACCCTGGACAATCCTAACTTGACCCAACTCAACTAACCCGGTTAAGTTTGTTTATAAACGTTTCTCGCTAAGGTAGACTTAGATGTTACTAATATGTTTAAGCCGAACATGCCGGGTGTCACATCATCCCCACGTTGAAAGAATTTTCGTCCCGAAAATTGCGCAAAGCCCAAAAAGAAAGAAACGAAAAGAACCGAACAAAAAGAAACTTACCGGATGTCACATCATCCCCACGTTGAAAGGAATCTCGACCCGAGATTCATTCCGCTTCAGTAGTAACATGCCTTGATTCAAATGCGCGCTTCGGAAAGAGATGAGGATACTTAGATTTCATCTGATCCTCTCGTTCCCATGTGAACTCGGGTCCACGGTTCGAGTTCCAACGGACTTTAACGATGCGGATTTTACTCCGACGAAGGCTACGAATCTTGTAGTCGAGAATCTCGACAGGTTCCTCCACAATGCGAAGACGATCATCAACCTTGATCTCTTCCAGTGGCACAATGAGAGATTCATCAGCCAAACACTTCTTCAAGTTAGACACATGGAAGACGTTGTGCACACTACCGAGCTCCGCCGGTAAGTCAAGTCTATATGCCACCGGTCCAATCCGATCCAGGATCGCGAACGGTCCGACATAACGAGGGTTAAGCTTGCCACGCTTCCCAAAGCGTATGACGCCCTTCCATGGTGAAACTTTCAAAAGTACCTTGTCCCCAACCTGGAACTCTAAAGGTTTTCGACGGCGATCGGCATAACTCTTCTGACGATCTCGTGCCGCAGCCAAACGTTGACGGATCTGTACGATTTTCTCCGAAGTTTCGTACACGAGTTCCGGACCAGTGAGCTGGCTCTCGCCCACCTCGGCCCAACAAAGTGGTGATCGGCATTTCCGTCCGTAAAGAGCCTCGAACGGAGCTGCCTTGATGCTAGAGTGATAGCTGTTGTTGTAGGAGAACTCCACTAACGGTAGGTGGATCTCCCAACTTTTGCCAAAATCGATGACACATGCCCGAAGCATGTCTTCCAAGGTTTGAATCGTCCTCTCACTCTGTCCATCAGTTTGCGGATGATAAGCCGTACTCATATCCAGCTGAGTACCCAAGGCCTTATGAAGAGCCTTCCAGAAACGCGAAGCAAAGCGGGAGTCACGATCAGAAATGATAGAAACAGGCACCCCGTGCCGAGAAACCACCTCCTTAAGGTAGAGCCGAGCCAACCGCTCGAGTCCATCCGTTTCCTTAATAGGTATGAAGTGTGCCGATTTCGTCAACCGGTCGACGATCACCCAAATCATGTCGCAGCCACTCGGTGATCTCGGTAGTTTGGTGACGAAATCCATCGTGATCCGCTCCCACTTCCATTCTGGAATCTCAGGTTGCTGTAGGAGACCAGACGGCTTCTGATACTCCACCTTGACCTTAGCACAGGTCAAGCATTTGCTCACATAGGAGGCTATATCAGCCTTCATGTTCGGCCACCAATAAAGTATCTTCAGATCCTGATACATCTTATCGGAGCCTGGATGAATAGAATACCGGGATTTGTGGGCCTCGTCCAAGACAAGCTCCCGTAATCCCCCGAGTAAAGGAACCCAAACACGCCCAGCGAAGTAGTGTAGGTCATCAGATCTAAGCTCAAGGTGTTTGTCCGCACTGTGCATCGTTTCGGCCTTAAGGTTTTCCTCCTTCAAGGCATCCACCTGAGCCGAACGGATCCGGTCAGGTAAAGAGGAATGAATGGTAAGCTGCAAGGCTCGGACACGCCGAGGCTTTGCCGACTCTTTCCTGCTCAAGGCATCCGCCACAACGTTTGCCTTGCCAGGATGGTACTTAATCGCACAGTCGTAGTCGTTCAAGAGTTCAACCCAACGACGCTGCCGCATGTTTAACACCTTCTGGTCGAAAATATGCTGGAGACTCTTGTGATCGGTGTAAACTTCACACTTGGTACCGTACAAGTAATGTCTCCAGATCTTCAACGCAAAGACCACTGCACCCAGTTCTAAGTCATGAGTAGTGTAATTCTTCTCATGAACTTTGAGTTGACGAGAAGCATAAGCAATAACCTTCCCGCGCTGCATCAATACGCAACCAAGACCTCGTATGGAAGCATCACAGTACACAACGAAATCATCCGTACCCTCAGGAAGGGATAAGATAGGTGCAGAACAAAGTTTAAGCTTCAGCATCTGAAATGCTGATTCTTGTGGTTCGTCCCAGTCGAACTTTCGGTCCTTCTGGGTAAGAGCAGTGAGGGGTTGAGCGATCTTCGAAAATCCCTCGATAAAACGCCGATAGTAACCTGCAAGACCCAGGAATTGCCGCACCTCAGATGGCGTCTTTGGTGCTTCCCAGTCTTTAATGGCTTCGATCTTAGCCGGATCGACATGAATTCCCAGTTCATTCACCACATGTCCTAGGAATTGAACTTCTCGCAACCAAAAATCACACTTTGAGAACTTAGCATACAACTGCTCTTGTCTCAAAAGTTCCAAAACCAACCGCAGATGTTCCTCGTGATCCGCCTTGTTCTTGGAATAGATCAGAATGTCATCAATAAACACGATGACGAACTTATCAAGGTAAGGCTTACAAACGCGGTTCATCAAATCCATGAACACCGCCGGTGCGTTAGTGAGACCGAAAGGCATGACCAAGAACTCAAAATGGCCATAACGAGTGCGAAAAGCAGTCTTCTGAATGTCAGCTTCCCTGACGCGCAACTGGTGATAACCGGACCGCAAATCAATCTTCGAATAATAGCTGGAGCCCTGAAGCTGGTCAAAGAGATCATCAATGCGAGGAAGAGGATAACGATTTTTGATGGTCACTTTGTTCAGCTCACGGTAATCAATACACATACGAAGGCTCCCGTCCTTCTTCTTCACAAACAAAATAGGAGCTCCCCACGGGGAAGAACTCGGTCGGATGAAACCCTTTTCCAAGAGTTCCTGCAACTGGCTGGACAACTCTTGCATCTCGGGAGGTGCAAGACGATACGGGGCTCGGGCAATAGGAGCTGCGCCCGGAGTGAGATCAATACCAAACTCAACCTGACGATGGGGAGGAAGACCAGGTAAATCATCAGGAAACACATCAGAAAAGTCACGAACCACCGGAATATCCTCGATCTTCTTCTCATCGTCAGTAGAAACGTTAACAAGTGCCAGAATGGCCGAACAGCCCTTCCGAAGATACTTACGGGCTTTCATGCTGGAAATGATACTCAGCGGGGCACCGCTTTTCTCGCCATGAACCGAAAGAATCTCTCCATCGGGGAGAGGGATCCGAATGACCTTGTCAAAACAAACGATCTCCGCACGATACAAAGATAACCAATCCATGCCAACCACGACATCAAAACTACCCAGAGGTACAGGCATAAGGTCAATGGGGAATGACAGACCCGACAGTTCCAAGTGACACTCTCTAAGGATATGAGTCGCCTCGATGTTCTTACCATTAGCCAATTCTATCAAGTACTTAGCCTCTAAAGGTGTGGGTACTATATCTAGCAACTGACTAACATCCACAGATACGAAGCTCTTATCGGCACCAGAATCAAATAAAACAGAAACATAGCGATTGTTGAGAAGGAACGTACCGGTAACTGTGTCTGGATCCTGCCTAGCCTCCGCAGACCCAATGACGAAAGCACGCGCAGTCCTGCCTCCGCCGCCATTCCCGTTACCGCTACCGTTTCCGCCCCTCCCATTATCGCCCTGCTTCAGCTTGGGACAATCACGCTTGAAATGCCCCGTGTCACCACAGTTATAGCACCCCTGCCTCCCCTGAGTTCCCTGAGCAGCAGGAGCAGGAGCAGCCGCAGGAGTCTGAGTTGGGGTGAGCGCCACCTTGCAATCCTTAGCATGGTGCCCCAACTGATGGCACCGATGACAACGAGCCCTGTCACAACTCCCCGAATGATGGAAACCACACTTGTTGCACTTGGGATGCTTCCCGACATACCCACCCGTCTTCGCCCCAGAAGAAGACCCAGACGTATCAAACTTCTTTGCCGGCTGAGCTGGCACCACACCCTTCCCCACACTCTCCCACTTCCTCTTGTTCCCCTCAGTAGTCTTCACAGTAGTACCCTTGGGTGGCAAAACGCCTTCCGCCACCTTCAGGTTAGTCATCCGATGAGCTGATCGGACAACTTCAGCAATAGTGGGAAGATTCCCAGCAGCTACCAACCCAGCAATCTCGGGCACTAGTCCAGACACATAGTGCTCGATCCTCCTGTACTCGGGTGTGTGTAAGTCAGGACACAACACCGCCAGCTCGTTCCTCCTCACAGTATACTCCTCAATCTCCGACCCAACCATCTTGTAACTCCAGACCTCATGCTCCAACTTCTGTATCTCCTCCCTCGGACAGTACTCACCTCTCAAAAGCTGCACAAACTCCGCCCAAGGCATAGCAATAGCCTCTCCCAACCCCACGTTCTGAGTGGTAGCATTCCACCACGACAATGCAGGCCCCTCAAATGTCGCAGTAGCATACTTCACTCGGTCCTCAGCAGGACAGTTACACATGACAAACACAGATTCCACCTTCTCTAGCCATCGGAGCAGTCCCACCGCTCCTTCAGTTCCAGCGAAGTTATGGGGCTGACAGTCCCTAAACTTCTTGTAAGAGCACTGAGGTGGGGGTGGATTGGCACCAACACCTGAAACACGGTACACGGGTAAAACACAAACGAAAGGACACGAAACCCAAAAATGAGGCAAGGTCGACAGAAATCAACTCACCACCCATGGCATTAATCCCGGCCTGGAAATTAGCCATAGCCATGTTCACTTGCTGCTGGAGCAAGTTGTTCAGCTCAGCTTGGGTCATGTTGATGTTCCCACGACCACCGCCTCCGGC
Source organism: Ambrosia trifida (assembly GCA_028751855.1). NCBI lineage: Eukaryota > Viridiplantae > Streptophyta > Magnoliopsida > Asterales > Asteraceae > Ambrosia > Ambrosia trifida. Next base: position 11,283,614 of record CM054131.1, read on the forward strand.
ACGACCACCGCCGCCACGACCACCACCACGACGTCCACCACCACGAGCACCAGACATGATCTAACAAACCAAGAAATCGAGAGATTCAGATTCACTTCCAGTGTCAACCACTAGAAATTTTTCAAGAGTTAACCTAGGGACAAATTCAGGACTATACATCCAAACTCGAAGTCCATCGGGATTTTCATGCATCCCAGTTTATTATTTCGTGTGCACCCGAAATGATAAACTGCTCTACATGGTCCTCCAGATGTGCCCCTAATCTAGACCCTAGTCACCGAACATTGTCGCCTATGTGGCAATAGGTGCAAGTGTAAGAAGGCATGTGTGTGCAAGAACCAACAAATCAACCCCTCCTCCTTCAATCCAGAAGAAGAAGACAAGAGTAGGTAAAAACCCAAATAAAAACGGATGATGTAACAGAGAAGTGTGATGATAATGTAACGACACCCCGACAAAGTTAGTACATGTTCCAAACCGACACAAGTATGTGACCGTCTAGTGTGTGCGACTCGGCTATAGACTAGACTCTAAATGCAGTCCTAGTTCACTATAACCATTGGCTCTGATACCAATCTGTCACACCCTCAAATTTCCACTTGCGGGGTTTTACCGCGAGGCGCATGACAAACCAGGATTCAAGTCAACGGTCACAATAAACAATACTATATGCATAACACAAAACCCAAAAGAGATAATTATAGAAGCATAAACTGTAGCGGAAGCTTTAAATGTTTACAACCCAAAAGACATAGTTCAAATGTTTAATGAAGACCATGCTCTAAACCCTAGACGCCCGTGCTGACTCGTGCGCCTAGTTCCAGTTGTTGCTACCTTAGCGACCTGAGAAAAACATGCCAAAAGACGTCAACATATAATGCTGGTGAGTTCACAGGTTTGTTCAAAAAGAGTTACCAAGTGTTACCATGTCCATACTATATCAATGCTACCAAGTACGCTAGCTAGGCGTATGTTTTATTACTACTACGATTGGAAACCATTACTGGACACGTTTAGCAATGTTTAGCATGTTTAGCAGCCCGTAATGTTCAGCACGATAATGTTCCTGTTCGAGACAATATGCACCCGCCCGGCCCTCCAAGCCGACGAGTGGGGCAGGTCACGCCCAATAGATCTATTCACATTTCCCCCGTTGTGCAAACCCGCACATTCATGGTTTCCCCCGGGACTTTCCAAAAGATCGTATAGCAATATAAAGTTAAAACCATAGTATGACATATGTTACCAAAACTGTTTGGCGCATGTTTTCTCCCCCAAAGTTAAAGCAGTAAAAGTGGGGCCGTGAACTCACCTTAGATTGCGTTCTTCAAATATAAGTAAAGATGTTTAGCCCTTGAAAATCCCTCTACCGGAGATCTATCAAAATGTTCACATAAGTGTTCCGACTAATAACCATAAGGTTATCTAGCCCCCGATTGTCCAGACCATAACCGAGTATGTTTTAAAACGTGTTTAAATGTTTAACCGACACACTAGACCGACCCGACATCCCGTTGGTGACCCATTACCCTAACTAATCAAGTACACATAGATTACACGCAAGGTTCAAGCATAAAACACTTAGTTTGTATCAAAAATCTCATTTCTGCATCAGAACGGTCGAACCAGTCAGTTTAAGGCCTCCTTCGCACCTTTTTACTCTCCTTCGCCCGTTTTACCTCTCGTTCGACCGTTTGATGCTTCCTTCGCACATTTTGCCACGTTCGCCCACTGAAAAGCCTGGTTCGACCCTGAGATTCCTCCTTCGCACCTTCGACTGGTCGAAGGGGGCCAGGTTCGCCCCTGTTGTTCCATTTTGCCTAAAAACGCTTAAAACACATTCAAAACGACTCGAAACATCATCAATCACAGCAGTCAAACATGATTATGTTATCCTAACAAAACCCCACTGATTTTGCCCCAAACCATATCCGTTTCAGCCCTTTCCCAAAATGGCAAAAATTATGGAAACGTCACGTTCATGCATGAAATCTTTACCCAATTTGGAAACTTTTGAAATCGACTCATGTTTGATTTAAAATACTCAGTTTATCGATCACCCGACCATCCCTACGGGTTCTATTGATTATAAACACCACATGTTACGTCTAGATTCGTCAAAATCCCCAATTTACACATAATATCATCATCCAATCGATTCTAACCCTAAACAACAATCAATCAGCATTAAAAGCAATCCTACATCATGTCTCTAACATAGATAAAGCAGCAAAGCATTGAATAACACATTACACCACATAATACTCAATCAACACATGTTATTTATTATGAAAACTTATGTTAAATGATAGGGTTTTGTTTTAGAAAGATGTTTAAAAGGTTTTTAATTATAAAAACACCCTTAGAACAGATCTGGACAATTAAGGTTAGATGAAAACGAATTAAAATGCTTTTAAAAGGTTTAGGATTATGAACACACCTTGGATTCTTGTTTAGATGTTGTAGATAGGTTAGATTATGAAAAAGAAGAGCAAAAACTCCTTCCTTAGTGTTTAAGATCGTTTGAGAGCGTTTTGGGGCGGTTAGGGTTTGTGAAATGATGAAAAATGACTAAGGTTGGTATTTATACTGATCCTCCTTCGCACCAATTGATTGGTCGAAGGTGGTCTCCTTCGCCCCTTTCACAGGGTCGAATGAGACTTGTCCAGGTCGAAGGGAATTCTTCAACTCCACTTCCCTGGTTCGCCCACTTGCATGGGTCGAACCAGACAATTTTCCTCTCCTTCGACCACTCGAAGTGGTCGAACCAGAGCCCCTTCTTAACTAGTTTTCCAGTTTGTCGTGTTTAACGCATTCTAACACATCTTAACACATAAGCATGCATCCTTAGTCTATATTTAACACATTAAAGCACAGATAATCATTTACACATCATTTAAACACGTCTATGTATATAAACCACCACACAACCCATAATCTACACATATACTTAATTAGTTCATGTAATGTCACCAACAACAGAACCCGGTACTAGTGTATTACCAAAACGACTCCCAATGATTCTCCAGATCATTGTACCCTGGACAATCCTAACTTGACCCAACTCAACTAACCCGGTTAAGTTTGTTTATAAACGTTTCTCGCTAAGGTAGACTTAGATGTTACTAATATGTTTAAGCCGAACATGCCGGGTGTCACAATATCGCATGTTATGTGACACGTTAATCATATGAAAAAGTACAATAACTCGATTTTATACCATCGAATGAGAACATTTTTATATTTGAGCTGACTCGTTTGTTTCCAAACATAGTTTACGGCAGAAACGTAGGTAACTCGAACTTTTATTGTCGAATTAAACCGTTTTATGTTTGATCCGACTCGTTTCCGAACAAAATTTACGTCAGAATCTTCGACGAACCGATATCATACATAAAAATAAGAATGAAACGTTTTTATTTGACCAGACTCGTTTCAGGAAAAAAAAAAAAAAAACCCTATGTCGAAAGGTATTCAATCTTTTACGTTGAAACATGAATTTATACCAATACAGCAAAACGGACGACAAAACGTAGAACAACAAAAAACATAAAAATAAATTACGTGGAAACGTGAATTTATACCGACACATAAAAAATGTACATAAAAACAAACATTAGCTTTTAAAAATTTGGAACATAAAACAGCGAAAATAAAATTTTGAAAAGAAAAAAAATTAGATAAAAAACACTGAACTAAAAAGGGTAAAAAAAAACAATTATCCCTTAAAAAGTACAAAAAAAAAATAACTAAAACAAAGTTGGAAAGAAAGGAAAAAAGAGAAATAAGAAATGAAAGGTGAGAAGTGAGAATAAAATATTTGAACATGAGAACTGGGTTTCGAACCCACAACCACAGGGTACATCAGAGCATACTCAACCACTACATCATACTTCAATATTACAACGTTATTGTAAAATAATATATAAAACTGTTATAATTTACTAAAAGACAAAATAGAACACTGTAGCACCGACCATGCTATTTAAGTATATACTAGATACTTGTCATAGGCCGCGCGTTGCGGCGGCGACACGTCCTGTGATGCGTTAACCGTATGAAAATATACAATACTCAATTTTACACCATCGAATTAAAACAAATTATATTTGATCCGAACACAGTTTAAGTCAGAAACGTAGGTAACTCAGATTTTTACTGTCGAATTAAAAGATTTATATATAATCTAATTCATTTCTGAACAAAATTTACGTAAGAATCGTAGACCAATCGATTTCATACATAAAACTAAGAATGAAAACGTTTTACATTTGGTCAGACTCGTTACAGAAAAAAAACCTATGTCGAAACGTGTATTTATACTTGCGATAGGTCGTGCATTGCGACGGCAACGCCTAAGTTGTTTATTGGTGGCGGCACGCCATGTGACGTGTTAACTGTATGAAAATGTACAATAAGTTGATTTATACCATCGAATGAAAACATTTTATATTTCATCCGACTCGCTTGTTTCCGAACATAGTTTACGTAAGAAACGTAGGTAACTCGAATATTTACTGTCAAAATAAAACATTTTATATTTGAACCGACTCGTTTCCGAACAAAATTTACGTCAGAATAGTTTGTCAACCGATATTATACGTTAAAATAAATAAAACGTTTTATATTTGACCAGAATCGTTTCAGAAGGGAAACAACCTATGTCGAAAACTTAATTTATATCGTTTATAGAAAAGTGTGGTGATATAATGGGTTACACATAAAAAGTTTGAGGGGTAAAAAGAAGTTAAAAAGTAAGATTATCTTTTTTTTGTCAAGTTAGAAAGTAAAATGGTCAATTATGTGAAGCCAGAAAGTTAATTTTGTTAAAGAAAAACTTAAAGGATAAATGTTGCCATTTTAGTAAAGTTAAAGGGTGGTTTCTGAAACATGGTCACCGACCATGGTTTATTTAAGTATATATATAATATAATTTGCAGGAAATATGTTTTATTTTAAAATGTTTACCCTAATTTGAATAAACAAATTATTTAAACTTCCTTTCTCTCTCTTTTTTAAAACAAAATCATGATCACAAAATTAGTTGATTGTGACAAGCAATAGTAAGTATTTTCTTCTCAATTCATCCCATATTTAATTCTATAACATGGAAATCAAATCGGAAAATGACAACTTGCTTTCAACCTCACTATAACAGACGATGACAATAATTTTTTTTCATCCAATTTTAACGTAATTTTATATCCACGAAACAAATTACATAAAGATAGCAGGTAGGCGGACAATAAGCAGCGCCGTCACCCCTTTTTGAATACAGAATGCTAATCTACTGAACACAAATCCCCGCCTCTAAACAGTAATTAATTATACATAAGTGAAACCGTATACAAATCCGATACAAACATCGATTAATACACACTCTAGGATGAAAGCAAGTCAAAGAATGAAGCTTTCCTTCGTAGTCTTCTTCCTCCATGGAACTACTTGCTTAAATCCTTTATAGACCGTTGCCTAAAAAAACAATAATGAAGGAGCAATATGTACATAACAGTATAATTAGAGGACTAAAAATGTAATTTCAGCAACAAATGAAATCTCAGCAACTGGTTGGCACTTGTATTGTATGGGTATGACAATTTGATTGACGTTCCCTTCTCTAAAAATAGTACCCACATGCCCTCACCTGCCACTACACTACCTTTAAGTGGGCCATCATGCATTATTTTCTTGCTATTTTTTGACTAAAATGCTTTTATGTTTAATTTTAATTCAAATGAATACAAACCAACTAATCATGCGTTAACACTTTTGGTTAATCAAATGCTCCTTTCGGCGGTTTCTTGTTTTCTTTTCGGTAGTTTGACTAAAAAATGAATTTGATTAAAATGCGTTTATGTTTGATTTAATTTAAATGAACACGATTTTAAACCAAATATGCATTAACACTTTTTGTTAATCACATGTCTATTTATTTGCATCCATAAAATTGATGTGAGTTCAAATTATACAAGTGCAAGTTAAATGGTATTTAAATGTAAAAAGAAACTTATTCTTAAAAAAAAAGGTATATACCTATTATAGTTTGATAAAAAAAAAAAAAAAAAAAAAAAAAAAAAAAAAAAAAATTTAATGGCAATTTTTACTCGTTCTCAAACTACACAAAATTAACCTAATCTACTTGTTTGAGATTGAACCCAAAACCTCTTACTAAGAAGAGGCGATGTGATACACAACAGAACACACCACCATCCACCGTCACGTTAACAACCTGACGGAAGAGCCAGAACCAGAGGTGCTACCCGCCAGGTACCCCGCAACACATGCACACCCAATGTTTGCATCATTGGTTTCCATCACCCACTCAACATACCCACCCACCCCATCCGAATTGACCGGCGATAGTGTCGTCGGTCGGGTACGGGATACCTGGCCCGACACCACTACTTGAGAGCACACCCTCCCCTAAGACACAAAAGACTATACCAAGTTACGAAGTGAGCTAGCCACACACTGATTTTATTATTTTCTTTACTTATTTGTTTATTATTCATCAATTTTGGAAAATCAAAAATAGTATTGTCTTTAGTGAGAAAATAAAGCCTCATGCCCCATCTAACCTAACCCATACTAAATGTAGCTTATTTTCTCATCATTTGAAAACTTTTTTCTAAACATGCAATACACACTTGTACTTTATTCATCAAAGGTTGTACACTTGTACCAAAGCAATTCAAAAAAGTAAAACAACAAATTCTTACCCAAAAGTGGGACCTCGTGACTTTCGACAAACTAGAATTTCTCCTCATCTTATTCTCATCGGAAAATCCTGCATCCATCGATGACGCCGAAATTACAACACTACCCTTATGTTTCCGACCACCACTTAACAACCTAAACGACCCAAACTGTCGGTTCCCTCTAGTAAAATTCTGCTGGTCATTTTTGTCGTCTAGCTGTCCGCCACCATTCTCCTCATTCGGACTACTCAACCCACCGCTACAGTTACTATCAAACGACCCTTGCAACTGCCCTCTACGACGTCGTTCTTTAGCGAACCTAAAAGAAGAGGATGAAAAGACGGATTTGCCCTCGAGAACCGTTGTGGGTGAGGATGTTTTGGCTAGTCTTGGAGGCAGCTCTAAACATTTGTTGATGTGTGTGGATGATATTATTATGTCCGTACATGGTCTGGGCTTACCCGGTTGCTCTTCCCACTGGAATGGAACCGAAGCTGTGGTTTGGCGAGGTGGTGTTAATGTGCCCGATGGTTCGGAGAGGTGTGGTGGTATGGAGAAGAGTGGGAGTTTGGGTAGGGTATACGGGTCGGGTTCTGTATTGGATCCCATTTTTATGTTATGAGAGATTGAATGAAATGGAGATTAATTAGTTTGTTGTTTATAGGTGGGTGTTTGGTGTGAGTCACGTGAGTATTTTATGGCCATGAAGCTTTTGATTTGTATGATTGAGAAGTTGTTTAGCATAATAAAATAAAATAAGGAATTATAAATTTTACACTGATAACAATTTGGACACCCGTAACTTATCTATAAGGCTTATGGTATGGAGACGTCAGCCCCCCCCCCCCCCCCCCCCCCCCCCCCCTCTGCTTTTTGCCCCGTCCCCCAGCACACCGCCCCCTGCCCCGTCCCAGCCCCCCCCCCCCCTCCCCCCCTCGTCCTTCTGAGAACGCCGAAGACCAACCAATGAGGATTTTTCTTTTTCTTTTTTTTTTAATTCCAACGGTCAAAATGCAACGGCTATTTTTTTTTTTTACCCCAAAACCAAATATATAAACACTACCATTCATTTTAAACCCACATAAACAACCAAAACCAACTTAAAACTCTTCTACTTTTCTTTAAAAAAATACACAACAATGTCATACCTACCAATGTTTGATTCCTCGTCTTCGTCGAGCGAAGAAAACCGGGTTTTTGTGAACGCGGTTTGGGAATCGGCACAACTAATCGTGGCGGAGGAAGCCGAGGTGAGCTCGCAACCGCGACATAGGCAAGCGGCCATAAACAGAGACCGGGAGGGTAAGTTTATATTTTATCTTCAAATATATATATTTCATACTTTATTTTTTAGAAAGTGTTAATTTTCTTCAAATATATATATTTAGATACTTTATTTTTTTGAAAGTATAATTTTTCTTCAAATATATATGTAGGTGCACACGAGCGATTAATCAATGATTACTTTGCCGACCAACCGGTGTATACGGACGAGATGTTTAGGCGGCGGTTCCGGATGAGCCGTCGGTTGTTCGTACGTATTGCCGATGATTTGGCGAGTTGTGACCCATATTTTACATTACAGCACGATGCTAGAGGCAAGCGTGGGTTCACAACTTATCAAAAATGCACGGCGGCATTGCGGCAACTAGCTTACGGGACGACATCCGACTCGTGGGATGAGTATTTACGGATGTCCGAAAGAACGGCACGTGATTGCTTGTATAAGTTTTCCAAGCGCGTTGTCAAGATATACAGCAAAAAATATTTGAGAAAACCAAACTCGAACGATATCCAGAAATTGTATCAGTTCCATCACGAAAGGCATGGTTTTCCAGGGATGCTTGGAAGCATCGATTGCATGTACTGGCCGTGGAAAAATTGCCCTAATGCGTGGCGTGGCATGTTTTATCGAGGCGATCAGGGTCACCCGAGTATTATCTTAGAGGCTGCCGCGTCACAAGACTTGTGGATTTGGCATGCCTTTTTTGGTGTTCCCGGTTCCAATAACGACCTTAATGTTCTTAACCAATCATTGGTGTTTGATGATGTGAGAAAGGGAACCGGTCCGGATACAAAGTTCACGGTTTCGGGGGTGGAGTACAAGCACGGGTATTATCTTGCGGATCTAATATACCCAACCTATTCTACACTTGTTAAAAGTATTAAGCACCCTCATGACGAAAAAAGAAAGAAATTTGCAAAGTTTCAAGAAGCGGCGCGAAAGGATATCGAACGAACTTATGGGGTTCTACAAGCGAAATGGCACATCATCGCAAACCCGGCACGTGCCTTCACACCAAAAAAACTTCGTTATTGTATGTACGCTTGCATCTTGTTGCATAACATGATCATCGAAGACGAAGACCGAGCTATTTGTGAGTTCGATGAAAATGCGGTGGAGGAGAATACTATTCCGGATGACGAAGCACAACAAGAGTTAAACGATTTCGCGTTACGTAACGAACACATCCATCATCATCTACAAGCCGACTTGATCGAATATATATGGAACAACGGAATCGACTATTAGTATTTTACTACTTAAGTTTAGGATGGTTTGTTATTTTTTTTTTAATTTTTAGGATGGTTTGTAATTTTTATTTTAAATCTACTATTTATTTGAATTTTATTTTGTTTATTTGTTAGTTTTATAAAAGTAGTTAAAATTAATTTTTATAAAAAAATAATAGTATTTAATGCTTGAGACATGGGTTTCTCATGTCTCCACACCCCACCCATGTCTCAAGCATATGGAGACATGACCTTGCCTAGGTGGCATCCTATGTGGCATGGAGACATGACCTTTCTCATGTCTCCACACCCCATAGCCTAACTTTGCTTGTCGTAGCCGCATACGTGGGTCTATGGGTGTAAACGAGTCGAGTCAAGCTCAAGCTTGACTAGGCTCGAGCTTGGCTTGTCATGCTCTTTTGAGGCTCGAGCTCGGGCTCGGCTCGGTTCGAGTCTACTATTCTAAACTCGAGCTCAGCTCGAAAGTAAAACCTAAGAGCTCGGCTCAACTCGAGGTAATTTAAAAACTATTGAACGACCTAAAAGCTCGCTTCAATAGCTTCAACAAGCAAAAGCTCGGCTCACCAATATTGTTAATTAAAATTGAACATTTTCAAAGGACAAAATCGCATACATAAAAAATATAACATTTGTTTGGGCTCGCTAAACGAGCTCTGTATATAAGGCTCGAGGTCGATAACTAAACTAGTCATTTGTCAGGCTCGAACTCGGGCTCGAGCTCGTTAAGGCTTGGCTCGTTCGAGCTTTTTACCGAGCCGATCTTGAGTAGCTCTCGAGCTGCTACGTGTCATTTACACCCCTATGTAGGTCGGTAGAAGGGCAAAACTAAAATTGTACTAATTTTAACATTATTTTATTAATATTATCGCAATAACATTAAAAACGATGGGCGATTAATCATGCATCATATGGTGGCATGGTGACGTGGCTCTTTTTGCTGATGTGGCATGGTGACATCACCATGCGACATCAGCAAAAATGGTCACGTCAGTAAAAAAAAAAACTAACAATGGTTAGTCCGAGGGTGATACATGCCAAGAAGTTGAAAGTACAGTGTGTGGTGGTGAACAATTTTGTAGTTCAGTGTGTTAGCAGCCAATAATCAATAGTTCAGGGTGTTAAAATCCAATTTCCCGAGTATAAATTATATAGTTTCCTACAAATGATATTTAAAGGAAAAATGGAAAATTAAAAGATGTGGTACAAATCAAATAGCCTGGTGTACAGCTTAAATAAGGCATAAATACAATTGAAATGTTCATGACAAAGAAACACGAGATCTATGTGACTATGTTTTATTTTTTATGGTTGGGTTTACATGTTGGCATCTTGGGCGGTTTTGTTTAGTCTCCTAGCTTGTTGTAGCTTGCAGAGTTATCGTAAGAGTAATGATCAGGAGCCTCATTGTTTGCTTGTATGGAACTGCGGGGTTGTGGGTCTTTAAGCCAATGAGATGTACTTGTCCACGATATATTGCATGTTTTGGTGGTGATGATGGTGTCAAAGCAAGGATTTACATCCATAGCTGTTGTTACCTCAATAGCATCACATTTAGTTTTTTTAGATTAGATGTTGAAGCTAAGTTGGAGTATAGGTTCGGCTTACATGTACGTCTACAAACTGATTGCAAAATCATGTAGTCTATAGATATGGTGTCCAAAATTTTTTTATAACTCCTATCTCTAGGGTAGGGATGAGCAAATGGTACCGGGTACCGGTACCGAATCAATTTCGGTACCACTACCGGTACCCACATTTTTTGTTTTTCGGTATCAGTACTACCGGTACGGTACCGGTATTTACCGATTTTTGCATTCAAATACCGGTACCGTATCGCACCGGTTGTGTTCGGTACCGGTACCCACTTTTGGGAAATTTCGGTACTGATATTTTTGGTACCGGTACCATGCTCATCCCTACTCTAGGGGTCTGCTTACTCACACTCCTTGATGGCGAAAACACGTCTACAAGACATATTAGGTGTGTGTAACATTCTCTTGTTGATGCTTGTGGAAAAAAAAAAGTTAATATAGTTGCACACATGATCTCTGCTGATATAAGCGTGTAGTTACTATAATGCTAGTGAATTTAGTGTGGTCACTACATGTAATATCAAAGAGCGTTATATAGAGACTAAGAAATATATTACCCTATTAGCACACGGACCCTGCACCAGCTAGTTTTTAAACACCCTTGTCCCAAAAAAAAAAAAAAAAAAAAAAAAAAAAAAGAAGAAGAAAAAAAAAAGTCAACCATATGAAGGAAGTTACATACATTGGTTGGTCAATTTGGCAACTAAAAATAATAAATTCTGGATATAAGAAACGTAAAAAGACGGTCTTTAGCGGAACCATATCAATAAGTTATTAATTAGTAAGGAAATAGGAAGTCAAGAAGACGAAACCAGCTATTGGGGTTGGTGGTCCAGTGGTAAGGCAAAACCTTTTAATACACTAAAAGTGTGAGGTCTTGAGTTCAAGTCTCACAAGGAGCAAGAAATTCGCTTTTTAAAAAAAAGAAGACGAAATGATGATAAGGCTCATACACTTAAATGGTCAAAGAGAAAGCACACATGTCATGGTAACATAGTACCTGGTTGCCTTGTGATAGCAATAACTATCGCATGACCATCTCGGCTGCGCTACAAAGACATGCTAAAGGCTCACTATTATCTAAGTGTACGTAAAGCAACAAATATGCGTCATCATTGCCTTTAAGAAACCCAATGGAACAAATCATAAACAAACACAATGATTGCTACTCTCAAAGGCGAAATGATAACAATGAACACCGAGATAAAATAAAACCGCATACATGAGGTGTAATGTAAACGCAAAAGGCACGTGTAAAACAAACAAATAAGATTCACCAAGAGGATGTACACCACATGGTATTAGGGTTGAGCTATTTGGAAAAAAAAAAAACCCAAAGAAAAAAAAACATTTGTAGCATACGGTGTTATGACATGAGAAGAAGGCTGTCTAGACGTTATGGTTGCATTCTAATTGTTTACAATAATTGCACAACTCAATTAGAAATCAATAGAAAAAACCATCTTTGATTGCAATGAACTGGGAATCATGATCCTACACAATCATTAAATTTTGCTCCTTTAAAGGTGAAATATCATCTATGATGGAACAAAGATCTAATGATACGACACCCGCAGACAACCTAATGGATTTCTCTTGCAGGGAATCCTAAGGTACGTGTGAAGCTACTGGTTGGTTGGATCACCTCTCGGTCTCTCCAACAATACTAAAGTACTCAAAACAATAAATTATCTTTCGAACTTTCCAATCACAATACACCCTGAAGTTCAAGGAGTCACCTAAAGACGCTTAATAAGACACAAAATATCAAAGAATAAAAGGAAACCCGGTAGAACCTCCTATCTAAGCGCTCTGAACTTAAATTCCTAATAGCTAAGTTAACCCCAACTACCTATTACCTCTCAGTATCAAGAACAGGCTGAATACTAAGGTCCTCTAAACTCCGAATCGATTCTCCTAAGGAATTCATTGAAAAAACCAAAAACTAAGCTACAAACACAAAGTAACCCTAATAAGCATCCATACATGAAAGACATTCACAAAGACACATATGGAACATCCAAAAGCTAGTAAATCAGTCCTACGTACGCATGCATGCTTCAAACCAAGTGAATTCAGGTTATTTACAATAATATTAATCCATCAATAATCACCAATATCCAAGAGATACCAAAAATCAACAAACATTCATCATAAACCTAGGTAGTTTAATGCTCTAGAAACAATAGTCATGAAGAACAGCTGAACAGAAAGCAAATCATAAAAGTCATGCAAAATATTGTATCGAATCTGAAAAACACAAAGTTGTTCAAGAAAATCAACTAACAATACGCAAAACCTTCAATCATAACCTCCTATAATTAACTGTGACTTCCCAAAGCTTATCTCCCTGAAAGTTTTCAAATTCGTTTCTAAGATGCTCTGGAAGTTGATAGATTGAAGCTAGGGTTGGTTGTTATGCCTATATAATGAAACCTGGATTCACATACATTAAGGGGCTGTTTGGTAGCCTCTAAATGGTCATTAAGAGGTTACATCTGAATAATCCATAACCTCTGAATGGTTAAGATGTAATCTTAAGTATGAATGATTAAAAGAAACATCTTAATGGTTGCCTCTTAACCATTCAGACTTAAGGTTACCTCTTAACCATTCAGAGGTTATGGACCATTAAGAGGTAGCCTCTGAATGGTCATTAAGAGGCTACCAAACAACCCCTAAGACATTAACTAGATCCACCCAAAATATAACCTAATTATCCAAACCTGCGTAGCACTTAACATAATATTGATAAACACAATAAAGTAGCGTCTTAAAAACTAAGTTCACATCTTAAACGAACGAATATAAACGAATACGTTACCAAATGTTCAGAAACATAAACGAACAAACGCGAGCTCTGTTCGTGTTCATTCATTTATTAAACGAACAAACACAAACGAACTTTCCGCCGAACAGTTCATGAACTGTTCGCTGACATATATCATAATAACCATCTAACCAATGTTTTCAGAACCGGACCGGATGTCGAACCGGAGTCCCCACCGGTTCACCGGTCTGGCCGGCTCAATGAATCGGCCCAAAAATCAAATAAAAAAAACCGGTCCAACCGCCTAAAATCCGGTCTAACCGTCGGGTCGCCGGGTCAACCACCGGTTCTTTGTTCTAGTGGTCCAACATATCAACCCGGACCGGTTGGGGGTCCATTTCCCGGTCCAGGTTTAAAAACACTGCTTCTAACCATGGCCAAATCCCAAAAAACCACCAAGCTCACCACTAGTAGAACCCATGACCGTTTGTTATTTCATGAAAACCAAAACTGGAGCAACAAACAAAGATCATAAGAGACTCAAAACAATCAAAAGTAACGGATAACTAATAACCACTAGGACCTGTTGCGAAAGGTTGTTTCCAAAAACCAGAACACACTGCACAGTATAAGAATTCTCGGGGGGGGGGGGGGGGGGGGGGGGTCGGGGTGTTCTGGTGATGACCACCGCAAGGGGGTGTGTTGCTCAATGTGAGACTATTAAAAAAAAAATGGTGATAGAATGTGATGGATGTTGTAAGCGTGATGAGTGAAATGTGTTGAAATAAGGTGTCAAATAGTGATTTTGTGAGATAGTGTCATGGGTGATAGAAGGTGATGACCACTCATCGTTCCCTAAAAAAATATGGCTGACAAATGACAATAAGAAAAAACTTCATTTGAAAGGCCAAAATTCTTGCAACACTTTAATGAAAGTATGAAACCGTTAAAAAAAGTTGTGTTAGCCAAATACCTTGGAAAAAGATGCTCTTTGACACCTGGAATCCATTCTTCTCCCTTGTCTGCACGCTGAGAATTCATTCTTGTCTCTCAATATTCATGGCCATTATATAAGGACAACTTGTTATGAAACGTCCCTAAAGCCTTAAATCAAGTGCAACTCATCTCCACCGTAGGCTGTGAAAGTCCAACCTTCTGATCAATACACTCTTGACCGGAGGTAAGCATAAGTCACCCTGTTTCCCCGTCTGTTTGCATCCAAACATCACGGTGGGGCTTGGAAATGGGCCAGCCCAACTCGTTTTCACAAGCCCATAAACCTCTTATGGGTAGTCTAGTAAGTAAGTAAGATAAGGTGGCATGAGAAATGATGGGTAGAGCCTAGCCTTCTTGAGGTGCTAGGTTAAATCCTTGATTTCACCGGGTTTTACTGATTTTCCACTGTCGTGCCTTCGGACGAGTGGGTATCAGGTTTTTCCCAGAACTGGTGGCTTGGTGGGTTACTACTTGTGGGCGTGCACCTAAGACGTGTCTTCACCCATAGACGTATGGGATGCTTTTGTAACCAATTGGTAAGTACCCCGGGTAATCGAGACATCGTTTGTCGGCCATTAAAAAAAAGATAAGGCCCAAACAAATAATTAAACCAAATTAAATTAAGAATAGTTATTAGAGCCTTAGAGGCAATATAAAAGCAAAAGTAATCCAGTGTTTTAGTAAAGCTTAACCAAATTAATTTGTCCAATGCTTATTATGATGGTGACTTTAGTTTCTATAAAGTCATTTAAGTCAACTCGATTTACTTGTAAACAAAGATAATTTCAGTATCTATTTGAGACTTATCGATGTTATGTTGCATTTGATGTGTCCTCCTAGGACGTTGGCTAGGGGTGTTAGAGCATTTGACATTTCCTATCCCCATCCATACTAAAATCTCGTGGAAACACCTTTTCCCCATCCCTGTATTTTTCGGATGAGGCGGCTATTCGTACCCACTTTTATTTTATTTTTACTTATTGTACCCGTTTTTCTAATGTTTCAAATAAATACAATTTAAAGTTTTATTTTCGTTTACTTAAATTTGCATTCTCATATAATCTTCCGATCTTAAATTATCAAAAAGTTTGAATTCTATTATATATATGTATCTTACGATCTTATAAAAAACAAATTGTTAATTTCTATAACTCATTTGCAATATCATGGATTCTCCCTTTATGTTTTTTTAAACAAAATCCAAATTGAAGTTAAAATTCATCTTCACTTTCATGAATCTCAGCTAATTTGTTTGCATCTATCTCTCATTTGTCTAAATACTCTTATTGCTTTGAATATATTTGTTTCATGCTTGCTTAAACTTCACCACTAAAGTTCATATAAATAGATGTTTGAATTATTTATTACCATGAAATTAATAAATTATCATTTTCTCTTGAGGTTAGGCATGATACATCCATATACTCGATAAAATTACCAATGAATTGTTTTTGCCCTTTTGACGTGTCTAATATAAAAGATGAAATAACATTTAAGTATAAAAAAAAACTAATTTCATTTGCTTATTTTTATCTAAAAAAGGATCTTTAACATAAGATAACTAAATAAATTTTTTATTTTATGTTCCAACGATTATTTTGTAAACATGTTGTCCACTTAGAACCTTTTTATTTAAAAAAGGAGAGGGGGTATAACAAGTAAGAAGGGAGGGGTACATTTAGCCCACTTTTTTCGGATAAACTAAAGTCGAATCCACATATTTGAGGAATGCAAAATTGAATATTTGAATCCTTATAATTTTAGGGAGATGGAATGTCATGTAGGAGGTTTGTTGAAATTGAGATAAATTTAGGGAATGGTGATTATTAGATGGGGTTGGGATTGGAACATGGAATCATTAGATGTGCATGCTCGTATTATACCATTCAAACTCGAGAACAAGTCATAGAAGTTTAGGAAGTGTTTGAAGTCTCCTTGTGCTACAGTCATTGGCGGATCTTGAATTGTGTTTTCGGTTTAATAAATATATATATATACATATATATATATTTGAAATATTTCGGTAAAGTTACACTACGAAAAAGAAAAATTAAAAGCTTCACCTATGTCTACATTTAGCCCACCCCTTTTTGGATAAACTAAAGTCAAATCCCCATATTTGGGGAATGCATAATTGAATCCTTAAAATTTTAGGGATGTGGAATGCCATGTAGGAGGTTTGTTAAAATTGAGATAAATTTAGGGAATGGTGATTATTAGACGGGGGTTGGGATTGGAACATGCAAGTGTGAGATGTGAATGCTCGTACCATTCAAACTCGAGAGCTTGTCATACAAGTTGAGGAAGTATTTGAAGTCTCATTGTGCTACAGTCATTGGTGGATATAGCTTGACTGCGTTTTCGGCATAATAAATATAAAATTTTTAGAATACATCGGTAAAGGTTACACTACGAAAAAGAAAAAAACTGGGGGGTACCCTGGCCCATTAAAAGCTTCGCCTATGTCTACATTATTATGTTATTATTGGTACTAATGTGTAGGGACACCAGCAGATGTCGTCATCTCCTTTGTCGACAGAGGAGATGGAGACCCACACAAGTCTTACAATGCAACAACCACAAGCATTATCATACAATCATCCTTGTGGAGATCTACTTGATGGTAATTACAATCACGTATGCCTTAATGTTGTTGCATAATGATGTTAATGCTTAGATTCTAGTACACCAGAAAGATGATATTAGCACTTAATTCTAAGCTAAATAATATTGGATTTATTTAGGAGGAACGCGAAGAGATTACCTTGATATCATTGTTCCTCTCTATAGAGCATCAATCGAAGGAGACTGGAAAGCTGCAAAAGTCATCCTTTAGGATAAGGAATATTTGGTAAGGTATAGTATCACTGAAAGAAAGGAAACGTCACTTCACGTTGCAGCAATGGGCAATAACATCAAGTTTGTGAGATATATTGTGGGCATGATGAGTATTGTTGACTTGGAATTACAAAATGAAGATGGAAATACAGCCTTTTGTTTAGCAACTATCTCAGGAGATGTTGGTATAGCTAAAATTATGCTTGAGAAGAATAGGGCACTGTCAATAATTTGTGGTAGTAAGAACATGATGCCACTCTATCTGGCTGCTTTCCACGGAAATCATGAGATGGTTACTTTCCTCTACGACAAGTCTGATAGAATGATGGGTAACAATTGGACAAATGACAACAGGGATGGCGTATTGTTGAAATGCATCCAGTCTAAGATTTTCGGTATACAAAGGCTGCTTAATTATTAAATATTTGTACTATGTTTTAAAATATGTTCTTAAATTATTGCCAAATCTTATGTAGATGTTGCGCTACGAATAGTGGAGGACAATGGAGCAGTTCCTCAAGATAAGCTGCATGTGATGTGTTGCAGGTATTGGCCCGAATGCCTGCGGCGTTCAAGCGGTTTAGACGAGACATGTTTACCCCAAGTAAGCATGCTTCCGTGTTAGTTATTTACTTTTTGTTATACATATAGCCTTCAAACATATGTGTAATATGCCACCTACTTTGTTTCTCATTTGGTTTTTACTTGCAGTTTTGGCACCACTTTATGATTATACTATGGCATTCATTAATTTGGTGGCCAGACCCGCCTTAATGGAAACCGATGCCACACGACTACTACAAGTACTTTGGAAAAGGATAATGGAAAATCCTAAAGATGTTATTGATGAAATACTAAGAGGCCCGATGATTGAGAAAGATAAAATGCATACATATCCTTCTCAAGTTCTATTCATTGCTGCAAAATTGAACAATCAATTTTTTTTTTGGTTGAGCTGATTCGTGAATATCCCGATCTAATATGGAAGAGAAACGATGATGGACAAACCATCTTTCATGTTGTTGTTGCTCATCGTCATCAGGATGTCTTCAATCTATTATATGAGATTGGGTCAATGAAGGATCTTATTACTTCTATCATAGACCAGGAAGGCAATAATATTCAGCATTTAGTTGGAATGAATCCAAAGAAGAATGCTTATGAGGACTGGGTGACTACTACTTTTCAAATGTTTAGTGAATTCTCATGGTACAAGGTACATATATATTCTTTAATCTCGATCAAAAGCTTGCAAACTCATTTACATGTAACTGATCATATGCTGATTGTATGTATGTATAATGTATGTATGTATGTGTCTTGAAGGAAGTAGAAGGTATACTCCCTCCTCCATATAGAGAAGTGAAGAATGCAGTCGGAGAAACGCCATGAGAATTATTCACTGAAAACCACAAGGATCTAGTTTCAGAAGGTATGAAGTCAATGAATGAATCAATTAATGTATCGATGGTGGCAGCTGCGCTTGTATGCACCATAGGATTTTCCGTAGTTTTTCAAATCCCCGGTGGATTTGATCAAAATAATGGATTTCCTATATTTCTCCATAACCTGTATTTCATTGCTTTTCTAGTACTGGATGTCATCTCCTTTCTCCATGCTACATATTCGATCTTCCTTTTCATGAGCGTCATCCTTTCCCGTCAACACAAAGACATGGAATCCCTATTTATGAGATGGGTGCATGGTCAACTAACACTTTTGATATCTGTAACGTTCCTATTCTTTGCTTTTTTCATCAGCTTTCTCATTCTATATTGTCAAAGGACGTGGATCCTGAGTTGTGTAATCTATGGGTTTGCTTTTCCATTAGTCGCAATGGTCGCAGGATACGCTTTTATGTGCTTTTTTATTATCTTAGATACGCCAACAGCGATAACTGGTCTACCTTTTAGTCCCAAAAAACATAGGCTCTATCGTAACAACTGAAAGTTCCAAATGTTCGTTTTTTTTCTTTCATGGTCATTTATTATGACTTGATTTGATCTAGTCTGTATGCTTTTGTTGATTTATAAACTAAACTTTAGATTATTGTTTGTAAACATATGTTTGATTGTATTTGTATCTAGAACAATGTAGTTGTTTGTAAATACTTAGGAGTGTAGTATGTTAAATTAACAAGGAAGATGATCAAAACTATCGGCTGCAAATGGGTCAAACAACAAAACTGAAGGCTGCAGCACAACAGAAGACAAAAGGCACAACTCAAAGTGAAAAGACCAATATACCCTTGACAGTTAAACTGATTTATTGGCGGGAACAATGCACTGGTTGATCAAATAACTGTCATTAGGACATGCCTCTTCATTTGTATATAATAAACATCCTTGTACATTTGTTAGTTACCAAGATTGTTATTCCTAATACAATCCATTTGTTTTCGAAAAGTTTTCTGTTCTTGTTTCTGTTTTTTTGTCCAAACCGAAGACAAACATTCTGTCATTCTGAATTATCATATATTGTTCTTATTGCTTGAAATCTATTATTCCATTTATTCTGTTTCTGATCAAATTTCGCTGCACATCAGAACTGTTTGCCAATAAATCTGGTATCAGAGCCACTCGATCGATCACTCATTTATCAAATCAAATTCACTAAAAAAAATCCTTCATTCAATCACCATGTCTCTGTCCGAAATAACACAACAATCTGAATCAGGACCCTATTGGCCTGTCTCTGATTCGTTCATCACAGTAAGAAAGAAAACTTTACAAGAATTAAGAAGGAGAAGAAACATAAGAAGAATGGATACGCGAAGATGCTTCTATTGCAAAAAACCGGGGCATCTCATTGGGGTATGTAGCATTCGTGAGAGGGATGAGACTTCACAACTTATCAAAGATGCAATTGAAACAGGAATTTTGTATTATCCTCAAAATAATCAAGAAGAAGGCGAAAATTACATTGTTAAAGGAACCGAACTTGGTTCTTAGAACAATGTTTGGTATGTAAGTACTAAAATCAAAATCATATATGTGGAAACTTAGATTATTTTCTGAAAATTAAAAGATCATTTGGGGTAGAATCAAGATACAAGAAAGAATTTTTATTTATAAGGGGAGTGGGAGTAATCGATTGTAATGTTGATGGTCACCAATTGTTGATTCATAATGTATTTCACTCTCTGGATATTGATGATAACATACTTAGGGGGTGTTTGGGATTGATTATTCAAAATTGATTATGCGTTTTGGAAAAGCAGGGATGGAGCTACTTATAGATTATTGCGTTTTGGTAGCCTAAAAAACTGATTATCTGCGTTTTCAAAATGCAATAATCTAAAAATCAGATTCAAAACGCAATCCCAAACACCCTCTTAGTTTACATCAATTGAAGTTGCAATGATATGTGGTTAAATTAGATAGGCATATTTGTACTATACAAAATATGTTCAAGATGGATGTGATGATGAATAGGAATTTGAGGGAAGGTTGTGATTTAAAGAAAGAATTGTTGAATGAATTGGGTAGTGAAACTTTATTTGAAAAAAAAAAAAGAAGAAGAATATCTAAATGATTACTTTGAAAGTTTATCACTTGATAGTGATATGAAAGGAAAAGAAATCAAAGAAAGAATGAAAAATATAGAGTTTCACTAACTTGAAGATTGTATGGAATTTAAAAAAATGATTGATGAGATGGTTATCCTTGGGCTTATAGAAATGAATTGAAGGATCCTTTTCTTAGGATGGTTTCTTGGTTTGTGAATTTCTTTCTACAATTACCAAATAGGCCAATTCCTCCTAAGAAGATAAGAAGGATTCAAGTAGAATTATATGATCTCTATTTGATTGTTAAGAAGGAGAGTGGACATAGGAGGGTGACGAATTATAATATGTGGACTTTAATTGCCAAAGAACTAGGCTTAGAGTATGAAGATAAAGATCACATAAGAATACTTTATGCTTTGTACCTTGATGTTCTTGAATGGCAATATAAAGTCAGTGAAGTAGGAAAGACGGCTCCCAAAAATGGAATGGAAAGTCAAGAAGGCATCAACCAAGTTGGTTGGGAAAGGAATGAAAGATCAATGGGAGATATCAAGGCTAAAGACATACCGGTACTCTACAAAGATGCACACTCATTTGAAGATGATTATCCACTCTTTATGGGTGGAGATTGAAATGCGGCAAAGCGACTTGTCAAGAAAACGACGTATGACTTATCAAAGTGGTCGAAGCACTCGATGAAGCACATAAGACCGTACCAAAGAACAAAACGTCAAGTTTAGTTTAAGGGAGGGTGTTGATTTATAAACTAAACTTTAGATTATTGTTTGTAAATATATGTTTGATTGTATTTGTATCTAGAACAATGTCGTTGTTTGTAAATACTTAGGATTGTAGTATGTTAAATTAACAAGGAAGATGATCAAAACTATCGGCTGCAAATGGGTCAAACAACAAAAATGAAGGCTGCAGCACAACATAAGACAAAAGGCGCAACTCAAAGTGAAAAGACCAATATACCCTTGACAGTTAAACTGATTTATTGGTGGGAACAATGCACCAGTTGATCAAATAACTGTCATTAGGACATGCCTCTTCATTTGTTAGTTACCAAGATTGTTAATCCTAATACAATCCATTTGTTTTCGAAAAGTTTTCTGTTCTTGTTTCTGTTTTTCTGTCCAAACTGAAGACAAACATTCTGAATTATCATATATTGTTCTTATTTCTTGAAATCTGTTACTCCATTTATTTTGTTTCTGATCAAAATTCGCTGCATATCATAATTGTTTGCCAACAGTTTTTTTGTTTTGTTATTAAAATTTGTATGTGTTGTGTGCTATCATGCAAATTCTTCTCCTTGCAATATTATCGATTTACTTATTAGTTCAGCTGTCTTGTTTCTTATAATAGAATAATGTACTTATTCATCGGCTAACACAAAATTTCAATTGCTAAAGGCATTATAGCCCAACGACATCTTGATGGTGGGATAAGTATAAGGAAACAACATAATTCTTGGAGTCTAAATCTTGAGTCAAGAGTCAAAGTCTTGACAACATAATTCTTAGAGTCAAAGTATAATTATTGAGTCAACGTCTATTCATGTTTAGAGGAGAATTTATCTCCCTCATTGTTGTCTTTGTATTTGTATATATAGTATTGTACAGAAATGAAACAACCAAGTTGAACCATTACAAGTTAATTATGTTGTCGATCAAGACTTTGACTCTTGACTCAAGACTTTGACTCCAAGAATTATGTTGTTTCCTTATAATAAGACTTAGGGGGACTATAAGGTCTTGGGTCCGTATCTCACAAGGGGGTTTTCTCATAATTATGAGTTTCCTCCTGAATTGGTGACTTGGTGGTGTAATATGATCGCGTGGTAACACTGGTGGCACGATGATACTCCAGTGGTCCGTGAGCGATTCCAATTGGCCGTTCAAAAAAACACAAAATTTCAATTGTGTGTCGATCATATTAGGGTCTTCTCGAGGTTTAAATTGTATATGTAGTTATTTACTATTTGCGTCCCTATGCTTTTGGTGGTTTTAACTGCTTGAGTCCAAATCGAAAATGTTTAACTACCTAAACACCTAACTTTTCAAAATCTAACTATCTGAGTCCAATTTAGCAACGCCGTCTAATTAATCTATTAACTTGTTGTGAAAAGACACAAATGCCCCTTATATTTTCACCCATTTTATGACTGAATCTGATATCTTTCTTCCTTATCTCTCTCTCTCTCTCTCTCTCACACACACACACACACACATACACACACATCTGAACCTTCCCACCACTGCACCACACTTATATCCTTTTCCACCTCCTTATCTCCTTAATCAAAAAGTCACAATTTGTAACTTATAACTTATCTCCTTTTCAAGGCACAAAAACTCATTTTCAAACTATTACCCAGACACTTTTTTTCTCCTTATTAACTTTTTGAATAAGTTATAAGTAATAAGGAGGACAAATAAGGAGATCCAAACATGCATTAAGAAAAAAGTTGAAGAAAATCTTCCAAACGAAGGCAACTACCAAGAAATGGAAAACATCAAAATCCCTTCATTTAATATGGAAAATATAAAAATTCTTGTCGTCCAATGAGGTGGTGCCACGTGGAACGGCTCATGTTAGCGAGGACCGACTATTCAATTCATTCGTGTTTAAACATATTTCCCATACACCCTCTTAATAAGAAAGAAACTAGTGAATTTTTTTTTATTCAAATTAAAACAAAACATGCCATTTTAACCTATTTTTTAAATAGAAAGCCACACCACTATTTATATGATCCGTATGCATTAGGATTTAAGAAAAAAGTTGACAACCATGTCATCAAGTGGTAACCTAATAACCTAGTAAATATGGAAGATTGACACCAAATGAAACTTCAGCTACTTTAGATTTTAGATTGACAAAAGAAAATTTCAGTAACTTAATTGAAACAGTTGGAAACTTGTTTACGTTTCTGTTTCTATGAAGTTATCCCTTGCATAATTTATGAAGATTAATTTTTTTGAAAGGCGAATTTCTTGCTCCTTGTGAGACTTGAACTCAAGACCTCACACTTTTAGTGTATTAAAAGGCTTTGCCTTACCACTGGACCACCAACCCCAATGACGCATAATTTATGAAGATGTATAAAAGTTTAAAAGCTATATAATATCCATCAAAGATTAAAAAAAAAAATCAGATGATTTGGAGTTTTCGACTATTTTGAATTAATGAAGATTGGGCCTGGGCTAGAAACCACACAATTGATTTAACTTCAACCTTGTTGGGCTGTGATTTAACCCCTTACAGACTAAAAAGCATGTTGTACTTCCAAGGCTTTGTCATTGAATTAACAAAAAGACATCACAACAGGTGTAGCATGTAGCAAGTAGTTAGTGTTTTAATTGATGTATTTGTTGTAAAAAATCAACTTTACATTTTAATTGATAAAAAAAAGTCTAGTACTTGTTAATCCGAAATCATGAAAATTATTCAATTTGTATCCCTGTGGTTAATTGCTAGAATGTGAAGCAAGCTGGGAACATGGAGATATGTAATCAAATTTGGATAGGACATTAAGTGAACCAACATCCTTGCAAGGATGTTTCAAGGATACATAACTAAAAATAAATAAAAACAATCAAGTAATCAACAAAACATGTTTCAAGCATACATAACTAACTAGGCCCAAGCTATATATTCAAGTTTTGAATATATAGCTTGTATAAGTCTGAAATAAAGAGCCTAAAGTTGTTTGTGGGAAAGAGGCTCAAGCTATATATTCAAGTTTTGCAGTCGGAAAACCTGAAATCGTCTCATTTTTTGTCTTCACTGTTTGTTTAGGGTTTATCTCTAATTGTGTTAACCAGATAGTTGTCTTAGTATCTGGTATATATGTTTAGTTTCTTCTTTGTATGCCGTTTTTTCATTCTGGTAAACTATTGTGGATTTGTGGGTTAATAACATCAGGTTTGGGTAATATTGTGCCTTTCATTCATGTTTGTTTGCTACACAACCTTTATTCGTGCAAGCTACGAACGATTTGAACAACGCTGCCATCCAATCATCACTGAAACTTATACCGCCAAAGGCCCACCTAACCTTCTAGCTCACTTCCAAGTCAGACTTGCTTGATTCAACCTCTGAAGCCCGGCTGGGTCGTTGAGTCACTGTTGGAATCATTCAACAATCATTATTTGGTTTATAACATCACAACTTCAAAGATGTTTGATTGTTTGAGTGGTTTTTGTAGAATTCTATTGCTCAAACCTTGCATTCTCATTGATATGATTAGGTATATATACAAATATAATCCCCTATAATTATGGAAGGGATTAATGGAGAATAATAATTACAATACATTTACTAATAATACAAATATAATAACTATGGTAAATGAGGTCTATTACACCCCCGCAGTCGAATCAGGAGGTGAGCGAATGTTGAGACTGGAGCGGAAGTCTTCAAACAGTATGCGAGGTAGACCTTTGGTGAAGATGTCAGCAACTTGAAGCCGTGTAGGTGTGTGAAGAACCCGTATGGTGCCGCGCTGAACATGCTCGCGAACAAAGTGAATATCCAGTTCAATATGTTTCGTACGTTGATGCTGAACTGGATTGTGAGACAGGTAAATAGCACTAATGTTGTCACAATACACCAGTGTGGCCTTGGAGAGAGGGTGATGAAGTTCCAGAAGAAGATTACGAATCCAGCAGATTTCAGCGACTACATTAGCAACAGCCCGGTATTCAGCTTCAGCACTTGACCGGGAGATGGTAGATTGTTGTTTTGACGACCAAGACAATAAATTAGTACCCATGTAAACACAATAACCCGAGGTTGAGCGGCGAGTATCCGGGCATCCCGCCCAGTCAGCATCAGTGTATGCCCGAAGAGATAAATCTGCGCAAGCTGATAAGGTAAGACCGAATTCAGAAGTGCCCTGAATGTACCTGATAATGCGTTTGAGAGCATTCCAATGATCAATGGTTGGGTTATGCATGTGAATACAAATCTGCTGAACTGCGTAGGTGATGTCTGGTCTCGTAAACGTGAGATATTGAAGAGCACCAGCTAAGCTTCGGTATAGGGATGCGTTCTCAAAAGGTGCGCCCGAAGTAGTACTTAATTTTGGTTTTGTATCAACTGGCGTGGCAACTGGGTTGCAAGAGTCCATACCTGCACGACTCACAATATCTAGAGCATATGATTTCTGAGAGAGAAACATCTGGTTGCCTGTTCGAGATACAGAAATGCCCAAAAAATGACTGAGAGGGCCAAGATCTTTCATGGCGAATTCAGCTGCAAGGCTGCCCATGATCTTCTTCCTAAGAGAATCTGAAGAAGTGGTGAGAATAATATCATCAACATATATAAGTAAGTAAGCAATGTCACCCCCGTGGTGATATATGAACAGAGAGTTGTCACATTTACTCTGCAAGAAGCCAATAGACAGGACAAAGTCAGTAAACCGTTGGTACCATGCTCTGGGTGCCTGTTTGAGCCCATAAAGAGATTTCGTCAAACGGCACACATGATCAGGGTAATCCCGATGTCTAAAGCCCATGGGTTGGTACATATAAACTGTCTCTGTAAGATGTCCATGAAGAAAAGCGTTAGTGACATCTAGCTGATGAACGGACCATGACTGTGAAAGTGCCAAGGTCAATACTGTACGAATGGTAGCCGGTTTAACAACCGGACTAAATGTTTCTCCACAGTCAATACCAATTTCTTGATTACCGCCATCACACACCAGTCGTGCTTTATACCTCTCAAGCGTACCATCAGACCTGTATTTGTGACGAAAAAGCCACATGCTACGAATAATATGCATATCAGGTTGTCTCGGGACAAGTTCCCAAGTCTTGTTTTTAATTAAAGCATTAAATTCGTTTTTCATGGCGTTATGCCACTCCGGGTTAGACAAGGCATCTTTGGGGTTTTTGGGTAATGGGGCAATGGTAGTGGTGGAGAGGTTAAAGATTTGTTTGGGCTTGGATACTCCGGACATAGCTCGGGTGTGTATGGTGCGAGTAGGAGGTGGGGGGTTTGGAGGAGGCGATGGCGGGTTTTGAGGAGGTGACGGGGTTTGGTTAGGTGGTTCGAGGTGGGTTTGGGCCGGAGGTTGGGATGGAGTGGAGTGGGCCGCTGGTGAAGGTGGAGGTAAAGAGTGGGCCGTAGAGGTGTGAGAGGGTGGGGTGGGATGTATTGGGCTTTGGTGTGGAGAAGGTGGATGTGGGCTTGGGTGTTGGATATGAGTGGTGGGCTGTGGGGGGTTATTAATTGGGCTAGGGTGCTGTGCGGAAGGAATGGGTGGATGGAAAAGATATGATGGGTGGACAGTGTCTTCTAAGAATTTGTAAGTGTGAGGTTTTGTTTTATGGGTTTTGGAGAATGGGAAAATGGTTTCGTCAAATAATACATGACGGTTGATGGTAATTGTTTTAGTGGTGAGGTCAAGGCATTTGTAACCTCTATGATTGGATGGGTAGCCTAAGAAGACACATGGGTAGGAACGGTAGGCAAGTTTGTGGATGGTGGTGTGAGGTATTAGTGGATAACACATACACCCGAACACACGAAGGTGATCGTAGGAGGGCATATAATTATAGAGGCGTTGGGTGGGGTTTTGAAAATTGTGGATTTTTGTGGGAATGATGTTATGGAGATAAGTTGCGGTTTCAAGGGCGTGATGCCAATAGGTGGTGGGCATGGAAGAGTGCGCTAAGAGGGTGCGCATTTGGTTGTTAATTGTGCGGATTTTTGGTTCAGCTTTGCCATTTTGAGATGATGTGTGAGGGCAAGAGAAACGGAAGTGCATGCCGTTTTTGGTGCAAAAGGTATGAAATTGGTTGTTGGCATATTCACGTCCGTTATCACATTGGAATTGTTTGATTTTAGCATTAAATTGGGTGTGAACAAAGGTGGTAAATTTGGTGAACATGGCAAAGACATCAGATTTGTGGGCAATCGGATAAGTCCACAAAAAATTTGTGAAATCATCCAAAAATAAGACATAATAACGGTGACCCCCGTTGGAAATAATAGGGGAGGTCCAAACATCACTGTGTACAAGATCAAATGGCATAACAGTTCTTGTATTAGAAGCAAAAAATGGAAGTCTAGTATGTTTACCAAAAATACAAGCACTACAAACTTTATTGTTCAAAGAACCACAACTAATAGAATTAGAAGTTTTTAAATTATTTAAAATAGCCGGGCCTGGGTGGCCGAGGCGTTGATGCCAAATGTCTTGAGAAAGTGCTGCATAAGTGGAAGCAGAAGTGAGGTTGGTGATGTTGGACGGACTGAGAGTGTAGAGATCCCTCGAGCTATTGCACCGTAGGATAGGTTTCCTGGTCTGGAGATCCTTCACAGTAAAACCATAAGGGTCAAATTCAACGGTTAATTGGTTGTCAGTAGTAAAACGGCGAACCGAAATAAGGTTTTTAACAAGGTTAGGGGCATATAGGACATTGTTAAGTTTAAAGGGTGGGAATGGTGGTGGTAAGGTAATATTGCCTTGGCCTAAAACCGGAATGGTTTTACCATTCCCAACAATAATGTTGCGAATAATGCTAGAATTAAAAATAGAGGGGAACTTATCAGATTGAGGAGACATTGTACCTGTAGCGCCGGTGTCCATGGTCCATGATGAATCATTGTTTTGAAGAGCCAGATTGTAGAGAGCTTGGGCTATGTCCGTGGGAGAATAATTGGCGGCGTAGGACTGAGCAGTATCACCCGGTTTTGGGCCTAAGAGACCAGCGGCAGTTTTGTGCGAGTTGTTTTGGGCCTGGGTAGTGCCTGATGGGCCTGCCGAGTTATTGTGGGAAGTATGAGTGGACTGATTGTTTTGCGGAGGTGGGCCTAGAGCTGTTCCAGGGTATGGACAGGGCGGGAAAAAGTAGTTGGGCCAGGGAGTGTACTGTTGGGCTTGGGTGGGATAATTGGGCCATGAAGGTTGCTGCCAAGGGTTTGGGTTTTGCCACGAGTTTTGTTGGTACCGGCCCCGCCCGTAGGAGCCACGGCCGCGTCCGCGGCCACGACCACGACCACGAGAGCGATCGGAGCCGTCGGAGGAGGGCGAGTTGGTGGGACCGGAAGATGGGTTGTTGGTGGATGTGTGTAGAGCAGTCCCGGAAGTTTGAGATGAGATTTTTGCTTGTTGAATTTTTTCGTCTTCTATTTGGCAAAGTTGGGAGCGGGTGTTGTAAAAATCGGGTAGGGGTTTGGTTTGTTGGAGGATGAGTTTGATGGTTTCATATTGATCGGTGAGGCCAGTAAGGATTTGCATGACAAGTTGGTTTTCGGTGACATTGGCGCCTAGACTAATAAGTTGGTCATATAAAAGTTTCATGTTTTGGCAGTATGAGGACATGTCGGTGAAGCGCTCTAGGCGGGTGTTATAGAATTTATTTTGAAGGGCAATGGTTCTAGCGGTTTGGTTGTCTAAGAAGAGATTTTTAAGACGGGACCAGGCATCATAGGCAGTGGTGTTGGTAATCATAATGGTATGCACAAGATCCTGGGTGATGGTGCCATAAATCCATTGGAGGACGATGGCATCCAAGCGTTCCCAAGACTCGTGATAGGTGGCAGGTGTGGAGGTCTCGGGTTCCTTGGCAGCGGTGGTGTTTGTGGGAGTGGTACGGGGTAGGAGATGGTCATAAACATCGTAGGCTTTGCAGTGTATGATGAAAAGCTCAGCCCACGTGTTATAGTGCTCAGTTTGGCGGTCAAGAATGAGGGGAATAAAATTTTTGATATTGGTGACAGTGACGGCAGGGTGTATGCGTGACATGGTTAATGGAAGGGGTGATAATTGGCTGAGATATGTGATAATCTGCTGGAACAGAGGAGCTCGAAAAAAAAAAATGCTGAACAAAAGTGACCGACAATATGCAGAACAAAAAGTGACACGAACTTTGTGGATAATATTTAGTATGATGCGCTAATGTGAGATATTATAATATTGATAGTAAAGGTGAAGGATCAAAATTATTATGGTGAAGAAAGAATTGTTCGAAAACAATCTGCGAAAGAGGACGGCAGAAATATGTGCGGCGATAAGGGATAGGAAGAAGAATTTAGGGTATTTGGCTTTGATACCATGTAGAATTCTATGGCTCAAACCTTGCATTCTCATTGATATGATTAGGTATATATACAAATATAATCCCCTATAATTATGGAAGGGATTAATGGAGAATAATAATTACAATACATTTACTAATAATACAAATATAATAACTATGGTAAATGAGGTCTATTAGTTTTACTATCTTGTTATTATTGACTTTACAAAGCTTTATTGTTAGAAGTTAAAAGAAAATCACCATCAACATTTTTCAAGCATGGAACTCATCCTAACTTGCCTGTGTGCTTCCAATTTCATTTGAACTCTTTTTAAGGATATAACACCTTTTTCCCATAATTATTCAGCTTTTTTTAGCAACTTTAAATAGAAAAAAAAATACATTCCAAGAATACAAAACTTCTTTTTGTCAATTGGTTAACACATGGAACTTGAGACGTTTGGTATCCTATAAGGCTAGACATTGTGATCAATCTTTTAAGGGGGCATGGACAGACACGTGGATCCACCTCACCCAACCTTTCAAAATACATTATGCACGGGCTAGTGGTGACGTGGACGATCGGTGGATGGCCTCCACGTCACCGTGAATTTATTAATTAATTTCTTTTTAAAATTTAAAATAATAAACATTATATTACAAATAAACAAACTACATTATATAAACATAAACAAACCTAAATTAAACAACAAAAAAAAAAACATAAATTAAACCTAAACTAAAACCTAATCTAAGTGCCTCCAGATCATTTGCCAAACAGATAAGTGAGGAAACTCACTGTGCCTTAAAACTAGTAGTCGAACTTGGTGAGATCAGCCACCCCGTAATCGGGGGTATTGAGAGGGGGGGGGGGGGGGGGATTGTTGCAAAACTATTTGGTTTAGTGAGTCGGTGGTTCAGTTTGAACCACCAACCAAAAGTTTAAACTCTTGTAGGACGTGGGGCCAAATCGACCCCCGACGTGGTGGGTTGGTTTACAATTGGGACCACGCGTACAAAGAGCAATTTCTTCTTCTTCGGTCCAACGAACCATCTTCGAAAGGTAGGGTTAAAGGGAACGATGATGTAGACGGTAGAAAAATGAAATTAATTGCAAACCTACCGTTGTCAAACGGTCAAAGGACAGTAAAACTAACGGTCAAATGAACGAATGTCACGTCAACCGTCAGGCGTTGCCTCACGCTGATGGAAATTTTGACCGAATGTGCCCCACGCCCTGGCCCGCACTTGGTACGGTGTGGTGAACCCAAGTGGAAGGGCTCTATGGGTCTTTTCCACGCCACCACACCGTATAA
Organism: Ambrosia trifida; assembly: GCA_028751855.1. Lineage (NCBI taxonomy): Eukaryota > Viridiplantae > Streptophyta > Magnoliopsida > Asterales > Asteraceae > Ambrosia > Ambrosia trifida. The sequence continues at coordinate 11,314,911 of CM054131.1, forward strand.
CCTAATAGTAGAAAAAAATTACTTCAGTTTTCTGACATTTTGATATACAAGAATATGTAGGGAGATTTATTCAAGACAAAATTACAGAAAACATTATTTACGTTTACCAAAAATTGCAGGTTTCAGCCTTAATGTTTAAAATTTGCAGGATTCAGCCTTTAACGAAGTTTTTGTTACAAGAACATCCTTTAACGAAGGTTTTGTTGCAGGAAACATCCTTTCTCACTAACCTGCACTAACCTCGTTAGTTTTTCTAGTTAATTTCTCCTATAGGGACCATTCTTGCCAAATCTAAAATTTTAAAACTTTCCCTCACTCTCCTCCTACCTTGCCATGTTTTTCCAGCGAGTTCATTGTCGGATCCGGCCAACCAACTCCGGCGACTGGTTTAGTCGAAATTTAGATTAAATAAATCTTACTGATCTTGTTTCTTCTTGGAGGCTTGTTTGCATAGTTGCAAAAGTCGTCCGAGTTGACCGATTACTTGCCTAGTACTCGCTACAGGGTGGGTCACCGAGTATAGCCGAGTTGGCCGAATATTCTGAGTACTCCACGCATAGGCCGATTCGACCCCCGAGTACTCGCAACTCTCAGGTCGGCCGAGTTGGTAGTGCCTAGCGAGTTCTGCAACCATGCTTGTTTGCAGTTGTGCATCCATACTTTAAACACTTTTCTTTTCAGCCCAACTTCATCACAAAACTGTAGAATCTCTTGTTCATCTTGCTTTTGAATCTTCCATCCTATTTTTCTGCAAAATCATGCATCCTTGCTTTTTGTTCATCTGTGAATTTTGTTCTGAATCTTTTCTTCATTGGATTTTGACCTGTGTGTGTCTGGTACATGTTGTAACAACCGGCAAAAACGAGGTAATTCCGTACTAATTAACTATACGCGATTAACGTAATTAAGTACAATTATGTGTTGATTATTTAACTGAGGCTTTAGAAAGATAGCAATCCCCAAATAATGCATAGGAATGCATATGTTTAATGACAAAACATGATAGGATCATGTGCAAGTAAATTTATCCGGTATGGACACTGGCGATTACCCGGTAAAAATTAAATAAACGAAAAGAATCCCGGACACCCGGGATATAAAATAAAGAGTAATTTCACAAAATATAATGGGTTTTGGAACTCCAAAGCCATAAGTGAGAGCTCGTTATACAAATCTCCCGATAACGAATAAAGTGAGCGTACCGCACCCGATACGCGCATAACTTATAATTTCACCCGGCAAAAGCCTAAATAACCTATCAACGCTTAAACCGGACTATGTTTAGGGGTTATTAAAGGAATTTTTAATATCCGGATGACACACGGTTAAAACCCGAAAAATACTCGGACGACACCCGAACGAGAGGGAATTAAACATAACAAATAATGGGTAATATTTAGTAAAGTGGACCCCACCCAAACACCCCAAAGGGGCCGGCCTAGGGCCACCCCACATGATTAATCTTCCATTCCTTTATTAATCCAATTATAATCAAAGTTAATCATGAGATTGCATGGAATTGTATTGGATAAAAATCACCTAATCACCTCCCCTCTCTCTCTAAAACTTACGGCCCAAACACCCTCTTAATAATCTTCCAAAGATTTTTCCATATCCTACATAATCTTCATTAAGATCTCATATAATCTATTAAGATTCAAGTAATCTTTGGAGGATTTGGAAGAGATATTATAAGCAATCTTGTAAGCATACTTGAACCAACAAAGAAAAACTTCTTCTTCTTCTTCCTTTGGCCGTAGCTTATACCCCCTCCATATACATCTTCTTTTCAAATTTAACACTTCCAAATCACCTCTAAATCTTCATCTTTCAAAACCCCATTGTGTGTTTCAAGAGCTTAGAGCTTAATCACTTGGAAGAACACACTAAACCCCACTCAAATCCAAGGTTTTTGTCTTCCCTAGCCTTGAGCTAGTAGTAAATTTTTAACCTTGCTTTGATTATTAATGTTCATGTTATGTGTTCTTAAGAGCAAGTTGTACATTAATGGGTAAAATGTGGTTTTTGAAACATAAGTCTTAATATGTTTAACAAGAGTAAAATGGAAGAGTAATAATATGTAGATGGATCATGGATTTAATACTAGTAATATGGTATTTCAAAAATTTATAAAAATATGTACATACACTTATGAAGGATAATGATTTGGGCATGATTTATGAAAGAAACTTGAATATGTTGAAAGATAGTTTAATCATCATAAAATGACCATCTAAAGTATAAAATAAGATGGAATATGTTAGAAAATCATAAATGAAGAAGTTACAAAATTAAAGTCTACTCACTTAGATGAGTGAAATTTGGATATGATGGACAAATACACCAAACACACATATTAGTAGCCTTATGTATGAAATATAAGACTATTAAAAGTGGAATAATGTAAAAATAACCAAACATGAAGAAGATGATTCTTTAAAGTCCACTAGTTTGGAAGAAAAATGCTAACTTTGGAAGTTAGGATGGAAAATGCAACATTTATAAGTTAAGGGACTAATGTTGTAACTTTGAAAGTTGATGGACTAAAATAGATATTTTAAGAAACCTTGGTCCAAAAATGCATTAACGGAAAGATTGGTGTCAAAAGCATAAATAATGATTTTTCCAAGGATAGTTTTGGTAGACACTAGTAAACTACTTGTGTAATTTATGAAAAGTGTATTTTTATAAAAATGGAAGTTTATAAAAATATGGAATTATATTAACATAAGGATTTTATAAAAATAAAGGTTTTTATAAAATATTGGACAAAAGTAGAAACTTGAGAGAACTTATACAAAAATGGATACTTTTATATAAATGGGAATATAAAAGTGTCGGAAACATTTTTGGAGTATAAGTTAACAAGTTGGACTAAAAATACAAAGGTATATCTTTCCAAGTAATATGTGTTTGGAAATTGGAAGTATGAATAATATTTCTAGAGAACGCATATTGGAAGAAACTTGGAAAAATTTAACTATCGGACTTAGTGACATAAACTAACTATAGCGAATAAACGGACAAACAAGAGAAAAATGCCATTGCGGCAAAACGTGAAAATATATATATTTTAAGAAGTAAAATATATATAACATGGGTGATAATTATATAACACTTTCCTAAGTGTTAGAGAAAATATTCGTGGGAGAAAGCGTAACGTAAAGAATTAAAGACGTTAAACAACGTATGGACTTAACAAGAAAAATTCACACGTTTATATATGTATATATATATATATATGCTCGTCTCGACGAAATTCTAGTATATCTATTTGAATGGGAAAGTAGATATGCGAGAAGGAAAACCAAGACGAGTAGGCAAAATATACCTATATATATGTGAATACCGACAAGATCCTAGTATATTTATTTAAATGGGAAAATAAATGTACGGCATGATAAGTCGAGTCGGGCGTTAAGAATATGCTACCGAACGACAAGACCTTAGCATATTTATTTAAATGGGAAAATAAATATGCGGCGAAGTGAGTCGGGTCGGGTATTAAGAATACATTATATCGAACGATACGATCCTAAGTATAATTATTTAAATGGGAAAATAATTATACGTTAGGTAGAGTCGTGTCGAGAATAATAGTATACAAGTTACAAAGAATATTAACGAGAATAATACATAACTCGTAAGAAAAGGGTAATCCATCGCCAATGAACCTAGGATACGCGTCTAATTAAACGGGAATTGGAACAACACGTGGTCAGGGAGTTGGGTGTACAACTTGCCAAGGCACATACACTATAGGTGTAGTGACTTATACGCCTAGGACATTTGTAGGTGCGAGACCACAAATTTGCTATCTTCCTTTTTGAGCCAAGCACAGATTCAGGTGAGTCTCACGGCCCCATTTTAAACTATTTTATGTTTTTCGGGGGAAAGATATGTTAGGGAAATGTTTGACGGGTTAAGTACTTGAGTTGTGATCGCCACTCGGGGTTGAGACCTCTCTACTATAATCATTAATTCAGGGAAATGAAACCGAAGGAATATTTGAATAGTACTATTGGTGCCTGACAAGGCCCACCCCTAATCGATAGCGTCGATTATGCATCGGCGTATGCCTGGGGTGCACGTATTCTGAAATCAAGTCGTAGGATACCGAGTAACGACTTGGAGCGGGGCATTATTATTATTTGTCTTGGTTTGGTTATAGGCTCAAGTAGAATTGTGGGAACTTGCAACTCCTATAAATTGTCATAACATGGAAATTCCCAAGAGATAAAGTTTTGATAAACTAAAACCTGTGAACTCACCAATATTCATATATTGACGACTTTTTAAACATATCTTTCAGGTAATTGATAGATGATGGACAACGTGGCAAGCTGGGTCGGGGGAATCTCTCATTTGGGCGTCGGGTGTTTCGAAAGGGTTTCAACTTTATTTCCCAAAGATTTGGGATGTATTTGAGAAGCCTCCTTAATGTATCAAAAACAATTTTTGTTTATGTGTGGACATCAAACATGGTTTTCGACGTCTTAAATAAATGACCCATTTTCTTAATTACTTATGATTTGCGTTAACCTTGACTTTATGCTCTTGAACCGTCGCGTCGCGTGTTTCCGCCATTGGCGTGGCGTGACAGAAAGTGGTATCAGAGCCAAGGTTATAGCGAATTAGTATTTTCAAAATCTAAACTATAACCAGATTTGGTTCAAAAGATGAAGCTTTCAAAATATATGTATAAAACGCAATAAAGTAAATTATTTCGAAAGAAAAAGAACATTGGGTATGAAGAGATTCCGACCAAGCTAGCCATGGGTATTAGTGTGTGCTACGTAGTATTAGAAGTTAGGAAGAATGCCTTAAATGTACGCTTACCTTTCTAATGAATAATACATAAATATTAGTACGGTTCTTTTGCCAGGGATGTCGGACGCTGAGAGTGCCGCGCCGAGCTACGATAGTAGCATTCAGATTTTGCCAGCTCCACCGATCGAGGTCGTAGTACTCGACCCGGAGGATGATGACATGGAGGTAGACGCCGCCATGGGAGGAGCAGACAGCGACAGCTCCGAGGAGACAGATCCCAGTGAGGACCCAGAGTGGGCCCCCGCTGGAGGAGACATGGCCGCCATAGCAGACCTACCGATGGCAGGGGCACCACAGGCCGATCTGCCTCTCGTGCCACTACCTGCCGCACCATTACCACCCCACCCCATTCGCGCCGTCAGGGATTTCCCTGCGGACTGTGCAGGTCCCTCGAGACCCGCCCCCACCCGGTCTGAGACCGTAGAGTCTCCATTCGATCGACATGCCCACGTCGATCGTGAGCCATTACCCGCCCCTCACATTCCCGTTCCCCCGGGTATGAGGCTTGCGCCTCTTGCCCGAGGACAGAACGGATGGATCTCAGACGACTCCGACGACGAGTCGACAGCGTCTGTGGAGCACATTGCCATACTGATTCCCCCGGCTGACCTGGAGGAGCCTGTTGCTCCGATGATGGAGGACGCCCCTGCTGCACCTACAGCCCTTCTCGCCCTCTCGGAGCCCGTACCACAGGATAGGCTAGCCTCTGCAGGGCACATCCTAGAGGGTAGCTCAGCCCGTAGCTCTGAGTTACACAGAGCAGGCTTGACGGCGTTCGCTACTGCGAGCCCCACTACCCCCACCGTCATGATATCCGCTCCAGAGTGGACCACTGTTACACAGCCCCTTATGGTCCCTTTGGCCGAGCTCATAGCACCTTCCTCAGCACCCATGACCTTACCCATTACCACCTTTCCCATACTGCCACCCCTCCCTGAGATGCTTACCATACCACCACCTGCACCGTACACTGTGGGTGCAGGAGCTCCCTTTATGATACCACCACCTGCACCGTATACTCTAGGTGCAGGGGACCCGTACCAGATGCCACCCCACTTCACCACTGGATTACTGGGTTTTGCCCAGCCCTTCACATCCCTACCGATACCAGACCTAGTCGGCCCATCCCAGCCGACGTACACCGATATACCCGGGCCGTCATAGCCCCACGGGATGGCCCCATTATCTGGACCGGCCTGGTCCACAGTGATCTCGTTAGAGAGCGACTTCCAGATTCTCGCTGACACGGTACAGCGCACTGTGAGCCAGATGGATCAGCAGGCCCGTCTCATGTGGGCCAGGATTATTGACGCCAGGGATGCACTGGCACACTACGCGGAGGAGCTTCTGCGCATGGACGCACTTTGTGGGATCACCGGCGACGCGCACTTTGCGCACCGTCAGTTCCTCTACGAGCGCATTATGACCATCAGCATGTCCATCAGTATGCATGCTCCCCAGTACCAGTACCCACCGCCACCACCGCAGTAGACGGGGAGACATCCCCGATATATATGTAGTAGTAGTAACATGTTAGCGTAGCAGGGATTACAGCGTTAGTTCGCATTTTTTTGCCCAGCCGTGCGGGGTGTGCCGGCATATGACATTATGTTTTTATTTATTTCAAATGATGTATGAGGGATGCTATCCCCATTTTGTTATTATAGACAAAGTGTTGTACTCGTATTATTGAAATTAATGAGAATCTTATTGTTATAATGGTAAAATGTGTGATTGTATGACTGTGATTGTCTGTGATTGTTATTACTTACTTTACATATCGAGATTTGTGCGATTGTGTGGTGATGATTTTGGTTAATTATTATGTTCATGTGATGAGTTGCTATTTATGCTTGTGTATGACAATATTTGTATGAATGTCTGTCAAAGATTAACTTTAATAATTGTTATTGAAGTAAAATGGCACCAACCACAAGAAGCAACAGTGGCAACGAGGTATTGCCCACGACACCCGCTGAACTTGAAACATTGGTCTCGGAGCGTGTAGCCCGAGCTATCGCGGAACACGAGGCCGCTCGCACCGAGAGATCGCGGGACAGGACCGGGAGTGATCAACGTGAGACCTCCCCTACTGGTAAGAGGTTTATGAATAAATGCAAAAGCAATAGGAGATTATCCTGAAGCTCCTATCCCATAATAACATACCCCCTTATTATTGCAGAAACTGCCTCGCGAGAGCGTGGCTGCACATTCAAAGCCTTCCTGGACTGCAAGCCACTTAACTTCAGCGGCACTGAGGGATCCGTTGGACTAGTCAAATGGTTCGAAAAGACTGAAGCGGTAATCCGTATCAGCAGCTGTACCCCCCGACAGACCATTATGTACTCCACGAATTTGTTCCTGGATCAAGCATTAACTTGGTGGAACAGTCAGGTTCAGTCACTAGGAGACAATGCTGCATACTCCCTAACCTGGTTGGAACTAAGGGAACTCATGATTGCTGAATACTGCCTGGCAAGTGAAGTGCAGAAATTGGAGACTGAATTCTGGAACCTCACCATGACAGGAGCAGACGTAGCGGGGTACACGTACAGATTCCACGACCTATCACGACTGGTTCCCCGTTTGGTCACACCAGAGAGCAAGAAGATTGAAAGGTACCTATTCGGACTGGCGCCACAAATCCACAGCATGGTCACTTCTTCCAAACCCACGACCATGCGCGAAGCCATCGACCTCGCTCTAAGCCTCACTGAGGATGCCATTCGAATGGGCACCTTGATCCGGAAGGTGTCGGGACTAAAAATTTCGGAGCCCAGTAGTGTGGAAGGTAAGAATTTGGGTTCAAACTCAGTGGTTGGGTCTAGTGATCAGGGAAACAAGCCAAGGTTTGGGAAACGGAAGCGTAATGACGGGAAGAAGGACGGATCATCAGGAGGTTCGAACAAGAAAGGGAAAGGGTATGTAGCCACAGGACGTGGAAATGGTGGAAAACAGGGTTATCAAGGAAAGAACGAAGTGATCTGCGGTAAGTGCCGCCGTTCTGGGCACAAGACTGAAGAGTGCCGATCTGGAGCACCGAAGACTGGAGGAGCAAGGCCCTGCTTCGCATGCGGGTCGCCTGACCATTGGAAGAGGGATTGCCCTAAGCTCAACAACCAAGCACGAGGACGGGCATTTGTGATTGGTGCTGGTGATGCACGACAGGACCCTAACGTGGTCACTGGTACGTTCCCTCTTAATGGTCATTATGCTTCTGTGTTATTTGATACCGGTGCCGATTTTAGCTTCGTATCTGTTGAGTTTAAAAGACTACTTGGGCTAAAAACTAGTAAGCTAGATACACCTTACTCCATAGAACTGGCTAATGGTAAAACTATAGAAACACGAGAAGTAGCGAAAGATTGTAAGTTGGACCTCTGTGGTCACGAGTTTGGCATTGATCTATTACCGGTCATACTGGGTAGTTTTGACATAGTCATTGGCATGGATTGGCTATCCGCACACCGTGCCGTCGTTGTTTGCAACGATAAAATAATTCAAGTTCCCCTCGCAAGCGGTGAAACTCTATCGATTCAAGGGGAAAGGCGTGGGACACCATTAAGAATTATTACGAGCATGAAGGCCCGAAAGTGTTTAAGGAAAGGTCTTATCGCATTCTTGGCACACGTTGTAGATAAGAAGGCCGACGAGCGAAAGTTGGAAGACATTCCGATAGCTAGAGACTTTCCTGACGTATTCCCAGAAGATTTGCCGGGGTTGCCACCACCTCGACAAGTCGAGTTCCGCATCGACCTTGTTCCTGGAGCTGCTCCCGTAGCACGATCGCCATATCGCCTAGCTCCATCTGAGATGCAGGAACTATCCAGCCAACTGCAAGAATTACTGGACAAGGGTTTCATAAGACCGAGTTTCTCACCTTGGGGAGCTCCCGTCTTATTTGTGAAAAAGAAAGATGGCACCTTTCGTATGTGCATTGACTATCGAGAGCTACACAAGTTAACCATTAAAAATCGCTATCCTCTCCCCAGGATCGACGATTTATTTGATCAACTCCAAGGATCCAGCTTCTATTCCAAGATTGATCTAAGGTCCGGCTATCACCAGTTGCGTATCCAAGAAGAGGATGTACCAAAAACGGCGTTCAGGACTCGTTATGGGCACTATGAATTTTTGGTAATGCCGTTCGGCTTAACTAACGCACCGGCGGTTTTCATGGACTTGATGAATCGCGTGTGTAAGCCATACTTGGATAAGTTCGTCATTGTTTTTATTGATGACATCTTGATCTATTCACGCACCAGAGAAGACCACGAAAATCACCTTCGTTTAATCCTTGAGGTCCTACGCAAAGAGAAACTCTATGCTAAGTTCTCGAAATGTGACTTTTGGATTCGAGAAGTCCACTTCCTAGGCCACGTGGTGAATGAAAAGGGTATACATGTCGATCCCGCCAAGATCGAGGCAATTAAAAATTGGGACGCCCCTAGAACCCCTACCGAAGTACGACAATTTCTTGGCCTTGCGGGTTACTACAGAAGGTTCATCGAGAACTTTTCTAAGATAGCCTAGTCTTTAACCATGCTAACCCAAAAGGATAAGAAGTTTGAGTGGGTCGGAAAAGCAAGAAACGGCATTTCAAATACTAAAAGAGAAGTTATGTGGCGCTCCAATATTATCACTCCCCGATGGTACGGAAGATTTCGTAGTTTACTGTGACGCCTCTCATCAAGGCTTGGGTTGCGTATTGATGCAACGAGAAAAAGTGATAGCGTATGCTTCCAGACAACTAAAGATCCACGAGAAGAATTACACTACACACGATTTGGAATTGGGAGCAGTGGTATTCGCCCTCAAGATTTGGAGACACTACTTATATGGAACCAAGTGCACGATCTTCACTGATCACAAGAGTTTGCAACACATCTTTGATCAGAAGGATTTGAACATGCGACAACGGCGATGGGTCGAATTATTAAACGATTACGATTGTGAGATAAAGTACCATCCCGGAAAGGCGAACGTTGTGGCCGACGTCTTAAGTCGCAAGGAACGGGTTAAGCCATTGCGTGTCCGAGCTTTGGGTTTAACTATCCACACGAACCTGACTGACCGAATTCGTGAAGCTCAAATTAACGCTCTTAAACCCGAGAATGTCAAAGGTGAAAGATTGCGGAAGATGGTTGATTCACTGGAGCCAAAGGCGGACCAAGCCTTGTATTTCATGAATAGAATTTGGGTTCCAGTGTATGGTGGGTTGCGTGAACTAGTATTAGCCGAAGCTCACAGTTCCCGATATTCGGTTCACCCTGGTGCAGACAAGATGTTCCACAATTTGAAAGAACTTTACTGGTGGCCAAATTTCAAAAGGGATATAGCAGCTTATGTTGCGCGATGCTTAACTTGCGCAAAGGTCAAAGCCGAGCATCAGAGACCGTCCGGCTTGCTCCAGCAACCGGAAATACCTGAATGGAAATGGGAGCAGATTTCCATGGATTTCATCACCAAGTTACCCAGGACAACGAGCGGCCATGACATGATCTGGGTAATTGTTGATCGATTGACGAAATCCGCACACTTCCTCCCGATTCGCGAAACGGATAAGTTGGAGAAGCTGACCCGTTTGTACATTAAGGAAGTGGTGTCTAAGCATGGTGTACCTATTTCCATCATCTCCGATCGAGATAGTCGTTTCACCTCAAGATTTTGGGAAAGTTTGAATGAAGCCCTCGGTACTTGCCTTGACATGAGTACCGCATATCATCCCCAAACTGATGGCCAAAGTGAACGAACCATCCAGACCTTGGAAGATATGTTACGGGCATGCGCAATCGATTTCAGCGGTAATTGGGATACACACTTGCCACTGGTGGAATTTTCGTATAACAACAGTTACCACACGAGCATTCAAGCTGCACCTTTTGAAGCTCTATATGGACGCAAATGTAGATCTCCTCTATGTTGGGCTGAAGTTGGAGAAAAGCAACTTACCGGGCCCGAAATTGTTCAAGAGACGACGGACAAGGTCTTCTTGATAAAAGAACGTCTCAAAGCGGCCCGTGACCGGCAGAAAAGCTACGCTGATATGAGGCGAAAGCCTTTGGAATTTCAAGTCGAAGACAGGGTCCTACTAAAGGTGTCACCTTGGAAAGGTGTCGCGCGCTTTGGGAAGCGCGGAAAGCTGAAATCACGGTATGTTGGACCGTTCGAAATCTTGTCCAGAGTAGGCCCCGTGGCATACAAGCTCAAGTTGCCACAAAAGCTTAACGGTGTACATGACACGTTCCACGTGTCGAATTTGAAGAAGTGCCTATCCGACGAAACTCTCATCATCCCTGCGGACGAAATCCACATTGACGACAAGTTACACTTTGTCGAAGAACCAATCGAAGTAACTGATTGGAAGGTCCAAAAATTAAGGCGCAGCAAGATCAGGTTGGTCAAAGTGCGCTGGAATGCCAAGCGTGGACCGGAGTTCACGTGGGAAAGGCTGGACCGGATGAAGCAAAAATATCCCCCCTATTCGAGAAGACCTCTATACCGGAGAACTCGAAGTGAATTCCGGGACGGAATTCTCTTAACGGGGGGAGAATGTAACAACCGGCAAAAACGAGGTAATTTCGTACTAATTAACTATACGTGATTAACGTAATTAAGTACAATTATGTGTTGATTATTTAACTGAGGCCTTAGAAAGATAGCAATCCCCAAATAATGCATAGGAATGCATATGTTTAATGACAAAACATGATAGGATCATGTGCAAGTAAATTTATCCGGTATGGACACTGGCGATTACCCGGTAAAAATTAAATAAACGAAAAGAATCCCGGACACCCGGGATATAAAATAAAGAGTAATTTCACAAAATATAATGGGTTTTGGAACTCCAAAGCCATAAGTGAGAGCTCGTTATACAAATCTCCCGATAACGAATAAAGTGCGCGTACCGCACCCGATACGCGCATAACTTATAATTTCACCCGGAAAAAGCCTAAATAACCTATCAACGCTTAAACCGGACTATGTTTAAGGGTTATTAAAGGAATTTTTAATATCCGGATGACACACGGTTAAAACCCGAAAAATACCCGGACGACACCCGAACGAGAGGGAATTAAACATAACAAATAATGGGTAATATTTAGTAAAGTGGACCCCACCCAAACACCCCAAAGGGGCCGGCCTAGGGCCACCCCACATGATTAATCTTCCATTCCTTTATTAATCCAATTATAATCAAGGTTAATCATGAGATTGCATGGAATTGTATTGGATAAAAATCACCTAATCACCTCCCCTCTCTCTCTAAAACTTACGGCCCAAACACCCTCTTAATAATCTTCCAAAGATTTTTCCATATCCTACATAATCTTCATAAAGATCTCATACAATCTATTAAGATTCAAGTAATCTTTGGAGGATTTGGAAGAGATATTATAAGCAATCTTGTAAGCATACTTGAACCAACAAAGAAAAACTTCTTCTTCTTCCTTTGGCCGTAGCTTATACCCCCTCCATATACATCTTCTTTTCAAATTTAACACTTCCAAATCACCTCTAAATCTTCATCTTTCAAAACCCCATTGTGTGTTTCAAGAGCTTGGAGCTTAATCACTTGGAAGAACACACTAAACCCCACTCAAATCCAAGGTTTTTGTCTTCCCTAGCCTTCAGCTAGTAGTAAGTTTTTAACCTTGCTTTGATTATTAATGTTCATGTTATGTGTTCTTAAGAGCAAGTTGTACATTAATGGGTAAAATGTGGTTTTTGAAACATAAGTCTTAATATGTTTAACAAGAGTAAAATGGAAGAGTAATAATATGTAGATGGATCATGGATTTAATACTAGTAATATGGTATTTCAAAAATTTATAAAAATATGTACATACACTTATGAAGGATAATGATTTGGGCATGATTTATGAAAGAAACTTGAATATGTTGAAAGATAGTTTAATCATCATAAAATGACCATCTAAAGTATAAAATAAGATGGAATATGTTAGAAAATCATAAATGAAGAAGTTACAAAATTAAAGTCTACTCACTTAGATGAGTGAAATTTGGATATGATGGACAAATACACCAAACACACATATTAGTAGCCTTATGTATGAAATATAAGACTATTAAAAGTGGAATAATGTAAAAATAACCAAACATGAAGAAGATGATTCTTTAAAGTCCACTAGTTTGGAAGAAAAATGCTAACTTTGGAAGTTAGGATGGAAAATGCAACATTTATAAGTTAAGGGACTAATGTTGTAACTTTGAAAGTTGATGGACTAAAATAGATATTTTAAGAAACCTTGGTCCAAAAATGCATTAACGGAAAGATTGGTGTCAAAAGCATAAATAATGATTTTTCCAAGGATAGTTTTGGTAGACACTAGTAAACTACTTGTGTAATTTATGAAAAGTGTATTTTTATAAAAATGGAAGTTTATAAAAATATGGAATTATATTAACATAAGGATTTTATAAAAATAAAGGTTTTTATAAAATATTGGACAAAAGTAGAAACTTGAGAGAACTTATACAAAAATGGATACTTTTATATAAATGGGAATATAAAAGTGTCGGAAACATTTTTGGAGTATAAGTTAACAAGTTGGACTAAAAATACAAAGGTATATCTTTCCAAGTAATATGTGTTTGGAAATTGGAAGTATGAATAATATTTCTAGAGAACGCATATTGGAAGAAACTTGGAAAAATTTAACTATCGGACTTAGTGACATAAACTAACTATAGCGAATAAACGGACAAACAAGAGAAAAATGCCATTGCGGCAAAACGTGAAAATATATATATTTTAAGAAGTAAAATATATATAACATGGGTGATAATTATATAACACTTTCCTAAGTGTTAGAGAAAATATTCGTGGGAGAAAGCGTAACGTAAAGAATTAAAGACGTTAAACAACGTATGGACTTAACAAGAAAAATTCACACGTTTATATATGTATATATATATATGCTTGTCTCGACGAAATTCTAGTATATCTATTTGAATGGGAAAGTAGATATGCGAGAAGGAAAACCAAGACGAGTAGGCAAAATATACCTATATATATGTGAATACCGACAAGATCCTAGTATATTTATTTAAATGGGAAAATAAATGTACGGCATGATAAGTCGAGTCGGGCGTTAAGAATATGCTACCGAACGACAAGACCTTAGCATATTTATTTAAATGGGAAAATAAATATGCGGCGAAGTGAGTCGGGTCGGGTATTAAGAATACATTATATCGAACGATACGATCCTAAGTATAATTATTTAAATGGGAAAATAATTATACGTTAGGTAGAGTCGTGTCGAGAATAATAGTATACAAGTTACAAAGAATATTAACGAGAATAATACATAACTCGTAAGAAAAGGGTAATCCATCGCCAATGAACCTAGGATACGCGTCTAATTAAACGGGAATTGGAACAACACGTGGTCAGGGAGTTGGGTGTACAACTTGCCAAGGCACATACACTATAGGTGTAGTGACTTATACGCCTAGGACATTTGTAGGTGCGAGACCACAAATTTGCTATCTTCCTTTTTGAGCCAAGCACAGATTCAGGTGAGTCTCACGGCCCCATTTTAAACTATTTTATGTTTTTCGGGGGAAAGATATGTTAGGGAAATGTTTGACGGGTTAAGTACTTGAGTTGTGATCGCCACTCGGGGTTGAGACCTCTCTACTATAATCATTAATTCAGGGAAATGAAACCGAAGGAATATTTGAATAGTACTATTGGTGCCTGACAAGGCCCACCCCTAATCGATAGCGTCGATTATGCATCGGCGTATGCCTGGGGTGCACGTATTCTGAAATCAAGTCGTAGGATACCGAGTAACGACTTGGAGCGGGGCATTATTATTATTTGTCTTGGTTTGGTTATAGGCTCAAGTAGAATTGTGGGAACTTGCAACTCCTATAAATTGTCATAACATGGAAATTCCCAAGAGATAAAGTTTTGATAAACTAAAACCTGTGAACTCACCAATATTCATATATTGACGACTTTTTAAACATATCTTTCAGGTAATTGATAGATGATGGACAACGTGGCAAGCTGGGTCGGGGGAATCTCTCATTTGGGCGCCGGGTGTTTCAAAAGGGTTTCAACTTTATTTCCCAAAGATTTGGGATATATTTGAGAAGCCTCCTTAATGTATCAAAAACAATTTTTGTTTATGTGTGGACATCAAACATGGTTTTCGACGTCTTAAATAAATGACCCATTTTCTTAATTACTTATGATTTGCGTTAACCTTGACTTTATGCTCTTGAACCGTCGCGCCGTGTGTTTCCGCCATTCGCGTGGTGTGACACATGTTAAGATCTTCACTTAATGATTTCGTCGGTGTTGCACTGTTCCCACCAAACACCACCATTAGTGGTGGTGGCAGTACCTGTGGTGGTAAGGTGGCTGCATTACAGCAGCAAGTCTAAGTGGTGGGATCTGAATAGCAGGTATCCATGTGGTGGATTGTGACTCACCTTCCACCTCTCGTCGGTGGAAATTCCGGTGGTAATCACAATCAGCGCATTTTAATCCTTCTGGTGTTTTTTCTTCACCTTTAGCCATGAATTCTCTACACCAATCAACAACATAAGCACCCATGCTGTACCTGAAGAACTGGCTAATACCTGGGGACAGAGGCGACAGCGCTGCTGTGCACCACCACCCTACTCCTTCTTCCTTCCCTTTTTTGCCTCTCTCTCTGCTCTGATCTCTCTCTCTCTCTCTCCACTAGGCCTGTAAACGAACCGAACGTTCATACCTGTTCATGAACTGTTCGGCGATAAGTTCATTTATGTTCATTTATTTAAACTAGCAGGAGCCCGCGCGTTGCGGCGGTGCTGTACAATGTTTGGATGTTGCGTTTAGACAAATTTATGATTTTCGACCCGATTCGACCTGAAAATTCAAATTGATTTATATATAACTTGAATTTCTTTTATAAAAAGTACATATATATAATTTTGTTTATTTAGCTCGATTCGAATTCAAACATAAATCAAATTGTAATTTAAATAACCTGAGTAACCCGAAAACAGTCGTGCTAAACATCCATACGCCACTTATTACTTTTACGTGTTATATTATAAAGATTCAAACCCACTTATAACTGGATCAAATTTATCCTCTATTATTGATTAAAAAAGAACATTACGATGTTACCCGAAAGCATGATGAGTAAAGTGCATTCTTGCTAGTTGTTTGTTAATCTCCACATGCTAATTCCAAAAATTATATAACGAACAGGTGAGTTTGTTTGCGATTAATTTATTGTAGATAAGACATACAAAATATAGGGGTTTAAAATTGTGAATGGTGTAATATTATATAAACTAATTTTTTTGTTTCTTGTTTTTGCCTTTTTTTAACCTTCAACTATTAATCATTAATTTCTTGTTTTTTTGTCATTAATTAATAGAAATTAATAGTTGTATTAAATTTGTCTTGTCATTATAATGAAATTATAATTTTACCCTTATGCATAAACATGAAATGACAAATTTACCCGTCCAGCACCCACTATATAGTAGTATAGATAAATAAACGAACACGAACACATTTTTTTGTTCATTTAATTAAATGAACAAACATGAACACACGTTTGTTCGTTCATTTATGTTCATGAACGTTTGTTTATGTTAGTTTATTTACGTTCGTTCATTTATGTTCGTTTAATTAAACTTTACTTTATTTTTATTATTTAGTTCCCTTTTGTTAAGTAACCTTAATTAATATTATATTATATACAATTCATATTATATTATATTATATACAATATATTTGATATGTTCTAAAAACTTAACCCTAACCCGAACATTCTAAACATATCAGCCGCTCTCCACACTTCATAGACCCACCTCCCTTCTCTTTGGTAGATACATGATGGATATTTTGAACGAATCGTGTACATTCAAACTCCTAATTTAGATTTGGTTTTGGTTGCATTATGATGTATTAGACTTGGTTGAATTGTAATGAATCATTATTATCTTGTTTTTATTTGTGTTCATTAATGTTCGTTTATGTTCATTTGTGTTCGTTTATATTGATCATTTGTGTTCGTTAATGTTCATGAATTGTTCGTTTAGGTTTTAATAAACGAACATAAACGAACACGAACATGACAAATTTCTTAATGAACAAACATGAACACAAAAATGTGTTCGATTATGTGTTCGTGTTCGTGTTCGATTAAAGTTAAATGAACAAACATGAACACGCCTATGTTCATGTTCGTTTACATGCCTACTCTCCACGATCCTATCTCTCTTCGATTCTTACAGATCTGGGTGTGGTGTAGGTGTTAATTAGAGGTAGGGTTTAATTATGGGTGAGAAAGTGGTTGATTGGGTAGAAGATGACAGAGGGAGGGAAAGTTTGAAAATTTCAGATTTGGCAAGAATGGTCCCTAGAGGAGAAATTAACTAGAAAACTAACGTGGTTAGTGAGAAAGGATGTTTACTGCAACAAAACCTTCATTAAAGGATGTTCTTGCAACAAAAACTTCGTTAAAGGATGTTCATGCAACAAAAACTTCGTTAAAGGCCGAATCCTGCAAGTTTTAAACATTAAGGCTGAAACCTGCAATTTTAGGTAAACGTAAAGGATGTTTTCTGTAATTTTGTCTTTATTCAAACGTGGTATATGATTGGCATCAAAAGACCGATAAAAAATAAGAATTTTAGAAGGAGTTCCAACTACCTTATTAGATTGTGTAAGTCGGGTGTCAAACCTCGAGGAGTATTGTGGAAAGTGTTATGCTAATATAATTACTAAACCTAGACAAATAAGTAACATCAATTATTTGGAATGTTTGAGAACAAACGAAATTAAATAACACGACTAAAACTAAAATGAGTTGTGAACAATGATGAGAAAAGGTGATCTCTCCAGGATTCACTACTAGAAAATTGGTATTTCTTGACACACATTTTATGACACGCGCTCATTTATGACATGTAAAAACGCGTGTCATAAAAAAATTGTCATGATTTGAAAATTTTGGTTTATTAATGACACATTTTTTTTGTGTGTCAAGAATGTAATGTCAAAAAAAGAAAAACATGACATATAAAATATTGTGTGTCATTGGTTGGTGTCATAACATAGTTTTAGAATTTTCGTTTCCCTCCTGATCCCGCCCAAAAAACTCCACACAATATCAACCCTTTATTGTTTTATCAAAACCCCCACTCCTAATATCAAACCCTTTGAATTACAAACCCTCTTAATTGTTCATCCCAAAAACAATTAGCCAATTTCTTCCACATTCCCATGGTAACCCTTCAACATTCATCATCGCAGACATTCATCTTCGCAGGCATTCTCTCAATCGTAACCCTAACCCTCAGATCATCTCATGTCTTCAGCCATTTAGAAGCCGTCACAAAATTAGGGCTTCTCTTCAGCCATCTAGCATCCGTCTTTTAGCTTCAGGTAACCGTCAGCAATCTATATATTGATTCCTTGGGTAATTTTTGTTTCAACATTCAGAGTGACTTTATTTTCACAGATTGGTATTTAAATTTTAATGGGAATGGACACACGAATAACGCGTCTGAGTTATCGATATATGAACAGTACAGACAGGTATTCTTGCATCTTTGGAAATGAAAAGGAAATCTTGCTTTGACTAGAAAACTGGACCTGATTTCGTTTTAGCAATGTATGCGCGTTGTTTTGTGTTTGTGTTGATGTGTTGTTTTGTTTTGTTTAGGTGAGAGAGAATTCGACTTCCAGTGGAGTTACGCCGTCGGATGCTGAGAAACCGTATGCATTCTTTGTCTCTTTTTATGCTACTTGGCTTTTCCTAATAATGGATTATAGAAATGCTGATTATATGAGTTTGTATGATCTTGGGTTCGGTTTCATTTGTAACTTGTAAGTTTGTAAGGTAGAACGGTCAGCACCTGATCCCAATTAGAAAATCTATCACTGGCGTGTGGAAAGATATTGGAGATATAGAGAGTGTGCTTTTCAATTATGGTATAAAGGTCAATGAGAAGCTTAGAGTTTCTGTTGGCGACGGGTCGACGACTAGATTTTTGAAGGACGGTTGGGTTTTCGACGCTCCATTGTCGGGAGTCCTGCCCGATCTATACAAGCTAGCAAGGGACAAGAATGGGCTGGTTAAATCTTCGTTAAGCTCAGCAATGAGTGGAAGTTGGAGTGGGTCAGGGCGCTGAGTACAGCTGCAGAAATCGGACAGCAGCAGAATCTGCTGCACCTCCTTAGTCGGGTCTCTTTTAACGGCAACCGGGATGTTTGGGAGTGGGCTAATAGTTCAGGAGGGGGTTTTTCGACTAAAGACCTCAGAACGGACATCGCTTGCAAGCTTCATAGTAACCAGTTGGATCCGAGTTTCAATTGGAATTCATGGGCGCCTCTCAAGAGCAATTTTCTGGTCTGGAGGGCTGCTGCAGGAAAGGTCGCATCGAAGAAGGAGCTGATCAAAAGGGGTGTCTCAGTCTCGGATACGTTCTGTCACAGGTGCGGGCTTGCAGAGGAGGACACCAACCATGTCTTCGTCACCTGTATTTGGTCAAGGGCCACTTGGTGGAATATCTTGAGATGGATGAAAATCGACTGGCGCAACAAGATGCACACCACTGCAGAGTCGTTTCTCCGTTCGTGCAGGAGTCGTTTCTCCATTCGTTTTAGAACGTCGGGTCCTGTTACCCCATCCATCTTTAAGATCCTGAAAACTATGAAATGCCATGTAATTCTCAACAAGACTTGATGAAGCCATGGCTTCCAAGATCAAAATTTTAAGGTACTTCTAAATTTTCTTTTCCTATGTTATTTTTCTTTTTTTGGGCTTATCGGATGGTGCTATGAGCAGTGGCTGCTGTAGTGTTAGGAAACTGTTTATTTCGACTAAGTTGCACATGTCTTTTGCTTTATTTATTTTTTTAATTTTAAGGTTAGGAAAATGAAGTCGGTGACTTCCCATTTGCAGTCACATTTTTTACTCAAGGCCAAATAGGTTTGTTTTATATAGAAACAACATATATGGCAAATGGGTAAGTGGCATCGTCTTCATTTGGGTGTGTACTAATCTCAAATGGGTCAAGTTGGGTGAAAACCTCTCAATGTGTGCGTTGTGAATATTTTTTTAATTGATTTTTCTTTTATTTAACCATTTACATGTTTGGGATTTAAAGACTACAGATTGTCTATAAAATACGTGTCCTTTGGCTGTCTTAGTAGGTGTGTTTTTTTATGTTTATTGGGCGGTCCAACTCGGTGCAACCCCTTTTGACTAGGACTAAACATTACCTATTTTGACCCGTTACCCAACTTGTCTTACACATGCTTTTGCATCTATCAAGCGATCTTTCTGAATTGGCCGGAAACTTGGCAAGTTCTTAAATCAAACAACGGCTTAGTATCGCATTACTTCTGATGTGGATGTGTTTTTGAACTGCATTGGAGTTTAGGACATTAGCGTTCTTATTTCTTTGTTATCAATAAATGTATGATTAGGAAAAGAGGATATATAAATGAGGAGTGCTCTCTAAATATATATATTTTTTTAATAGTCATATTAGGAGAAGTCCACTAGTCTCATTTGTTGCTTAATTGTTCATAACCCTAGGAAGTGCTGGTTCTTGTTCCTATTTATATATCAGAGTTATACTTACAAGGGTTCTGAACTTTGTTGGTGTTCCTTTTGCATTGAATCATTGGCCACATCAATGGTGCAATGTATTATTGCAGACATTTGTCACATGTTAATATTTAGAATGATCAGACAGATCAGTGGTGCAAACTAAAGGAACATGATCTTATAATAAAAAAAATGTGGA
This sequence comes from Ambrosia trifida, assembly GCA_028751855.1. Lineage (NCBI taxonomy): Eukaryota > Viridiplantae > Streptophyta > Magnoliopsida > Asterales > Asteraceae > Ambrosia > Ambrosia trifida. Next base: position 11,335,545 of record CM054131.1, read on the forward strand.
CATCATATGAAGTTACAGTATACCATTGATGCTCTTAGATTCTTGGGCGTTGGCTCTCTTAGATTCTTGGGAGTTTTGTTCTTTGTTTAATATAGTTGGTCTTGGCTCATAAAAAATTATGTGTGCTCATGCCTAATATATGTTAATTTGATAGGGTTTTTTGGTCGATGACACACCGAGTAGAGTGCACGCTATTGAGGCTACGTCTAGGTTTTGCAACCGAGTAGAGTGCACACCATTTGAAGAGCTTCAAGTGAGACAGGTGAACTATGTTTACACAAATGCAGACATGGATAGCATTCGCGAAGAATGGTCAAGTTATGCAATAACTTTTATTTTCAAGAAAAAAATGTATTTGTATTTGTATTTTAAGTCTCGACGAATGTATCGACACAATATTTTTTTGAAATCATATTTCATATTTTGTTTTATTAATATATGTATTTTATTTTGAAATAGATTAATTGAAATATATATATATATATATATATATATATAAATCTAGGGTAAATTAGTAATATATAGTTATTTTTTGGTCAAAAAAGATGACACGCATAGCGTGTCGTAAATGTGTGTCATTAAGGCGTGTCATAAACGTGTGTCAAGAAAGAGTGTCATTAATGCGTGTCATTAAAAGATGACATGCGCATGCTTGTCATATTAATTTTATGACCATGCCTATAATGACTTTCTTTTGTGTGTCATAAACACCCTTTCATGACGCACAATGCGTGTCAAGAAAGGTGTTTTTTCTAGTAGTGATTCTGGTTAGTCACTCTTGCCAAAGATTGAACAAATTGTCAATTGAAATCACATAGACATGATTTGTGGCTAAAATACGATTTAGATTGTAAGTTGATTAGTGACCTAATTGACAGCCGATAGCTAGACCGATACTATCGATTTGGTTAACTACTACTTAACAATTTACTAATTATTCATAAAATTGAAAGAATAAGACTTGCAAATTAATCAATGACCACCGATAACCGGACCGATATGGTTGATGAAATAAAAAACAAGTAACTCATTCAATAAACAATTCAAAGCAAATCGTTCATACGAAACCACAATTGAAAGTTATAACTAAACAATCAAAAAATTCAATTCAATGTTTTGACAATCAAACAAACCCCAGCTACGTAACTAACCATTCACCTGGAGAGAATCACGGATGGTTTAGCCGCTCATTCTGGTGGAACACGCGTCACTTGATGGATGAAAGATCGAAGACATGATGCATTGAAAGATTGTATGATGTTGGATGGATGTTCTTGCTACCAAAAAGCTCCCAAAGTCTGATTCTTTTCGACTAAGGACGGCCAAGCATCATTAGGTTTTGAAAATTATCTTTTATATAACAATATAACAAGTTTCCTATTTTCCTCACCAACGCACCGTAAGCTACGCTCAAGGAGCCGTAGCTTACGGTCAGCACTTGTTGATCCTACTTGTGTTTTCTTCTCAACCGTAGTTGGCGGGTAGCTCTTGGATGGTTACGGATTACAGTTGCTGAGATGAAACTTCTCTTTCTCGACAAATAGCCCATAAGTTATGGCCATAGGGCCATAGCCTACGGCGAGACCATCACGACTTCTCCAAATTCATCTTCCATCATCATTCCTATACTCTCAACCTCCCGAACACTTCGATCTCCCCAATTCATCATCCTTGCTTGATTCACTACGCACCTGCAACATTAAAACTTCGCGTAGTCATCATATTCACGACATATAATCATCCAAATCTCATTAAAAGCACACAAATACACATATTAACGCACAGTTCTTACCCATTCCATCGATATAAAAATAAATAAAGTTAATACCTAGGTAAAAGAAATGCATTCCTATTAAGATTGTGACTTAGAAACTAACACATTGTTTATCATTCAACCAATGTGGGACAAAATCAATTTCCCTAGTGAAGAGATATGTATACGTGCGTGCACACGGCCACATATCCAAGCACGCATCATCGGGACAACTCAGCAAGCTTCCAAAAGCCTGCGCACGTTTCCTAGTGCATGCCAGCTATGACCCGACAAGGAAAGGGACATGCAACCAATCAGAGGCTACCATTCCCTGCTCTACGATCTCTGGCAGGTTCGAGGTACATAAAAAGGACAGAAAGGACGATTGCCAAATACATGTGGCCAATCATAGAAGGACAACAGCCCAGCTCCAACGGTTGTCAACTATGTCGGACCCACACGAGACGGTTGTCATTCCCAAATGGACTAATCACAGGACGCCTTCCAAGCCTATAAATACCCTTCTCCCCCAAGGGAGAGGATCATTCTGTTTTCCACATAAAATACTTAGAGAAATTTTGTAATAGCTTAGGAAGAAAGATTATAGTCGAAACATTGTATTCGCTTATATTCGAGTTCTTTGTAATCGTCTAGCCAAACATTAATAAAATATCTCTTCATTGTGCTCGTCTAAATAGGTATTTAATCCAGTGTTTCTTCATTGGCTCCATCCGTGACTGAGCAATTTAAAACAACAAACTTTTCTCGACTTATTTCTTTCTAAAAAAGAACTATGAGTTCTCTACTACCTACTTTCCCAGGGAACACCTCAGCTACTGGTGCTACCCAAGCCGGTACCAGTCAGCACGAGAACACCCAGGGAGGACAGGACAATCCAACAAAGGTTGTCCAACACACCACACCATCTTCATGCACCCGCCAGATTCCTCCCTTCCACTCCGTCACTGATAATGCCAACCAAAGCACCCCTACTGGAAATGTTGCATCGATGGTTAGTCCGGAGATGTGGTACGCCCAGGAAAAGGAGGCTTTGAAGCGCAGATACGCGCGGATACTTCGAGACCAACAGCTGAAAGAGATTTCTTCGAAGTTGTTATCTGACGAAGGCAGAGCTATCACGGTGTCCAAGGGCCCCTCCAAGGCCACAGGATACCTCAACGGGAGCAAACAGAAGGACCCCACTTGGAGTGAAGATTCAGATGAATCTCAGAGCCATTTTCGGCGTGACAATAGCCAGTCTGTTGCCAACACTGTTGCGCAAGGACACTATTTGTCCGCCGAAGATGACCTCACCAACCCATATTACTCTCCGTCTTTTAGTGAGAAATCCAAGTTCACTCCGCGCATCACGCTCACACCTTTGCCACCAAAAACAAGGATCCCAAGAAACTTAGGGAAATACCAACAGCTGAAAGAGATTTCTTGGAAGTTGTTATACGACAAAGGCAGAGCTATCGCGGTGTCCAAGGGCCCTTCCAAGGCCACAGGATACCTCAACGGGAGCAAACAGAAGGACCCCACTTAGAGTGAAGATTCAGATGAATCTCAGAGCCATTTTCGGCGTGACAATAGCCAGTCTGCCGCTAACACTATTGCGCAGGGACACTATTTGTCCGCCGAAGATGACCTCACCAAGCCATATTACCCTCCGTTTTTCAGTGAGAAATCCAAGTTCACTCCGCGCATCACGCTCACACCTTTTCCACCAAAAACAAGGATCCCAAGAAGCTTAGGAAAATATGACGGGACGGGAGATCTCAACGACCACTTACCTTGTTTTGAAGTCGCAGGCAAGTGTGCAGGGTGGACCTTACCAGTTTGGTGCCAAATATTCACGCAGACGCTCACGGGTACTGTGCGGGCATGGTTTGATGGTCTACCAAATGGATAGATTGACATGCTCAAAGAAATTTCTGACAAGTTCTCAAGTCATTTCAGTCAACAACGTAGTCTGCGTAGAGTGGAGCGCGACTCCACTAACATCTTGCAACTGTGCATATATATGAGAATGAGTCAACTGAGGACTACATCACCATGTTCAACAGAGAGGCGCTTCAAATCGGACCTGTCGGTTTCGAACTTATGCGAGTAGCTTTCAAACAAGGCGTGCAGTGCGACACACTTGTCCGCGCCCTTACAGGATGCACATGTATGCCCAATACCTAGGATGAGATCACACACGGAGCTAAGCTGTATGTCCGAACTGAAAGAGAGTTGTCTGTATAGCTGTTTAATCAAGTGTTTCTTCACCTAGTTTTAATCTTTCAACCACACAACTTAAAGCTTTGATACTCATTCATCTTGTTTTTATTTTAGCCACAGTTAATTTGGTTCACTGTGAATTGAGGATGATCACTGTGAACCAAACCGTGTCTAAAATAAAAACAAGATGAATGATATCAAAGCTTTAGGTTGTGTGGTTGACAGGGGCGAAGCATAGTGGAGGCCTGGGGTTGCCCTGGCCTCTGTTGGTTTTTGGTGCAGTGATGGAATTTTACGATTTTTGTAGGTAATTTTTATATTAATTGAGTCCGGCCATCACTAATTTGATCTTACGGCCCCTACTGATCCGAAAAAAATAAGTCCTGCCTATGCCGATTCGATCTCCAAGCTTCGTAACTCGTGGTTAAAACTTAAAAGTTTTTTTTTTTTAACGGAGAAGGAGATAATTTTATTCCACATGAAAAACTAAATACATTAGCGAGTACAAAAGTTTCCTAACCAGAGGTTAGAAAACCGGGATAAAAAGATACACATATATGACTCTCACCCAATGTTTTAAAAACCGGTAAACACCGGCCGGTTATACCGGCATTACCGTTTTCAGATGGAAATCTGGTACGAAACACTCCGGTAAATATGGGAAACAGTATCGATTTTATACCACCGTTAAAATCCGGTATACCGGATTGAACCGCTATACATGTACCGGCATAGGTTAGTTTTAGGGTTATTTTCAGATTACTTTTTTATTTAAGGAATAACTTTTAAAAAATCAAAAACTTTAGATTATCTTTTGGATTATTTTTTAATTATTGATTAACTTTTTTTATAGTATTTTAGTATGTAATTGTGTAATTTTAGATTATTTTTTGTGTTAGTATTGTAATTTATGAAATTATATAGCTAACTAATCAACCCGGTTGAACCATTTTTAAACCAAATCCGATATAATTAAAAAAGCGGTTTTTAAAACATTGCTCTTGCCTATCAAACACAAAACTACAATCTCCCAACCAAACACTATGCAAATCAATAATCGGATTCGCTTGAACTAAATCTATAAGAGGATAAACACTTTATAATCTTCAACAATAATCTCGGGCGCATTTCCGGCATCTAGATCTCCTTATTTCCACAAAATGAAATCCATTATACCTATGTTATTAGTTCATGTGTAGTGGAGGGAGGTTATAGGCGTTATGGGGATTAAAATATTATAAAGTAATAGAAGGGAGGTTATGGGGCGTTATGGAAAAAGAGGGTGTAGTGGGAAGGAACGTTATGGGGCTTTATAAATGATTGGGTAATAATTGGTTAATTATTCTTTTCTTTTTTAAATAATAATATTAAATACTTAATAATATTTCATTAAATAAATAAAAATTACAAATACTAAAAAAATTACAAATACTGAAGAAAAAAATTACTAATACTAAAAAAAAATTACAAAATACTAAAAAAAAAACACAATACTAAAAAAAATACAAATACTCATAGGTTATATTTTTGCTCGATTTTGGCCTTTTGTTTCAAACACATTTCCAAGGCCTTGCCTTCTAGGTGGTCGTGCGACTTCGTGTAAAATTCAAAGTCGCGTTGAAATTGTCGATCCCTCATAAGCTCAACCACCTCTCGGTTTTCTTGGATACGCTGAGCCCCGATGTCGCGTATGTCTTGGAGCCGCTGGTTCATCTCAGCAAACGCCGGGATTAACTCATTCACCCCCGACGAGGACTCCGCCCGGGCGGCTCGAGCAGCCCGTCGACCGGGCGGACGAGGTAGCTCATCCGCCCCCTCCTCCCCTGCAAAATACGCATTTTTTTCGGCGTTTAGGTCGATGAAACGCGCGTTAGACGTAGGGGTCTCGGGATCAACCGACTCAGAGGTCTTCGACTTCTTTGAAGGCCTCGTATTTCTGGCCTTAGATGAAGAAGTTCCAACCGTTGGGCGGACGGTGTGCCATTTGGAGCAGTCTTTCAGCAGCCGCCAAACCCTCATATACGGAAAATTCCCGTATTCTTGTTTGTATTCTTCCAAAGCGGCCTCCAAAATTATATCGTCGCTTTGGCCAGTTTTCCACCCGTGCCGGATGCGTTGATAAACACCTTGAAAGTTTGTGCATTTAGCGTTGATATCGGTCCACTTGCCCGATATGGAATCGTCGGGCCGGTAGTTCTATCCCTTACCAGCCAGATCAAAAAATGATGCTCGGACTCTCCTCCAAAAATCTCCTTTGTTTTGATAGTTCGCTAAAAAAACAAGCCAAAAAAATATATAAGTGCCCGTTTAAAAAACTATATGTAAAAAAGATATAACATAACAAAAAATATATATCTTACCAACAACAGGATCCTCCGACACGTCAACCCACGCTCGGGCTAACGCGAACAACTCGTTGTCAGTCCATGGTAGGACGGTTTTTTTGGCGCGAGTGTCTGTGTCTTTCCTTTTGTGAGTCCGTCTTACTCGTCCGGTTGTCTTGCCTCGCGCGGGCTCTTGCTCTTGCAACGGTTCCTGTGTCTCCGGAACCGACTGTGTGTCTTGCCAAACATTTGAGGACCCGAACATTTGAAATGTCCCAAACACTTGTGTTGAGCCAAACCCACCTTCCATGTTAATGTTATATATAAAATGCACGATTTTTTTTAATTGTTTGTGACCGTTGAACGGGCAAAAAGGGAGAATCTCAAAAATTTCAAACTCACAACGCCCGTTAAAATTAAAACGCCTTCAACCTAAAACGTCCTATAGCGCCTGGGGGCAGTGTTCCCCGGCGCTATGGAGCAATAAAACGTCACATAACCCCCCACTACAAGTGGTGTTAGATGATTATTTTCAAGTTTTTAGGAAGACCACCGCTGTGAATATAATTGGCTATAAAAATTTATTGACGGCTTTATTTTACTCGTGATACTTTTTATGATTGGAATGCAGCTTATTAACACCATAGTAGTAAAAGACGTGAATTACATTTATTATATTGTTCACGATTATGATACCGATGCATGCAAAACACGTGATAATGGACCAAATTCGAGATCTTCTTTCACTTGCGCGTTCACACAAATATGGTCAATAAAGAGCTAGCATCTGGCATATTGAGTTTTTACCATATACATATAACATAACTAGGTTATATCTTGGATTCTTGGGTTTTCAGATAGATAAATCTAATATTAAGACAAAATATGTGTTACGATTTAACATAGAAATTAATATAGTATAATATGAAAAAACAACAATTTTAATTATGTGAATAAGATTGAAAATGTATATTCAAGAGAGAATGTATGTTTTAATGAGGTGCAAATGCGGAAACAACCATTGCAGGACGTGATTGAATGGGTGGTCTTAAAGGTGTAGCTATTTTATCAATAAAACTAGTGGTAATGCCCGCGCGTTGCAGCGGGTTCGTTACGTGAGGAAAATATAGTCAGTATCTTTTTTTGGTACCAGAACTTCCTATGAAGCGGCATCTGAAATTCCCGATATTCAAACGTGTTAACGTGTTTTCAAAGATTAAAAGACCGAAAAGATTGATCTAATGTTTTGTTATTTACCTCTATGTGTTAAATTTCTTTCAATGACATATCAGCAAAATAGGCATATAAAGCTCTTATAACAGCTTGCAATGCACAAATTCATTAAACCCATGTTTGCATTGCACAAATCTTTCAATGGATGAGTTGGGTAACAAGTAATTTACAATTTACATACGGTTTGGGCCACGCCCACCAAAAATAATATTCATTTGGTTTAAAAATGTTAATAAAAAACTAATGCCCTAAATATTATTCAAAAGCTATATTGATACATACACATGTATTAAAATACACTTTACAAACACGTTTAACCCGTTTTATTTTTAGTTTTTTTTTACCCATTTGTGGAGGTAAAATTTTGTGGTTGCCTTGTCTTACCTGGTGAGATACGACTACAACAAGCGCGCGTTGTCGTTCTAACTCAATAATAACCTGCTCCAACCTGTTATATGCACAACTGCAAACTTTTGACGTTGCTTAAAATACCAAAACTTTAATTATTTACTTTCTATATTTTCAACAGAGATTTTTCCTTGTATTTGAATTCAATACCTTTGTATCACATCGAGATACGACTCTCCACGAGGATATCGATACCTGAGTTTGTCTTTCTTCCTTGACCTTTAAAAAAAAGACCATTGAATGGAAAGGTATAAAATTACAAAAAAAAAAAAAAAAAAATCGAATATTTCATATTTAACATACTCGTATTCTTCAGGCATGTTCTTCTTTAGTTCTTCATACGTCATACCGTCACATACACCAGCATTTATCTCATCAAATGCACGCCATTGTATCTATAACGTAAAGAAAGTACACAAATTTTACAAATGATAAATGATCAAAGAAGCAATTTATGTGACATGTAAAACTAACCTTGGGGAATCCATCAATTTGATTTGCAGTCAAAATTGATCGTTGCAATGTGCTTGTCCAAATCTAGGTGCATAAATAAAAAAAACAATATAAAACATTGCAAACTTTGTACAACAAACAAAGAAAATGCAAATAGTAAAATAAGTAATAGTTCTTACAAAAGCATTTTTTTTAGGCAAGATAGTTCATGTGGCCTTCAATTGAATGTTATAAGAGGAGGACTTGAATTTCACAATCAATCTCATTCAATTTGATCCTTAAGGTTACGGAACTTGAAGGGACAAGAGGTTAATGATCTATATTGATGAAGGAAGAAGGCAAAGGATTGAAGGGTATGGATGGAAGAAGGAGGGTAGTATTGTAAAAGTCTTTTGATATTGTAAAAGAGGAGGTGGATGAAATGTCTATATTACCCTCTTAAGTGTCTTAATTGTCTCAATTATGCCCATAATACCCTTAAATTTCTTGCTTAAATATGTTGTACATGTTGCTTGTTAAGTTATACGGAAATGCAAATTACCTTGTTGTACATAACTCCTCCTTTATAATGTATTATAGATATTGAATGGTTTATAATCAGTGGAAATATAAAAAGTATTAGTTAAGAAAGTTGAAGAGTCTTTGCGAAAGGACATTGAGAGATGTTTTGTGGTTCTTCAACAGCGTTGGCATTATTTGAGAAATCCTTGTCTTGTATGGACCAAAGAAAAAATAAGAGATGCTATGTATGCTTGTATGATCATGCATAATATGATATTAAAAGACGAATGAAAAGCGACATGCCAAAATTATATACAGGACACTGTTCAGGAATATCCGCAAGCGACAATGGCTCAAAGAATTATAAACGCGCATGACTTGCGTTCCGATGAAACACATAACGCTTTGGCGATGGATTTGGTCCAACATGCATGGTCGGTTCGGTATATTCCAAACGAGGGTGAAGAAGAAGCGGAAGACGACAACGAAGGCGATGATGACGAAGATGAAGACGAGTTGACCAAACCGATGAATTTTAGTATTATTTGTGGTGTTTTAATATTTTTTTGTTTTTTTAGTATTATTTGTATTTTTTTTAGTATTATTTGTGTTTTTTAGCATTATTTGTTTTTTCTAGTATGATTTGTATTTTTTAGTGTTATTTGTGTTTTATTTTGTATTATTTGTTTTAATTTTCAAAAAATAATAATAATAAATAATTGGGTAATCATTACTAGGGGTATTGTGGGGCTTGAAACCACTACACTTTTTTTAATTTCAAGCCCCATAATGCCCCATGTGTGACTAGGATGCCACAAGTCTGATCGGCGTCGAAGGACCGATAAAAAATAAGAGTTTTATAACAGACCAACTACCTTATTAGATAGGGTAAATCGGGTGTCGAACCTCGAGGAGTATTGTGGAAAGTGTTATTTTTAACTATTAAATTAAACTAAACAGAATGTAAAATCTATTGATTGGATTGTTGATTAAATTGCAATTAAAAATAACAACTTAAAAGAAAACGAGTTGTGAATAATTATAAGAAATGGTGATCTCTCCAGGATCCCGGTTAATCACTATCGCTAAGGGTTGTACAAATTGCCAATTGAAATCACATAGACATGATTTGTGGTATAATATGATTAATATTGTAAGTTGATTAATGATCTCACTGATAGCTGATAACTAGACCGCTACTGTTGACTTGATTGATTATCACATAACAATGTATCAATCAGTAATAATATTGAAAGACACAAGCTTGAATGTTAATCAATGACCCTCGATAAGAAACCGTGTTGATCGATGAAATCCAAACAAGCAAAGCATTCAAATAAATGTTCAAACCAAGTATTCATACAAACCACACTTGAAATTCGGAATTTAACTATCACAATTTCAATTCAATGTTTAACAAACACAAACCCTTGACTACGTAACTAACCATTCAACCGGAGAGGATCACGGGTGGTTTAGCCGCTCATCTTGGTGGAATACGTGCCCATTAAATGATTAAAGCTTGAAGACATGAAGATTCGGGTGAAAGACATGATCGATTGATGTTGTAGAAGGTGGTTTCTAGCTGAAAATCGTCCAAAGGAACCTCTATATTCGACTAATGACGGCCTCCCCCGATTAGGTTAAAAATTCAGCTCTTATAATCTTCCTAACAAACTTTCCTTAATTTCCTCGGACCCGTCGTAGCCTACGCTAACCTGGCCGTAGGTTACGACCATTGTTCTCTAGTCATTCTCAAGCTTATAACACTCGTCGTAGCCTACACCTGGTTCAGCGTAGGTTACTGTTAAAAATGTAACATTTTTTATATAACAATTTTATTTCTTTTTTATACATTTTATAAAATAATTTTTATACAATTTATAAAATATTTTGCATAAGGTTTTGCAGGTGAACCTTGTTGATTTTGGAGCCTGATCGTGTTTTGGAGCCCGTTTGTTAAGAAGCCTGATTGATAAGAAGCCCAGTTGTCTCAGCCCAATAGTGCTCGGTCCATTAGCCCAGTTGTGGGCCTGTCCACGTCAGCGATCCCCATTCCTATTTACGGAGCTAGATTGATGGTCTGGATGTGCTCCTGGTGTGTTTGTTTGTCTTGATCGTGTGGTTGTGGTTGCCTCGGGTGTGTTTTCTCCCGAGGCTCTTCTCTGGCTATATAAGCCTTGGGTCTACTCTCCTGCTTAGTTTTCGATCCTCTCTTTGTTCGTACTCTCTGATTATAAGTCTCTCTCTGTCACACTGTATCTAGGGTTTGTGTTATTCAGATCATCTTGATCTGATAACTTGTGCATCTCTGAGTGTTTGTGATTGGTTATCTTGTGATAATCATAGAGTGTTCTTTGAGAGTTGTAGTGAGGTTTATTGTGTATTTTGTACTCGTCACAGATTTGTAAACTGTGTTTGATTCAGGGTGTTTGTAGGTTTTGATGAGGATAAGTGTTATTTGCAGGACCGGTTAACCAGGAAAACCCTGGTGACTGGTAGTCAAACTAATGGTCATTATATGTGTGGAAACTCTTCCTTGTTATCTGCTGTCTGCTGCAATAGTGTCTCTAGATTCAATTTGTGGCATGCTAGGTTAGGTCATCCCTCTAGTCATGTGTTTAAATACTTAGACATTGATGCTAACATTAAGTCTTCTAGCAGTCATGATCCCTGTGATGTCTGTCAAAGGGCTAAACAACACAGGGATCCCTTTCCTCTGAGTGAACATAAGGCTACACATCTAGGGCAGCTTGTGCATCTGGATGTGTGGGGTCCTTATAAAGAAGCTGACAGGGAAGGAAACAGATTCTTTTTAACAATTGTTGATGATTTCTCTAGAACCGTGTAGGTCTGTCTGATGAAACATAAGTCTGAAGTTTTTGAAAACATAAAAGACTTTGTGAATTTGATCATGACTCAATTTAAGCAAACAGTAAAACCTTTCGAAGTGATAATGGAACTGAATTCATCAACTCACAAATGAATGGTTTTTGTAAAAACAATGGTATTGTTCATCAAACCACATATGTTCATACACCACAACAAAATGGTGTTGTGGAAAGGAAGCATAGACACTTGTTAAATGTTGCTAGAGCCTTGTTGTTTGAAAGCAATGTCCCTATTAAGTTATGGTCTGAGTGTGTATTAACTGCTGCATATTTGATTAATAGAACTCCATCCTCTGTGCTTAATGGGAAGACTCCTTATGAGAAAATGTTTGGCTTTAAACCCTTTCTTGAACATCTCAAAGTTTTTGTTTGTCTGTGTTTTTCAACTGTGTTAAATAATTCTAATAAGCTTGATAGCAGGGCTGAGAAGTGTATCTTTCTTGGATATTACAATGAGAAAAAAGGATACAAACTTCTTAGTCTTGAAAGTAAAGCTGTTTTCTTTTCTAGAGATGTTAAATTCTTTGAATCTTATTTTCCTATTAAAGAAAGCAATATTTTGAAGAATTTTGACACTTTCTCTAGCTCAGAAGTAAGCACTTTGAATTTTTTTGATCATTTTGAAAACACAGAAAGCTCAAGTGACTTAGAGATGAATGATCCCGATGATGATAGAAACGGAAATGGTAATAGGGAGTCTAGAACACATAGGTCTCAGCAATCTGATAACTCAGATAAGGCTGATCGCTTGGCTGAACCATAGCAGCCAACCATGTCTGATGTATCATTAGACAGGGCTGAGGGTGTGAGTATAGACCATGATCTAAGATCTCAATCTGAGGGGGACTCTCTAAATCCTAGTGATGCTTCTACCTCTAGAAGGTCCTCTAGAACCACAAGTTTTCCAAAAAAAAAATTAGTGACTATGTTGTAGAAGGTAAAGTCAAGTATGGGATTGAAAAAGTTGTTAACTTCTCTCATCTCTTTAGTGATTGTAAGTGCTTTGCAGCCTCTCTTGATAAGGGTAGTGAACCCAAGTCTTACTATGAGGCTATCAAGGATCCCAACTGGATCCAAGCCATGAATGATGAGCTTAGTGCTCTTTATAGTAATGACACTTGGCAGATTTGTGATCTACCTAAAGGGAGACACAAAGTTGGCTGCAAGTGGATCTTTAAGATCAAATATAAATCCAATGGAGAGATTGAGAGATATAAAGCCAGACTAGTGGCTAAGGGGTTCAGTCAGAAAGAAGGTCTTGACTATGAGGAGACCTTCTCCCATGTTGTTAAACTTATTACTGTTAGATATGTTTTAAGTTTGGCTATTAACAACAGTTGGAGTATTTTTCAGCTGGATGTTAACAATGCCTTTTTATATGGGGAACTTAATGAAGACATTTATATGTCTTTGCCTGATGGACTGTCTAATTGTTCTTCTAATAAGGTGTGCAAGTTAAAAAAATCTTTATATGGTCTTAAACAGGCCCCTAAGATGTAGAATAAGAAACTAGTTGATGCTCTTGTTGAGTTTGGATTTGTTCAGAATTGTTGTGACTATTCTATGATCATTAAGAAAAACAAGTCTGTGTTTATTGTTGTTCTTGTATATGTAGATGACATTATCATAACTGGTAACTCTGTTGAAGAAATAAACTTAGTTAAAACATTGTTTAAATCTAAGTTTCAAATAATGGACTTAGGTGTTCTTAAATATTTTTTAAGAATAGAAGTTACCAAACAAAGTGATGGTTTATGTCTCTCACAAAGAAAATATTGCACAGACTTGTTATTTGAATATGGCATGCTTGGGTGTAAACCTGTCTCTACTCCTCTTGAACAGAATCATGTGTTGACCCACATGGTTGCTGATAACAACAAAGTTTTATCTAATATCACAAGTTATCAGCAGTTGGTGGGAAAACTCATCTACCTTTCTCACACTAGACCTGACATATCATATTCTGTACACTATTTGAGTCAGTACATGCATTCTCCGACTGAGGGGCATTGGAAAATTGCTTTTAGACTCCTAAGATATTTGAAGTCATCTCCTGGAAAGGGAATTTTATTTAAAAAAGGTAATTCCCTAAGTCTGACAGCTTTGCTGATTCAGATTGGGGAAAATGTGTTGAGACCAGGAGGTCTGTTACTGGGTATTGTATTTTATTAGGTGACAGTATTATTACCTGGAAAAGCAAGAAGCAATCAACTGTAGCAAGGTCTTCTGCAGAAGCAGAATATCGTGCTATGGTTGTTGCTACTTGTGAGATAATTTGGGTAAAAAACTTGTTATCTGAGTTGAATATTGACATTGAGTTGCCTGTTAAGCTTCATTGTGATAGTTCTGCAGCTATCTCCATTGCTGCTAACCCTGTTTTCTTTGACAAAACCAAGCATTTTGGCTTGGACATGTTCTTTTTTTAGAGAATAGATTTCTAAAGGGGTGATAAAAACCATTAAAGTTGATTCAATCGATCAACTGGCTGATATCTTCACAAAAGGTTTAGTTCTAGTAGTCATCTTAAAATTTGTGAAGGAATTAACATGTTTAATCCATATAAGAAATAAAATTGAGAGGGGATGTTAAAAATGTAACATTTTTTATATAACAATTTTATTTCTTTTTTATACATTTTATAAAATAACTTTTATACAATTTATAAAATATTTTGCATAAGGTTTTGCAGGTGGGCCTTGTTGATTTTGGAGCCTAATCGTGTTTTGGAGCCCGTTTGTTAAGAAGCCTGATTGATAAGAAGCCTAGTTGTCTCAGCCCAATAGTGATCGGTCCATTAGCCCAGTTGTGGGCCTGTCCACGTCAGCGATCCCCATTCCTATTTACGGAGCTAGATTGATGGTCTGGATGTGCTCCTGGTGTGTTTGTTTGTCTTGATCCTGTGGTTGTGGTTGCCTTGGGTGTGTTTTCTCCCGAGGCTCTTCTCTAGCTATATAAGCCTTGGGTCTGCTCTCCTGCTTAGTTTTCGATCCTCTCTTCTTTCGTACTCTCTGATTATAAGTCTCTCTCTGTCACACTGTATCTAGGGTTTGTGTTATTCAGATCATCTTGATCTGATAACTTGTGCATCTCTGAGTGTTTGTGATTGGTTATCTTGTGATAATCATAAAGTGTTCTTTGAGAGTTGTAATGAGGTTTATTGTGTATTTTGTACTCGTCACAGATTTGTAAACTGTGTTTGATTCTTGGGAATAAAGTGAAATATGTGCCGACTATTTTGACAGTTACGGCCACCATTTTCTGCCCCCCCCCCCCCCCTTATTATTTGGGTGTACCCTATGGCTAGCGATCACCTCCTACAGCTAGTGTTCTCTGATTTGGCTTCCTTTCCCCATTCAACACCCGTAACCTACGGCAATATGGCCGTAAGGTATGGCGAGGTCTCAACACTTCCCAACTCTTCTTCACCTTTTTCATCTCTTGACTCAAATAACTTCCATAACCTTATTCTTCTCATTCACAAGCTTCTTTATCCTTGTTGAGTCGTTTCCACACGTTTAGCAACCCGAACACTTCAATATCTTCAATTTATCATTCATACTCGATTTGCTCCACATTTTAACCTCTAATTCCATCTAAATGTGCCTTTTAACCTACAATCACACATCCTTGCATGGTTATCACATTCAAAACATATAATCCTCCAATTTAGATTAAAAACACTCAATTAAACACATTAAACACCATGTTCGACCCCGTCCATCAATGTCACACAATGCCTATGGATGGGGCTTGAAATTTCCCTTGCTCTTATGTTTTCTTTTGTCTGTAAGTTTTGCCTTTAGCTTCTAGTTAAGTGTGGTTATAATGAAGTTGCTCCTTGTTGGCCCGTCAAAAAGTTACTACAGATTGCTTTTTTCCTTTGTGGGATTTGGGGAAGAATATTGCTTCCTAAGTTTAGTGCCCCTTTATCCGATTTCAAAGGTTTGTTTAGGTCCACACGAGATTTAAAGAGAAACAAACATTTTAATTTTTTCAACTACCACTTTAAAGTCTCTTTATTGTGTATAACACTAGATGAAGAGACAGAAAATGATATGTATACATATATGATGTATGTGTGTGATCTGGCAGTGAAAAATGCATTACTAAGACTGTGTGGAGTGAGGCGGGAAGGGGCTTCACCGGCGGGAACACCGTCCCTGTAAGGTGTGGAGGGGGGGGGGGGGGGAGGTTTGGGCGGGGAGATGTGGCCGGGCGTGGGGGAGAGGAAGAGGCCACGTGGCTGGTTTTGATTGGGCACGAAATTTTGACCGTTGAATTTAAAAAAATATATATATAACCGTTGGCTTTTAAACGGTCAAAAAAATTATATATAAACCCCATTTTTATAAAAAAAAAAAAAAAAAAAAAAAAAAAAAAAAAAAAAAAACCACCCACTTCACTTCCTATTACCTCCTATATTCACCCATTTTTATACATTTCTTCATCAACTTTTATACATCTCTTCATATTCACCTCACTTTTTATATATTACTTCATACTTTTTTTAAAAAAATGAACCCATACAATCGAGGTTTTGACCCAAACAACCCATACAACTTCATCCCAAACCCGAATACACCACCGGTTCATCCAATACCAAACCGTCCACCCATTCCATCACCTTGTCCCGACTACGCGGCTTTCGCGAGTTACATTAGTGGACAAATTTATCCTAATTTTCTATTTAACGATTCCCTCGTTCCTTCACAACCACAAATTCCTTTAACGCAACCGGAAAGTGTACCCGAAACACAACAAGAAAATATTGTAACAAATAATCGCTACAAACTCGACTATTGGGTCCACATAAACAACTCGTTCCATAAGTTGATGGATCGAGAGCCCTATCGATTTAACGATAGTCTCTCGTCCAAGTGGACCGAGATAAACAAGGCGATGAATGCCTTCAAGGGCCATTATTATCACGCTAGAGATTATCCAAGAAGCGGTGAAACGGACGACGACTACCTCGCCAATGCGCTAAAAGCTTTTTGCAAAGAGAAGGGTATGGACTTCAAGTTTTTGCATTGTTGGGACATCGCGAAAAACCATTCAAATGGGCGAACGTCCCCTCTGAACCAATTCGTCAAAAAGGACGAAATCAACTTCATCTCATAACCGTTCAGTTGGACGTGAAAACTTGGAGGCAATTAACTTGGATGATAACGACTTCGACGAGGAATTGAGTCGTCCACCCGGTCGAGAGAAGTCAAAAAAGAGGGCGCAAAGGTCCTCTGCTTCGGGTTCGGGGGGGGGGGGAGGTTTGAGCGGGGAGATGTGGCCGGGCGTGGGAGAGAGGAAGAGGCCACGTGGCTGGTTTTGGTTGGGCACGAAATTTTGACTGTTGAATTTAAAAAAAAAAAAATATAACCGTTGGCTTTTAAACGGTAAAAAAAATTATATACAAACCCCATTTTTATAAAAAAAAAAAAAAAAAAAAAAAACACACCCACTTCACTTCCTATTACCTCCTATATTCACCCATTTTTATACATTTCTTCATCAACTTTTATACATCTCTTCATATTCACCTCAATTTTTATATATTTCTTCATACTTTTTTTAAAAAAAATGAACCCATGCAATCGAGGCTTTGACCCGAACAACCCATACAACTTCATCCCGAACCCGAATACACCACCGGTTCATCCAATACCAAACCGTCCACCCATTCCATCACCTTGTCCCGACTACGCGGCTTTCGCGAGTTACATTAGTGGGCAAATTTATCCTAATTTTCTATTTAACGATTCGCTCGTTCCTTCACAACCACAAATTCCTTTAACGCAACCGGAAAGTGTACCCGAAACACAACAAGAAAATATTGTAACAAATAATCGCTACAAACTCGACTATTGGGTCCACATAAACAACTCGTTCCATAAGTTGATGGATCGAGAGCCCTATCGATTTAACGATAGTCTCTCGTCCAAGTGGACCGAGATAAACAAGGCGATGAATGCCTTCAAGGGCCATTATTATCACGCTAGAGATTATCCAAGAAGCGGTGAAACGGACGACGACTACCTCGCCAATGCGCTAAAAGCTTTTTGCGAAGAGAAGGGTATGGACTTCAAGTTTTTGCATTGTTGGGACATCGCGAAAAACCATTCAAATGGGCGAACGTCCCCTCTGCAACCAATTCGTCAAAAAGGACGAAATCAACTTCATCTCATAACCGTTCAGTTGGACGTGAAAACTTGAAGGCAATTAACTTGGTTGATAACGACTTCGACGAGGAATTGAGTCGTCCACCCGGTCGAGAGAAGTCAAAAAAGAGGGCGCAAAGGTCCTCTGCTTCGGGTTCGGGGGGGGGGGAGGTTTGAGCGGGGAGATGTGGCCGGGCGTGGGAGAGAGGAAGAGGCCACGTGGCTGGTTTTGATTGGGCACGAAATTTTGACCGTTGAATTTAAAAAATATATATATATAACCGTTGGCTTTTAAACGGTCAAAAAATTTATATATAAACCCCATTTTTATAAAAAAAAAAAAAAAAAAAAAAAAAAAAAACACCCACTTCACTTCCTATTAACTCCTATATTCACCCATTTTTATACATTTCTTCATCAACTTTTATACATCTCTTCATATTCACCTCACTTTTTATATATTACTTCATACTTTTTTTTAAAAAATGAACCCATACAATCGAGGTTTTGACCCAAACAACCCATACAACTTCATCCCAAACCCGAATACACCACCGGTTCATCCAATACCAAACCGTCCACCCATTCCATCACCTTGTCGCGACTACGCGGCTTTCGCGAGTTACATTAGTGGACAAATTTATCCTAATTTTCTATTTAACGATTCCCTCGTTCCTTCACAACCACAAATTCCTTTAACGCAACCGGAAAGTGTACCCGAAACACAACAAGAAAATATTGTAACAAATAATCGCTACAAACTCGACTATTGGGTCCACATAAACAACTCGTTCCATAAGTTGATGGATCGAGAGCCCTATCGATTTAACGATAGTCTCTTGTCCAAGTGGACCGAGATAAACAAGGCGATGAATGCCTTCAAAGGCCATTATTATCACGCTAGAGATTATCCAAGAAGCGGAGAAACGGACGACGACTACCTCGCCAATGCGCTAAAAGCTTTTTGCGAAGAGAAGGGTATGGACTTCAAGTTTTTGCATTGTTGGGACATCGCGAAAAACCATTCAAATGGCCGAACGTCCCCTCTGCGACCGATTCGTCAAAAAGGATGAAAACAACTTCATCTCATAACCGTTCGGTTGGACGTGAAAACTTGGAGGCAATTAACTTGGATGATAACGACTTCGACGAGGAATTGAGTCGTCCACCCGGTTGAGAGAAGTCAAAAAAGAGGGCGCAAAGGTCCTCTGCTTCGGGTTCGGGATCGGGATCTGGATCGGGCAAAGGTGCTTACAGCGGTGACTTGGCCGACTTAAATGCCAACATCGTCCAATTCAACACGATTCAACAACAAAGGCTCGAGGAGAAAAGAACCATTCGCGAAGCCTTTGAAAAAAAATTAAGTATGAAAGAACAGTGCGAAAAGCGCGACGATATGAAATTTCTCGCCATGCCCGTCGATCACCTAAGCGGCTAAAATATGTAGTTTTTTTTTTTGTTTTTTTAGGCGTGTTTTTTCATGTTTATTTTTTTATGTTTTTTATTTTGTTGGTTTTTTATTTTTAATTTTATTATGATTTTTATTTATGATTTTTATTAAAAATGTGTGTTTTTTAGTTTAATAAAAATGTAAAAGAAAAAATATAAAAAAAATAAATTAGTTAAATATAAAACAACCCCACTACCAACCTCACAAACCAGTCAACTATCACTGCCATCATCCACAACTGACACCACCACCGCTATCAACCACCACAACCACCGCAAAATCGAAGACTCCCACCACCACTACCATCATCCAGCTTCAACTTCTTCAGAACATACCTGCACCGTGGATGGAGAAAGGCCGCTTTTTGTTATCTTTTCTTCTTTCCACCAATTCTTTAAAAACCAGACTTGATATCTATACATTGTTGATAATATTAGAAACCGCCCCCCCCCCCCCCCCCTCCCTTGCTAATTGTTAGAAAAATGGAACACGTTTTTGGTTCAAAGAGTAGCATTGGATGTGAATCTGGGTGCATAATAATTTACATCAACAATTTTGAATATTGTCAACAGTAACTTACCTGTGTAGGCGTTGATGGTGACGGTGGATACGGGTAGAGGATAACGGTAGTGGCAGGTGCAAGGCTGCTAATGATGGTAGGTGGTGATGATGGGGGGTTAGTGGAGATGATGGTGGCAGATGGTGACTATAGGGTTTGGTGGAGGTGATGGTGATATGGGTTGATGATATAGTAATTCTTGTATATGCTTATGGACGAATTTTGCAATTTACTCTTTTTTTTATGATAGAATGAGTATTTGTGTCATTTACTCATTAAAAAGTTGTAGCTAGTATGAGTTTTTTTTCTTAAACACTAGTATAGTAGCGTTTCAATATAGAACTTTTTTCTCCCAACCTAAAAGCTTGAAGCTACCTCAACTAAACAATGCTTTTATTGAGTGGTGTCAATCGTGTCGAGTTGGCAGGTTGCGGGTTGGCAGGTTGATGGGTTGAAATGTGCAACCCGAACCCGACCCATATTATTATTTGTGTCAAATATTTCAACCCCTAACCCGACCCACATAAAATCCGGGTCAACCGGAAAATGACCCGTTTAACCTATATTTTTAAATGAGTCATACATGTTCATAAATTATAAGCGAGTTGTTGGGTTGTAAGCGGGTTATCAATAAAATATATAATGGTGAGTATATAAGTGTGACAAATAAATAATATAGTGTGCAAAAAATTACGCCCCACTTACGGTGTGCGCATATAATGTATATATATGTGTGGCCTTTGGGGGCAAAAGTAAAGTTGCACTAGTTTTAACGTTATTTTACTAATTTCGTGAAAATAACGTTAAAAACGACGGACGGTTAATCATGCATCATGTGGTGGCATGGATAGCCAAAAGACAGAGGGGTACATGCACTGATCGGGTTTGTCACGATTGCTAAGTGTCCTGTGCCTTATATCCAAGGCTTGATACCAAACCACATCGAGTCGGGGGTCTCACTGGAAGTAGCCTCTCTATTCTTAGGGGTAGAGGTAAGACTGTCTACATCTTACCCTGCTCAGACCCTACCTTAGCTTTGTTATAGGTGGGATTAACTGAGTATGATGATGATGATGAGTGTGCAAAAAATAACACAATTATAACTAACCATGTAAATATAAATAAAAAAGAAAAACAAATATATAATAGATTTTTTTCTAAATACTTAAATGGGTTAACGGGTCAACTCATTTTATATATGCGTCAACCCGAACCCGACCCATTTTTAATACGGGTCGTCCTGAACCCGGCCCGTTTTTTTAATGGGTCGTGTTACTTGACCCAAATCTTTTTTCTTTCGTGTCGGGTTCGGGTCGATTTTCGGGTCGTGTCAATAGTTGCCGCCCCTATTGAGTATGAGTTTTTTTCTTAAAACATTGAAACTTAAAGCTCATAAAAACTCTTAGAAACTCCTTGCCAAACTAGGGGTGTACAAAAAGCTCGCGGCTCGAGGCTCGCTCGAAACTCGCTCGAAAAAAGCTCGGCTCGAAGAGGCTCGTTTTGTTTTCGAGCCGAGCCAAGCTGGCTCGTTTTGTAATCGAGCCGAGCTCGAGCCAGGGGTGTTCAGCTCGTGGCTCGGCTCGATGGCTCGACTCGTGGCTCGACTCGATTGCTCGACATATGGCTCGACTCAGGCTTGTGTATGTGTAATTAATATATAGATGAAACTAATATATTTTGGTTCCAAACCCAATTCTAAAATTCAAAATTTGAAAATCCCGCTCTTACTACCTATCTACCCCATCTTTTCATAATAAATAAACCATAACTTAGAAAAATACAAAAAAAATATACATGATTATGTGTAATTTTATTGTTTTTTATTTAATAAATATTTGTAAAAAAAATAAAAAAATATAACGAGCCGAGCTCGAGCTCGACTTTTCAGCTCGACCAGAAAAACGAGCCGAGCCGAGCTGGCTCGGTTTAAGTTCAAGCTCGAGCTCGAGCTGGGCCTGGCTCGGCTCGACTCGACTCGGCTCGTGTACAGCCCTATGCCAAACATTTATTCATTAAAAACCATTGAAAAGACTAAATCTAATCGAAGCAACTCAAACAATTATCCATCCATAGTGGTGGAGTGGTGGAGAAGCCTTATGTTCACTTAGGTGATCAAGGGTTCAATTCCCACTTCCAACATTATGGTTTGGTATCCGGGTGAAGATCGAATACGGGTGGCGCCGGTTCGAATCTGACGGGCGGCGAGGTTTTACCGAGTTCTATAACACTGTCGTGCCTTCGGGCGGGTGGGGCTCGGGTTTCCGCGCATCGGGAGAAGGCGGGGGCTGCTGGAGGTCGAGTAATTGATTCTTGGGCACGGCGCCCCGCAAGGGTGGTTGCCACACAGTTGTTCGCCGATAAAAAAAAAAAAAAAAAAAAAAACTCAAACAATTAAGATTCAAACGTTTTGATTTGTACCATTTAACGGTTTGGTTTGAAATTACTTAAAACCAATCTTGCAAGATGAACTGATAGTTTGATCTTTTATCATTCAAAATAATTCTAGCTATATTTTTTTTTTTTTTGAACGGTAAATTTCTATTTCTTGCGAGACTTGAACCCATGACCTCTCCATTAGGTGTTCTTAAAAGCTTTGCTTCTACAATTGGGCCACCAACCCCAATGGCCAATTCTAGCTATATGAACTAATGAATTAAAAGATATTTCAAAAAATCATATTAAACCATGAAAACACAACCATTAAACTGTTGGTTATTTAAGTGTTATCGACATATATTTTAGTGTATTGGATTAACTTGTTGATCGAGAAAATAATATTTGAGATTAAACGAGTTAGGTGACGCGAAAGTGCGGGCTTGATTTAATTCTAATATTATTTTAACTTATTATATAAATAATTTATATTATATGGGCTTGATTTTGTCATATGATTTCCAATTAATGGTGGCTTCTTGGGCTCATAACCGTTTAGAATTTTATACATAAAAACAAAAGGTTTTGACTTTGAAAAATAACACTCGATCATATGTTATGTTAGTAGGACAACATACAACATACGGTTACACAGAAAGAAAAACCATCAACATTCTTTTACACAGATTCATCCAAATCCAATTCCAACAAGAGAAATCTCTGTCTAATCCGATAAATCATTGCGAGTAACCCGCAAATAGGTTTATCTGATAATTCTCATACGATTTAGAGATTAATCCAAGTTTCACTCATTTTATTTGATGATCCATTCGGTTTCCAGGTTTGTTTTATGTTTGAATTTGATGTTCTAGACCACAATTATTATATATAACAATTTTGAACGTTCGCTACAGTAATCGAAAATTAAAAACCTTTCACTTTTGCGGTTATTACGGATATGCCATTGTAAGTTTTAATCAAAAACCCTTTACTTTTGCGGTAATTACGGATATGCCATTGAAAATTTATTATGCTACAGTAATCGCAGATATATGTGGTTCGTTGCAATTGCGATGACCACGACGCCGCCGGCTGCTGGCCAGGATCGTAGATGTTTTCTTTTATCAATTGTTTTCAGACGGTTTTGGCGTTTTGTTCGCTGCAACGCGCGCCATCGTACCGACGGAACAATACGACTATCTACGTTGTGTTATCGATTAGTAGACCCTCGCAATACCACTGGTGTAACTTCGCTGTTCGGCGAAAAAAATCTACAGTTTTTCACGAATCGGCGTCGGTTATGTTTCCACGCCGCGCTTAGCGCGGCGGGCGTAATTTACTAGTTAACTAACAAATCCGAAACATGTAAACTAATCGGCAACTTTTCTTTGAACGACAAACTTTTTATAACAGTCTTAATTTAATAATTCCAGCTTTACCTTGCTTATGTAAATATTTGAACCCAAGTACTTATATTTTATAAGAGGAACATCATATATAAACAAAGAACAACTAAATTTTGATTATAAAATTTGTCAAGAACATCTGTGTTTAGAATAATAGTAAGAAAAGAGGTGGGTGAAGGACAAATGTTAAAGAAAAGAAACACAAGAATACAATGTAAATGCGCGTTTCATGTGATAGCCTTTTTCACGTTGTCCTTTCAAGGTCACACGGCATTCACGTTCTTATCACGTGCCTATTACCTGAATCATCACACGTTTCACGAACCACGTGCCTTTCACCTTACTCCATACAATCAAACGCCTCACCCACCTTATTTATTAAAATAATAATTATTATTATATTTCCTTAATAAAAAAGTATCAAAACATACTAGTGGGGATGTTGGATGTTGCCCAAGGGTCATCTATCCTTAGAATTTAACATTTTTTTGTTAAAAATATATAAGTAAAAATACATATAAAGGATTGTTTTGTAGTCTCTTAGTAATAATTAAAACACTATCTCTTAAGGGTCCCTAACCTATAATTGGCTAAGAAGCAACCATTAAAATATTACATATTAAACATTCAGACTTAAGGTTACATTTTAACCATTAAAAAGTTATAAACTATTCAGATACAACCTTTTAATGACCATTCAGAAGCTACAAAACAGCCTTTAACTATCATAATCATACAATAAAGAAATTTTAGTATTGTAATCTTATTGATTCTTGAGCAAAAATAATGAAAATTTTCTTGTGCAACATGTGTTATAAAATGAAAATATTTATAATCATTTAATTGCTTGAGAGTTGTCTATAAGAACAAAAATAAAGTCGTGATATGCTTAAAAAAGTATTATACAAGGTTTATATCGATTGAAAAGCAAAATAATAATATCTGTACAAATGTTCGATCAATATAGCTTCAGTTTGTTATGGTGCCTATAATTTGTATACCAAACAATATTGCACTTGATGTTGGTTACAATATTAATGAAAAATCTTAAATTGGAATACAACTCCATTTCAATAAAATTTATATCGCAATGTTGACCATTAAAGTTTAAATAACTTCGTATTTATTTATTTTTTAAGAAATAATAAACATAAGTTATGAAAAAGAAATTAAATTAAATGATAAATAAAATAATTAAACAATCTATGCATGAGGTGTAAAAATTTTGTTGGTGAGATACTATTCATGAAGCTGTAATTTTTTTTAAAGCAACTATGTATTTTTTTTTTGAATTAACAAACGCATTTTTTATCAGAGAAAAATCATTTCAAATAAATCATGAAAATAAAAACCAAGTATGAGGTTTCAAATATTGGTTGAATATGTCATCATTCATGAAGATTACATATTAAGGGTAAAGATTATTATACAAATATTTAGTTTAAACTTACATTTGGGTTTTAAGGTGAGAAATGAAGAATATTTTTTTTCCTATCTTGCTAAATATGTTTTTTAGTCCTTAAATTGTGTAATTACTTTAGTAGAGTACTAGTTATGTAATTACTCTACTAAAGTCACTATACAATTTTTTTTCTTATATTTTTCATTAAAAAAAATGCTTAAATAACTACAAAAAAAAAAAAAAAAAAAAAAAAAAAAAAAAAAAAATTGCTTATCATGTTTAATACGTTAAGACCCATTTGTATTTAATATTCACTCTACATCTTAATAGTAACTTTTTAATATATCAATAATACAACTTAGGCTGTTTTTATAACGCTTACGAGGAGACATAGTGTTAGGGCATAGTTTGATCCCTATATCGGATACAGTTTTATGATATTCTCTCACGTATATTACTTTGTGGCTATTTCATTACTTGTGTTAAAGACTTATCAGTAATTTTTTTTATATTAATAATATAAAGGTACCATAGACAATCATGTGTTTTAACAAGTATTGCATTTTTTTTCCAATAATACACTTTTGTTACGAAAAGAAAACGTAAAGAATTGAAAGAGAGTATTTAGGTTGTTTGATTATGGGTGGATTTATTACTTTAATGTTTCCAAATATGAGGTAGAGGGCCAACGTTTGTTTCATGATTCCTAAAGCATTAAGCATTCCCTTGAATCGTTGCACCTGCCTCTTTTACGTATCTACCCCATATTTTCATTCCAACATGTCATGTTTAAAACATGTCTACTATTACAACTAACATATTATTATCTTATTTGTATAAATTGATCTTTAACTCACAAGGTTAACAGTTTTTTCTAATAGTAATAGTACTAATCTAGAATATCAAATTTGCTAATGCGCCTATAAGACCATGCGTAGTGGGGGGCTTTATATATAAAGCCCCCCTTTCTGATTGGTCCACGTAGCAGCTGAGTCAGCATGGAAAGATAAAATGAAAAAGGGGTGTAGTGGTGGGGCTTTATTTATAAAGCCCCTATTAATATTTTATTATATCTCTTTAATTAAAAAAATAATAAAATAATTAAAGAGAGAGAGAGAGTGCTGATGTGGCACCCATTGATTGGTCTCTCCTTTTCTCATCCGGCGCCATATATATAAAGCCCAAAACCATTTTTGCAATATAAAGCCCCCCCGTAACGGTGTGGGGGGCTTTATTTTTAAAAACAACGCCCCAATGGAGCCCCACTACACTTGGTCTAAGAGGCATATTAACTATCTTTTAGTATATTTTATTATATTTTGAAATGGGTTTGTGATGAGGCAGGTTCACAGAAACACCGTTGCATCTCCCAGGTGAATTGTGAAATGGGTTCATGAACCAGTGTTAGATATGTTGTGGAACGATCAAGAGACAGTCGTGATTTAACCACCAGTTTAAAATTTTAGTCAATATGTTTTTTGCAACACACACTCGCACGCGGGGGATATACAAAAAACCTATATCTTCAAAATGAAAACAATACAAGTCGAAGGTTCGAACTTGCCAAAACGAGCCTATTCCGGCCCAACCTATGTATCAAGTTTATTATTTATTTTATTTTTAATTATTTTATACGGTTTTTTTAATTAAAGAATATGTGTTTTTTAATTTATTAATTTAAAAAAATGTTAATTGTAAACAAAATATAATGATATGAAATGGGTTTAAAGTGGGCAACCTGAAGGGATAGAGAGCCTAATCCAAGGGGAAAAGGCATCCTATCCCCATAAATACAATCACACCGCGCCAGACTCTGGCATCAGCGCGCGACCAACATAAAATGTGGAGCAGCGCGCGACCTCACCTACTAACAAACAAAGGTCAACACCTGATAAGCGCGTGCGGCCACGCGCGGCATCTCCTCTTATCACCTTTGGTACGAGGTACGGAAGATAATGAAGGGAAGATTCACAAGGATCTCTGACAGAGTACGCACCAAGGAGAAACCGACAGGTGGCAAGAGTGGTCCAACTACCACAGAAAAGGATGGCGACGTGACTGTTCCCATGCTTCCACTGTCATCAACAGTGACAGCAGACATCCCCTGCCGACGTCAGGAGCATGGTCAACGACTGTAGCAAGTACAGGGGCGCCGCCTGCCAATCAGGGCTCGCCACGTGTCCACATCAAGCAACAACCATGCTGCGATGTGACGTCATCCACAGTGATCTGCTTTTCCCGCCATTTTCATGGAAGGCTTGAACCCGGATTTGGGCCGGGCCCAAATAAGAATAACTTCTCATGGGCTCCTCGGCAAAACCCATGAGTTCTCCTATAAATAAGGAAGGACATCTCCTTGCAAAAGGATCCGAAATTACTCATTGTAACCTAGCATTACTCTTGTAACTCTCTCTACTTGTTCATTAATAATATTCCTGCTAGTTACAGTGGACGTAGGTCATTCCTCGACCGAACCACTTATATCTTGTGTTCTTATTCACGTAACTCTCGCACACACTTATACTCCTTATTCTCACCCGGGTTTAACAAAGAGGTTTTGGTAAAGGATTAATCCTGACGAACATAAGTATTAACCCCCACGGTGATTAGTGATAACCACCGTGATACTTATTGTTTCTTCACAACCCATTCTCTTAGAAATGAAATGTGATGGAAATGGTTCAAATGAGTTGGCCTTATAGTATTGATTGGAGTCATGGGATGAGATGAGGTTCAATATGGGCATCCAGGATCATTACTTTGTTGTTGTTTGACCTTCCAAATTATCAATGATAGACTAGCTGAAAGTTTTGATTTCGTCGCCGGCTTTTATCTTATGTATTTACCTTAATTTATCTATGCATTTTAGTTAGAAAAAAAAAAAAAAAAAAACAAATCTTGTAATTTTGTAGAAAGAATACCAAGATACGAGTATAAATTAGTGTTGGATAAAAGATGGAGAATAGGAATATCGGTTACGGGACCAAGGTACTTCCTCTTCCTTAGATTCCACTCAATTAAGAGGGCCCTATTATCATCTAATTGTCCTTTAAGGCAGTCTAAAACTCAAGAAATTATTGGCAAAATTATTTTTCAAGTATATCATAAGATAATTAAAGAAAGATAATAGTTGTTCAATAACAAAAGATAATAAATTAATTATTATTTTTCTGATAAATATTTATACCACTATACTTTACACTAGTTACTCTAAACTATTAGATTTGAAACTAATATATACATACATCTCTAAAGTGGATTACTCCTTAATCATTTGTCATTCTCAAGTACATCGATTTATTATTATTGGTTGAAAATGAATTTGATTAATCCTAGGTATTATGTGACTTGGGACCCGCTTATAAACTTCTTTTGATATAATCTTAATACTTTATAAAGTAAAAGTATATGGGCAACACTTTTTTTTTTTTTTTTTTTTTTTTTTTTTATGGATGTAGTTCTTTAAAATCAAACTCAATTATTATTATTATTATTATTATTATTATTATTATTATTATTATTATTATTATTATTATTATTATTATTATTATTATTATTATTATTATACTTAATTAAGAGCTTGGTAATAGTATTCTTTTGTTTTAATTTTTAGGAACTTTAACTCATCTCATGAAATAAAATTTTCACGTCGGTCTGAAATAATCAATGTAACAAATAAGTTAGGTAGAAAGAACATAAACAAATATGTATAATAAAGAATTCCTAATTTATTAATGGTAATCACTAATCACTATTTTGGCATGAGAAAAGCACAAGTTGCATGTTACATGACTTTCATCCAAATAATTGATGCCAATAAAACAAAACTGAATAGGCAATCTCAAAATATCATTTACTCCACAACATGCTTTTCATTCTTGTTAAACCACCATTCATAATATTTCTGCTTGTAACTCAAATAACTTAATTAATTTAATTTAAAAATTATTATTATTATTATTAGTTTTTTACGACTTCACAAAAAAAATGACAAAATAAATGAAACTTTGATTAACTTTTACATACAATTTATTTATTTATTTATTTATTTATTTTAAATCATTCATTTTCATTAAAACAAAATACGAAAGTTACATCACAATAAAAGGTAGACAGGCAACAAGCTGCGCCGCCACCCTTTTCTGAATTGTGAACCCTTGTCTACCAAAGACAAATTTATTTACAAAAATAAAAAAATAAATCGATATATAAAGTATTTAACACGTTTATTAATTATATTAATTAGAAACTTTATCTATTTTCCTTTACAGGGTGTAAACCTGTGTGAAAACATAGGTATTCTTTAGAAATTTTACATATCAAACTTTATTAAATAGCGAATCACACCAATATAGGTTGCTCATTTGGTAGAGGCTTATGCTTATTATAGGAAATGTCCTAAGTTCAAATCTACACTATAGTGTATTTGATGTAAATATAATGGGAGTGTAATATTAGCCGTTACAAAAAATTAAAGAGCTAAACACGATGAATTTTTTTTTTTTTTTTTGAAGGGTGACTTTCTATGTACTGGACCGAATTGGTTACCAGGTTTCGTCTAAGACGTTACCGGTCGCCGCGCAAACTGACCTTCGCCCGGAAACACGATGAATTTTTAATGCTAAAAAAAATAACCATGTTTTTAATACTGACAATAAAAAAATAAAAAACGAGGCCTATCACCTATCTATGATGTTTAAACCTAACCATGGTTAACCTTGTTGAACCCCTTTTGAACGACGTGCCACAGTTTATTCACGCGCACTATAGATTCAGGACCAACACAAACCAGTTGCCAAACCCTTTCTTTACCTCTCTCTCTCTCTCTCTCTAAATAATATTCATTCATAGCTTTGCAACCATTTAGAGGAATTGTTTTCGTTTTTCATGTCAGGTGTGTCTTCAGTTCCTCTGTTTCGTTTCCTTCGTATTTTTCTGGCTATTATTATTTTTATTATTATTATTCTTAAGTTAGTTATTGTTAAAAGAATATATCTGAATTTGAGATATATTAGGATCTGGGTATGTTACATATTTGTTAGATTTGTCAATTTTGGAATATTTTCAGTTAAAACTTATTAATTCTTATTATTATTATTTTTGTATGTCTGGTGTTTTTACCTTTTTAGTTTACATCGAAATTGAATTGTCTGTTTGTATTATTATTATTATTTTTTTCAGATTTGTTAAAGATTTGAATATGAAAACAGAGGTTAATAATAATAATATTAACATGGAAGGAGAGAGTTGGAACGAAGAAGACAAAGCCATTGTTGCATCTGTTATTGGGACCAAAGCATCTGATCACTTAATCACAACATCAGTCTCTAATGACAGCTTATCAACTTCATTAACAAACGATGAGAATCTGCAGCAAAAGCTTTCAGATCTTGTAGACAGCCCAATTTACGGCAATTTTAGTTGGAATTTCGCAATCTTTTGGCAAATATCTAAGTCAAAAACAGGTGATTTGGTTCTAGGTTGGGGGGATGGATGTTGTAGAGAGCCGAAAGAAAACGAAGAAGGCGAAATAGCCCGGGTTTTAAGCTTGAGATTGGATGATCAACACCAGCAGAGGATTAGGAAAAGAGTGCTTCAAAAGATTCACATTTTGTTTGGTGGATTGGATGAGGATAATTACGCGTTTGGATTGGATAGAGTCACTGATACTGAAATGTTCTTTTTGATTTCCATGTATTTCTCCTTTCGTAAAGGGGAAGGCGGTCCGGGTGGTTGTTTATCATCCGGACGCCATATTTGGATTTCGGATGTTTTGAATTCGACATCAGATTACTGTTTTCGGTCGAATCTGGCTAAATCCGCGGGGATTCAGACCGTTGTTTTGGTTCCGGTTGATGGTGGTGTGGTTGAAGTTGGATCTATTCAATCTGTACCTGAAAACCCGAAACTATTGCAGTTGATTAGATTTTCATTTACGGGATGTAATCAGATAAGCCCTTCGGTTCTTCCATCCGTTCCGGTTCATATACCAACGAATAACGGAAACCCTGATAGACCTATCAGGGTTTCCAAGATCTTTGGGCAAGATCTGAACTCGAGTATAAACCAACCACAGTTTCGTGAGAAACTGGCGGTTAGAAAGCCTGAGGACACGCGGATGCCTTATGCAAATTGGTCTCAGTTTAATAATATGCATAAGCAGATTGATTTCACGGGCATTACGTCTCGTCCTGCAAGTACAGAGTCAAAGGTTTCCAATGAGTCCCCTGTGCGAGACGAAAGGGAAACTTTATCCATCAACATAGACGAAAAACGACCAAGGAAACGAGGGAGAAAGCCAGCAAACGGAAGGGAAGAGCCGCTGAATCATGTTGAAGCGGAGAGACAGCGACGAGAGAAGCTTAACCAAAGATTCTACGCGCTGCGCGCAGTAGTACCCAACATATCAAAGATGGATAAAGCATCATTATTAGGTGATGCAATTACATACATAACCGATCTTCAAAAGAAGCTTAAAGAGATGGAATCAAACAGACAGTCGTCAAGTAACTTCGCGATGTTAGACAAAATCGAAGTGCAAACCCAACACGATGAAGTAATTGTGCGGGTCACTTCGCCGTTAGATGCACACCCTGTATCTAAAGTGATTCAAACGTTTGAAGACTCGAAGATTAATGTTGTCGAATCAAAGATGAGTGCTGTAGACGACATGGTGTTCCATACATTTGTTGTTAAGTCTCAAGGACCAGAACAATTAACAAAGGAGAAGCTGATCAATGCATTTTCACGAGACACAAACTCCTCATGACATCCATAGACATGAAGAGAGGTTATTTTGTTCTTTTTAAGATATTATTATATATACAGTTTTATTATTCAAGTGTAACATGTAGAAAAAAATAACTATGCTAATATTTTAGATATGTATGTTTCTTTGTTATGATAAAAGTAGTTATTTTTTATGTCAAGTGTAAGTGTATTGTTGACTTGTTTTGTTTAGATAAAATCATAAAAGTAGTTATGTGATATATCATACGTCTATAGTCATAGTTAATTTAATCACATTAGATACCTTTATTGCATCCCGGCGTTTCTTGTGACCCAAGTTTGATTCCCACTCTCCTCGTTATTTTTTGCGACTTCAGGTAAAGAGCGAATACGGGTGGTGCCAGTTCGACTCGGATGAGAGGCGATGTTTTACCGATACCACTGTCGTGCCTTCGGGCAGGTGGAGGTCGGGTTTCTGCGCATTTGGGAGAGCCAAGGGGCTAGTGGCGGTTGAGTAGTCGACCTTAGCCACAGTGCCCAGTGTCACGGTGGTTGGCATGTCATTCCTTGACGTTAAAAAAAAAGTATACCTTTATAGCATATGTGACACCGAAGTTGCTTAGCTATTTTTGGACTCAGTAAAAGACTTGAATGTCAAGCATGTTATTATCTTTTTTAATTGTATTATGTGTATATCATACAGAACTTACATTTTACATTTTTTTAATGGAAGTTTGTTATCATAGGATTAAGTCTGCCTAGAGAAACATGGATGGTTAAAAGTTTGTGTTGTAAAAGTAGAATGTTCTATTCGGAGGTCAATGCTGTATGGTGTAGTTGGTTTTTAAAAGCCATTGTGAGTTTGTGACATGTACTTTTGATGGGAAAAGTGCAAAGTATCACATGCAAAATATATGCTCACCACATTGCCCTTGTGATAAAGCAAACTTCAATCCTTATTTAACGTGTTTACTTTTTGTATTTTAAGGGATTATTATAATTTATAACAAATCTTTTTAGATTGTAAAATAATGTGTAGAAGACTAATGGAAACTTATAGGATTTGTTATAAATGGTACTGATTAGTGATTTGGCCTTCGGATAGATGTTTATAAAGGTCCAGACCGAGGAGAGGTTATAGACTTATGGGAACAAGAAGGTAGGGGTGTTTATCGGATCGGATAACGCGTTATTTGGATTATTCGGATTTTGAAATTTTAGAAACCTATTAGAAATCCGATCCCATCCGAATTCGATGTATACCCATCCGACCCAAATCCATCCGAATTCAATTTGGATCGGATTCCGATAAATCCGAATAATCCGAACGGATATCCGAATAATCCAAATTATGCCAAACAACAATTTTACATTTTTTTTTATTTTCCCTAATTTATGGTTCTTAACATTTTATTAATTTGAAACCAATAAACATTCGAAAGCGGAAAAAGAGATAAGTCTTAAACACAAATACAAAGTTCAAACTTCAAAATATAGACTTCAAAACGTAAACTTAAACACAAAATCAAATTTCAAAATGTAGCCTTTAACACAAAATCAAGCATCACGAAACATGACACCAAATAGTCCATATAGATAAGCGATGTTGAAGAATTAGGGTCTAGTATTGGCATCATGCTTCATGGGTTGAACTAATTTTCAAACAAATAGTTGTTCCTTTACCAAGATTGAGTTTGGAAATGCAAAAGTGCTTTTGGTCAGAAGTGCTTATTCACTTATGACTTTTTGAAAAAAAATTTTAAAAAAAGTGTTTGGATTAGCTTTTGGGATGAGAAACGTCAAAAAGTCAATAGATTGTTTTTTTAAGTGTTTCGCTTAACTTATTGTGAATACCGGTTGTATGGGTGGTAGATTTGTAATTTTTTTTCTAAAAGTTAAAAGCCAAAAACCAGGATTTCTAACTTCTCAAAAACAGTTTTTCCACCCATAAAAGCCAAAAGTCAAAACATAAGTGCTTTTGGATTACACAAACAGCTTATTGACTTATTGGAAAAACCAATAAGTCAATAAGTTGTTTTGAAACTCAATCCCAAACACCATCTAAAACTCAATTGAAGCTTATTCGGATATCCGAACAATCCGAATAATCCGAAATTTTAAATTCGAAAATCCGTATCTGATCTGAATATCTGAATAAGTAATTCGGATTCGGATCGGATCCATCCGAATATCTAAATAAGAATTCGGATAGGTTTTTTCGGATTCGAATTTCGGTTCGAATTTTTTGAACACCCCTACAAAAAAGGGGTGTCTGTGTAACATTTTAAAAGATGTGATTTTCAATGTATAAATTAAAATTTTAAAGTATTGAAGAGATATGTACCCGCGCGTGTGCACGGCTTCACATCTACGGACACGTCATCAGGTTCGCCAAGCAAAACTTCTAGAGGCCTGCTCATGCTTCCTAGTACATGCCAGCTATGACCCGACAAGAAAAGGAACGTGCAGCCAATCAGAAACCGTCATTCCCTTCTCCATGATCTTCTGGCAGGTACGAGGTACAGAAAGGATGATTGAAAAGGACATGCGGCCAATCACCGAAGGACAGCGGCGAGGCTCCAACGGTTGTCAACCATGTGGGACCTGCGTGAGACAGCTGTCATTCTCCAACGAGCCAATCACAGGACACCTTCTAAGCCTATAAAAGGGAGAGGGGCATTCCGTTTTCCATTCACAAACACTTAGAGAATTCTTGTAACAGCTTAGAAGGAAAAATTATAGTCGAAATATTTGTATTCACCTATAAACGAGTCTTGTGGAATCGTCTGTTCGTATATCAATACAATATCTCTTTGTATTGCTTATCCATATAGGTGTTTAACCAGTGTTTCTTCAAGTATAGATATCGTCTAAAAGCTAGCAGCATATATTTAAAATTAAATTTGAAATATATTCAAGATTATGGTGTTAAAAGGTTAAGTTGAAACGAACTTAAATAATCTAATAGTCTAAGTTAAAACAACAAACATGCTCAAATCGAAACTTAGGATCACGATCAAATACATGGTCAAAGAAAAACAGGAAGTCATAGGAAGGTATCAAATGGACTCCGATTACACTCATTCAAGCAGCATTGAAACTGTCTCATCAAACCCCATGATCTTAGTTTTTAGGTTTTTACTTTTTTGGAATTTTAGGTTGTAACTTTTAGAATTTATGTTAGATCATTGTGTCTTTATGTATCATTTTTGTGATTCATTATGTTTTTTTTCCTTAGCATTATGTTATATTTTGTGACTAATTGTGTTTTATTTCATGATCAAAGGGCGAAGTTTTGTGAGGGCTAGGGGCGCCCCGGCCCCACCGATTTTCGACCCAATAGTGATTCTAAATTAGTTTGTTATTTATATAGTTATAAAATAATTTATGAGATATAATACAGAGTTACATAATAAACATTGTATATATAAATTATGATTAGAATGAAAAATCATAAATATAATGAAATAAACATACATGCATGCCTAGTAAATCTTATTCTATCTCACTAGGGTCTATGAAGAATGAGATGAGGTCAGAGTCACAAACATTACCACTATCTCAGTAGAAAGAGATGCACCTACTTTAGACCCCAACTCCAAACAAAACGTTTTTTACATGTAAAGTATAACGATTTGGATAAAAGAAAGTGCGGCTAAGTAAAGAAACTGCCAATAAAAAAACTAGTACACCACTAATAACATGTTATGTTAATATATGAAATTAAAGTACTAAATAGATATAATACGAACTTATATATACACAAACCCACACATGAGAAAAATCAAATAAGAATTCATAAATATTGCTACAACTCGAGAAAAACAATTAAAATTATTACTCCGTATTTTTAAAATTCACTGTTGTCTAATAATTTATATGTGTAATAAATTTAGGGTATAAATCAATCTCTCTAAACTCTTACACTCTGTTTCAGAGTTTCATTAAATGATGAAAGGGAAAGGGTTGGGAAGGAAGTGGGGAAAAATGTGTTCCAAAGTTTTTTGTAGGAGGGAAACGGAGGGAGTGAGAGGGATAATAGAGATGTTTTTAGGGTGATTTTCAATCTTTTCAATTTGGAAGGAAGAGAAGGGAAAGGAAGTGGAGGGAGATCATTTCTCTTCCATCCTTTAATGAAACTCTGGAACAGAGTGTAACGACTCAAACTTGGACTCAAACTTGCTAGCTTAGGGGTTGTTTTGTTAATTAAGTGCTGAATGATTAATAGGCTTTTAATGATTAAGAGACTCTGAATGATTAAGTGCTGAAGGGTTCAACTATGCACCAAGTCTGAATAGTTCAGCTCTTAATCATTCCATTCAGAGTCTTTTTTACATTGAAACAAACAGTCTGAATGCTAAACCATTCGGAGCTTCATTAAAAGGCTACCAAATAGGCCCTTACGCTTCTATATACATCCCTTAAACGTTTTATTTTTTTACAATACTTTATTAATCCAGTTGAATGATTATATTCGAGTCCTATGCAGGGTGTATTAAACGCGTGTTTATTTATTCGATATATATCTAACGTTGTATACGTGTTATGATATTACTGCCGCTTGATAATGATTTAATATTTATTTTGTCGTGGAATAATGGAAGACAAAGCATAAAGTCCAATAATATGTAGAAAATAATTAGGATTATTATTAAAACATGTATAAACGCAAAAACGTGCCACCGTAGAAGGGACCATAAGTCTTCGATTCCCTTTTCCTTTCTTTGTTTCTTTTCTTTTGTGTTGGGTTCTTTGTTCCTATATGCTACATTGCTACACCACATGCAAAACCTTGCACATCAACTCACAACTTTGCCCCTATTCTCTTAATTTCATTCATGTATACACAACAAAACTCATTGCGATGCGACCTCTATTCCGGTTGGTATCGGTTTGGTACATTACGACACCGATACGACACCGATACGGTATCAGTACTCAATCTAATTAGAATGTAATTTTTTCAATTGGAGTACGGTTAAGTTTTTTTTTTAAAAGGTTTACGTAGTGTCGGATGTATAGTATTAGAAGGGGTAGCGCTCAACTTTCCCGGTATAGTGCAATTTTTTAAATGTTTTTAGTATTACGTTACCACTGAAATTATATAACGTCACCCCTCATTTTTTTAAGAAACGCAAGATACCCTCAAATTTTTATTATAAGCCTAACATAAAATAAGATTGAAAGTCGATAACCCATTTGTTAAATAAAAGATAGAAGCCATAACTTATCCACTTGTAATATATTAATTAAGAGTCCATGTTGGTTAATTAAAAAATACAAGCTCTGTAGCCCATGTGTTGGTTAAGGTAACGAGGTTGCTCTTGTGAAAATTGCAGTTGATAACTAAATTGCACGCTTGAACCGACAACACGTCCACTTGAACCGGAATCACTGGTGCTCGAACCCGCTCCTCTCGATTTGTCGGATTTCTTGTTTGCAGCAACTTTTGATTTTTGAGAATCCATTGCAATTAGTTTTTTTTTTAGTGAAAATTGTGGTGTTTTTTTGAACTTTTGGTAGAGAATATAAGGTAGAATGGTAAGGAAATAAAAAATGGTTGATATCTAGAAGAAATAATGGAGGTTTAATTTTATTTTTTAATGGTCAACGATCATTTTTTTACCGTTATATGGTACTAGCCAACGGGTTCTACCATCCGGGTGACCTAGCCGATTCCGCTTACCCGACCCACACAGGCCGGTGTAGCCGATCGGGTACTAGGTACCCAAGGTAGTACCCGTAACCCACACCACTTACCCTTATAAACGCTATAAGAAATTCGATATCTCTAAGTGACTCTAACGTGTAACACTTTAGTTTTATTATCATTTACAATGTGAATCACTATATTTCTCTTAGAAGCAAGAGAACCTCAATGAGGCAAAACTAGAAATCTGAAACTATTCATGATTTCACCCGCAATCGCGCTTAGAAAATACAACTTAAAGTCTAGATAAGAGGTTTTTTAAAATCGAGCTTACTCGTTCGATCGATTAAATAAAAAATCATTGTTAGAAAGTCAGTGCAAAAATTGAGAAATGTTACGGGTTAATGATGAATTTGCAAATCAAGCCAAATTATAGTGACTAAGGTGTAATTAGTCAAAAAGGTAACGTGGGAATAAAAAAAATGATTAATTAAATAAATATAATTGGTAGGAGTCCACCAAATCTAATAAGTTAGCATAAGATCTTGGAACCATATGATCAATGTATTTGTTAATGGTTAGTATCAGTTAAAGTTAAATATATTATCTCATACTTCTGTAGTTTTGCAATTTGCATGTTTATAATACAAGGAAGATGTGTCAAATGCATTATAGTCCAGCGGCATTTTGGTGGTGGGATAAGACTTAAGAACTATAAAGTCTTAGGTTCGAATCTCACAAGGGGGTTTTCTCATAATTATGAGTTTCCTCATGAATTGGTGACTTGGTGGTGGAATATGATCGCGTGGTAACACTGGTGGCACGATGTTACTTCAGTAGTCCATGAGTGATTCCGATTGGCCGTCAAAAAAAAAAAATAATAATACAAGGAAGATGATTTTTAAATATATAAAATCCTTCCTAATTTGAATTGATATCAATATATACCATTCGTATCCTATCTAAAAATGCGTTAAAAAAATAAAATCGATACATATTTCTATATAAAAATAGTGACAAATAGTTCAATGTAACTTATTCACCGGACCGGGGTTGGACCGGTGAACTGGCGGTCGGACCGGGAACCGGGCCGGTTGAACCAGATTTCTTTTATATATTTTAAAATTTTACCATATTAATTTTACGACACCATCCAGTTCATACATCCGGCTTGACCGGTCGAACCAGTGAACCGGTAAGAAGACCGATTCGACTTCCGGTCCGGTTCTCATAGCATAATTAATATAGATATAATAATATCACAAACAAAAAGGATCCAAGTGGACTTCAAATTTATTGGGCTATGAATATTGGTGCACAAATGATAGATAGGCTTTCTCCAGCCCTCTCTGTAGCCCATTCTAACTTGTCACATGTGATTGTGATATTGTGATCCCAATTCCCAACTGAGAATTACGATTTTAATTTAAAAAAAAGGAAGAAGAAGAATTCAGAAATGTTTTTTTTTTTTTTTTTTTTTTTTAATTTCGTCATATAATTAAAAGTCAGGTAAGTAGTAACTCATAAGAACCAAGTTTAATATATAGTGCATACGTTTATGTTAAATAAAAATTTATTTAACTTAAAGTCAATCATTATATATTATTGTTATTCGTAAAAATTTTATAAAAAATGTAGGTCATGAAATTAGCATGTGACACACCACACATCTATATCTATATTTTATCTTATAAAGCATTTGATAAGGACTTTTTAAAATTTAAGAGGTACAAGTTAATTTGTTTATGATACAACATACAATGCACATAATAACTACATTTTAAGGGCAAATTAGTCTTTAAAGCATCATATTTAATAATCTAAATGAAATCAAGAGTCATGTTTATGATAAGTCATGACATTTATTTCTACAAAACATATTAATTTTTTTTTGAAAGGCTTAGTTCAGTGGAAATCCTTATACAACCCTAACCTAGCGATCTCAAGTTCGAATCCCTACCCACACACTGGTGTCCTCCTTGCCTAAGCTCAAACCATCACGGGGAATTTTTTTTGTGGTGTGCATGAATTGAACTTGTGATCTACCCCCAGGATGGGAACCCCTAAGAGAAAACACACCCTACCTCAAACCTACAAAACATATTAAATACAAAACAGGTAAAAAAGAATTTTCATAATGCTACATGTTTTATTATAATCTTTTATATACAATTAGTTACTT
This sequence comes from Ambrosia trifida, assembly GCA_028751855.1. Taxonomy (NCBI): domain Eukaryota; kingdom Viridiplantae; phylum Streptophyta; class Magnoliopsida; order Asterales; family Asteraceae; genus Ambrosia; species Ambrosia trifida. The sequence continues at coordinate 11,375,234 of CM054131.1, forward strand.
TATAAAAGTTAGTTAATCTATTATTATTCATAACAATGTTACTAAACTTTTAGGTATTTGAGTCGTTTAGGAAATATCTACTGCATGAATAACTTGACATATTGAGAGCAAAATCGAGCTTACCCTACTAAACAACGTAAAGTTTATCTTGTGTTAGAAGAAAGTGAAAGGAGAAGTTCCTTTATTGGTGCTATTTTTATATACGTTTCAATGTAAGTTTCGTTTAAGACAAAAGTGTGTGTGATAATGTACAAGTCATCTAAGCAGAGGCAGACAAGTCTTTAAAGTGTTTTTTTAGTTTTTTATTTCTCTTTTTATGTGAATTTGTTACGGTTTCGACTTAGTAGCTTTTTCTATGATGTTTTTCAACTTTTTTTTTTAATATGGCAAGTTAGCTCGCCGCCATGCATGTGCGTGATTTAACGTTTTTTCATCTATTTTTGTTCAGTTTAACTGTCCCGCCGCAACGCACGGGTTTCTCACTAGTATACACATAGAATAAATATGCCCGTGATTACAAGTCGAGTCGGTTACGAGCAATATAGTTTTTATTTAATATATATTATCACTAAATTACAATCATGTGTATTATATAGATTGATGTTTTATTTGAAAATAAAAAAGTTATGTTTTAAAAATACATATGCATTGCACACGATGAATAAATCTTATGTTAAATATTATTTAATGTTAACTTAGAAACTTATGTAGCACACGATTTATGATTTCTTTTTGTTTTTATTATTAGGGTCGAAAAATTAATATAACAAGAGGTTGGATCAGTGAAATATCTCTGTCTTTTATTTAATATTAGTTTAGAAACTTGTGTATCACACAAGTTATAACATGTTTTTTGTTTTTTTATTTATTATTATGTTAGAAAATTTAACATTGCATAACGTTCAATCAATGAAATATTAAATGATTATTAATAAGGGAAATATAAACAGAATTAGTTAAGAAAACAAATACGAAATAAATGAGAGATAAATGTGAAATTATAATTTAATAATATTAATTCATATGAGAGATAAGTGAGATAATTATAAGATTTTTATCTCTCTCTCTCTCTCTCTCTCTCTCTCTATATATATATATATATATATATATATATATATATATATATATATATATATATATATATAGGGTCAAGATCCTGTACAAATAGTGTTTTTTGTGAGAAATGTAAGAAGTGTTTTGGACCATTAGATCATCTTAATCAATGGTTTAGATTTAATGAGTGGCATTATTGTAAATAATGTTATAGTTATAATAACTAATTAGGCTACTTAGGGGTATAATGGTAAAACACACCCTACATTTAATTCACATTTAAATTGTCTAATTAAAAATATGGAAGGCCTAATAAATTCAATCTTCCTATTTACGTCATCCATTTAATTCACATTTAAGTGTCTCTCACCTCTCTCTCTTTCTCTCTCTTTCTCCTCTCTCCCTCCCTGCGCCACCTACACAACCGCCATCAACCACCACAAACCACCACCATCAACCGAACCATCATTCGACAGCCACCATCACAAACATAAATAATCGGAGTGTTTTTTTTAGGGATGAAGATGAAGACGACATGAGGTGATAATGGATCAGTGTGTTTTATGGTGGATTATTTTAAACAACATTCATATTGTTGTGTTTTATGTTCAAAGGATTTTTGTGTGGTTTAGTGTTTTTTGAATTTAAAACATATTTTAAATGTATGTATAGTTGTGTTTTTTGAATGTGTTACTGATTGTGTATGATGAAGATAAAACACACTGGATTATGGAGAAGATGATGATAAAACACACGGGACTGTTTAAAACACAAAGTTGAGAATATGGTGATAAAACACACGGGTATGAACGTAAAAAAACACCTTGTTGATGAAGCAACTTACAAGACTATAATAAAACACCAATGTGCATAAAAAAACCATATTTTTTGCATCAGTAAAACTCCTTATAAAAAATACACAAAAGGTGTGTTATACTTTCAAACCATATGGTATACCAGTAAAACACAATGTGCTCACATCAGTAAAACACACCAATATGAATGCTGTTTTTCGAATAAAACACTACACTATGATTGCTTTTTTATTGCTGCGAATTCAGTGAATGAATAATGATGTGCTGTATGTTTATAAAATAATGAAGAAATACCCGTTCAAATATTAAACAAAAATCCCTACTAATGCTCCTAATTAATAACGATATTAATTGCCAATTATCTTCTAAAAATAACATAATCAACACAATTTACATTGATACCCCTCAAGATATAAAAATAAAATGCCATGTGTCACATTAGTATTGGTTCTCACATTTCTCACAAAAAGTAGGTTTTGTACAGGAACCTAACTCTATATATATATATATATATATATATATATATATATATATATAGGGTAGGGTTCAAATAGGAACCAACCCTTAAGTAGGAACTATAGGAACCAATCTGAGCCATCCATCTTCAATGGCATGATTGTAAATAAGTAAAACTTTAATTAATTGTTATTTTAATAAAGGCGTATTAATGTCTTTTGTTCAATATCATTTATTAGTTAATTAATAAGAAACTCATGTATATTTGGAAACAGCAAATTAGTGTTTATGGTATACCCAAACGTATTTATTGTATATACTATTAAAATTATATCTCGGTATATATACAACAGTGTACATTGGTGTATATTCGTTTTTTCATTCATCATCATCACCAACACAAGATATACATTGGTGTATATGTAAGACCCTAACCCGTAAACCTGAGATTTGTCATTTAAATTTCCGAGTTTAGGCCTTAACTAAAATCACTCCCGATTAAAACTTTGGTAACTACAAAAACATAACTTAATGAATCCCACCAATTTTTATTTTTTACATTTTATCTACTAAAAACTTGTATTACAATTTCTGTTTTAAACGGGACGGTCTATTGCGGAAGCCTTTTAAGTGTTCGGGTGTGCTCGGTTCTCTCGTGACTTGATCCTTGCTCCAGAACATCCAACAAATGTATACCTAGCACCATTACACAAGAAATAATTAGTGGGATTGATAATAATGCATTTAGATTGGTGGAAGTGTCGAAACACGTCAAAACGAAATGATCAAGTTTGAATGACAAAACAAAAATTTAGGAGTTTACACGAGCCGTAAGCTACGGCTCTGACCGTATCTTACGGTCTGGGGCTACGGCTCTGGAATTTGTTTTTAGCTTTAACCTTCATTTCCTTGCTTATTTCCCCCCGAACTTTGGGTGTTTTTGAATTATGTTCAGGCCTCTTCTTAAAGGCATTTGGGGACTTTAATAGGACTTAATGAGTTATTTGAAAACTTCTAAGCCCTCTCCGACTTAGTTTGGTTACAATCCCATGATTTAACTATGGCTTTAGACATACTTGGCGCCAAGGCGCGCATTAAGCTTAGTTAGAATAATACTTACCGAATTGGACTTCACACCTCTTACGGGTTGTTTTCGAATTGAATTCACTTTGCCCAAAGGCTTTTATCTAACTATGGGCTTACCGGGCGGTGTTGACCTATACCTTGCATCCATTGTGATTACTTAGGCGTCGAGTGCCCAACTTCCGAGTGTTCTCCTGCATACATTCTAGATTGAACACATTAGTCTCTTGAGACTCAACGTGATACATTTACCACTAGACCCGTTAACCATGAGATTCCTAAAGCTTAGAATACCGGCTTTGAATGTCGGGTTCGAATGATAATAAATCATCATTTGACCCATTAAGGCTAACACTATGCTATCCAAGTTTTTATCTATGGTTCAAGTGACAACAACACTTGACCCGTTTACCAAAATGTCTAACTACTTCATTCCATTGATTTCATTTATTCATTGCAATTAAGACATCATTTTCCACATATCCTTACTAATTGACCCGTTTGATGAATTTCACCATTCGGTCACATCTTATTGTTTAATTTAATACCATAAATCTTATTTTGATACGAGTTCACATAAATCAACCCAATTAAGGGATTTCACCTCTTTGGGGTTTACCTTTATTGCCCACATAAGATTAAAACCAATGTATACAACACTTAAGTCATATTTATTTATAATCTAATAATGTAAGTAAAACTTACCTTGTATTCACTTCATTTCCTTGCACTTAAGGCTTGTATTCACTTGACCCGTTTGCTTGTGGATCCGTCCTTCCCAAGCTTGCATCTAGCTTGACAAGATCAACCTTCACTATACTCATAAGATTGATCAAGTTAGTCATCATTTCCAATAACTAACACATCTCATGAGTTTATTCACACCATTTCATCTAGGTTTGAGTTTGGGTCAGTTTGACTCCTAAAAGTCAAACTGTCCATAAGCATATTCATGTAAACTAGCTTAGGCAATAATGCACATAAGTACTAAGCTTTCATTCCCTATGCCCATCTCATCCTAAACAACATTTAGTGTTAAGGAAATGGGTATCTAGACAATCACATGTGTTAAGTTTATAAAACACCTTATTTTCACTGCTGCACTTTTTGCGCAGCAGCTGTTCGGGTTGCTTTTACCCCATCTAAACCCCACAATATGATTTCGACTTTCAAAGCCGAAATGTGCTACGTTCAAAGAGCTTTCCAGGCATATAAAGAACGCATCATAACGATTTTTCTATGATTTTATATGAATATTTAAAGATCAGGTCAGAAACATATTTTGTGCAGCGATTTCCTTTTCAGCTGCTGTAATTGACCATTTTCACCCATTTAAAGTCCGAATTAGTTGAACATGTTCAAAGATAGATTGTGCTTCATTCAAAGACCTTTCCAGGCGTATAAAGAAAACCTCCTAACGATTTTTCTATGATTTTATATGAATATTTTAAGATCAGGTCAGAAACATATTTTTAACCAAACAGCTTTGCTGTCAAAACAGAATTGCCAAATTTACATGCTGTTTTGACCCACTAAAACTCAGAATTAGCTTGTCATGACTAAATATGAAATCTAATATGTGCAACAAGCTTTTCAACGATATAAGGCTCGTCTTCTGACTCCTAATAACGAATGAGATATGACATTTACAAGATGATCACCTAAGGCTGTCAAGAGTGACGAATTTTACACTATTTGACCCAATGCAAGTTCATGTAAGCATTTTATCAAACACTTCATGTGCACCCTTTTTGCAAGTGATTTCTAAGCCTTATGGACTTCTCAAACTTCACCATTTGTTTGATTAATCATCATTACAAGTTCAACTTATCAATTTGCACATCTATATGACAAGTTAACACATACTAGTACAAGGATTCTTCATATACATGTGTAGTTCAACATTTGGGTTAAAACCCACTACCTACACCTACAAGTATCATCCTAATCCACATGAATCATACAATACATAACTTTTTATCATGTTTTATAGTTTCTTTGATGTCTATAAACATATAGAAACCCATAGCCACCATCAATTCACGTTTTTCTAAATTACCCTAAAATCCTCATCTTCCTAAATCATGAGTTTTTCATGAAATCAAAGGAAATAAGTGATACCTTAGGGTTTAGGAGAGTGTAGATGGCCAAAATCTCACTCATGCACTTGATCAACATTATGATTTTGGCTTGAATTGCACTAGAAGCATGAACTAGGTGTTGTGTGTGTGTTTTAGGTGTGAAGAACACCTCCTGGACATGACATCGATCTTCCTTCTTTTTTTTTTTAACCATAAGACAACTTTGGCCACTTGACACATTTAGTCCCTCAAGTTCTAATTTCCATGTTTTATTAAATCAAATAGTCAACTAGGATAGTCTCTTGTATCGAGTTTTAGGCCAATTTAGATAATAAAAACTAACGGGGTAACATTCCTATCATAACACAAGTCCCCGTTTATTTGCTGATAGAGTGCTCACTCTTACAATTAATTTGTTTTGGTATTTGTTAATCATTCCAAATGGCATAATTAAGCAAAACTTATTTTTTTGGGGTGTTACAGTATATTCGTTTTTTCATTCAACATCATCAACACAGATATACATTGGTGTATATTGGTTTTTTCATTCATCATCATCAACACAGATATACATTGGTGTATATTCGTTTTTGAAGTGTACATTGGTGTATATCAGTTTTTTTTTTTTTTGTTCATTCATCATCATCAAACACATATATACAACGGTTATATGATCTTCTATCACATGAGATTGTGATTCAATGTTTTCATGTATAGAATTATTATCCATAACTTGGAAATTAGAATCGTTGGCCGATTTTAGATTCTTTTAAATCGAAAGTTTTTTCAATTCAATCAATTTAAATCTTTTGAATTCGACTGGAAGTTATTTCGATTCAATGGAATTCAATCGAACGTGATTTTTTTTATTTGGGATTAGAGATGATAATAGGTTGAGAGATTTAAGGAAAGTAAAAAAAAACTTGCATATTAATTGCAGGAAGATAATTAACTGCCATATATAAAACTTTTAATTAAATTAAAATATAATATTTAATTGTCTAATTACATAACTACCCCTAGATCAAGATCAAAGATGAATGTCTCAGATTGGTTCCTAAGTTCCTAACTAGTCTCTTGGTTCCTATTTGATCTTTTTCCTATATATATTGGTTTAAGTTCTTGTACAAATCTATTTTTTTTGTGAGAAGTGTAAGAACCAATCTTAGAGTAACATGTAACACTCATTTATTTTACTCTCATGGGCATTAAGATAATTACATAACCAATTCAATTATATGACAATAGGGAAGGGATAATATGAGAACTAGCTTGAGTTATGAGAACTAGAAAACCCATGTGGACAATTGATTTTGTTGATCTAATGATTAAGATCAAAGGATTAGACTTTTTGTCTTGACTTAATTATTAAGTAATTTTTTTAATATATTAAAGTACTTTAAAGAGTATTTAGGTAAAAAACCATAGGAGAGAAAAACATTAATTTAATATCATTTAAATTTTTTTAAACTTTATTTTATTTTTTAATTAATTTAATTTTTTAAAACAAAAAATCGAATTGTACATTCTGTAATCTCAAACCATTCAACAACAAAACAACCTAGTGTTATAATTTTAAAACACTATGAACAACTATACATACAACCAAAATGTGTTTTAAATTCAAAAAACACTAAACCACAATAATCCTTTGAACATAAAACATTATACATACAATCATGATGCAATATTATTCAAAGTATTCAGATGGTGCATATACATTGAACATTGAAAACAACAATCAAACATTTTTTTTAAATATTGTAGGCACCGCAGCCAAACAAAGACCTTGTGACATGCATGGACCCACTGTGTGAATCTGTTCATTGGCCAGAAACACTTGATTGCAAGTCTCCGAAGGATTAGTGGTTGGTCAGATGAGGCAGAATAGGGTGGAGGAGGAGAGAAGCGGGAGAGAGTTTTTCTCTCATTTAACATACATTTAATTGATATGTTTACCCCTAGATAATCAAATCAAGTAATTATAATTAAGACATTACTTACAATCTTAGTCATCCATTAATTCATCCAATGGTTCAAAACACTTCTCACAAAAAAACACTATTTATACATAATCTCAACCCTATATATATAATAAAAGAAAATGGGTGTGCCACATGACAAATAGGTGAATTCTGATTTCAAAATACATCATACATTGCAAGTATGTAATGTTATCATCATATTGTATTATATTAGTTATTAGTACATATGTAGGGTAAGGTTGTAATCGAGTTGAGCCGAGCCAGACTGAGCTCGAGCTTAAGCTCGAACTTTAACGAGCTAACTCGGCTCGGCTTGTTTATTTTATCGAACTGGAATCTATAACTCCGCTCGTAAAATGTTCGAGCCAGCTCAAGCCAAAACGTTATTTTTTTTTTACAAATATTGATAACATAAAAAATAAATAAAACTACACAGTCCACCACCATCGTCCACCACCGTCTACCACCACCACCAACCACAGTCCACCACCATCGTCCACCACCACCACGGTCCACCACCACCACCGTTCACCACCACTTACCACTGTCCACCACCCACCACCACCACCCACCACCACCACCACCACCACCGTTCACCACCACCATGGTCCACCACCACCATCCACTACCACCGTCCACCACCACCACCACCACCACCGTCCACCACCACCACCCACCACCACGGTCCACCACCACCATCCACCACGGTCCACCACTACCACCACCAACCATGGTCCACCACCATCGTCCACCACCACCTACCACCGTCCACTACCTCCACGGTCCACCACCACCGTCCACCACCACCTACCACTGTCCACTACCACCACGGTCCACCACCGTCAACCACCACCACCACCAACCACCACCACCGTCCACCACCATCCACCACCACCACCGTCCACCACTACCACCACCACCCACCACCACCACCACCGTCCACCACCACCGTCTACCACCAGACTACTATAAAAAATCAGTTTATTTAAATTTCAGTTTATTTCAGCAGTCTGCAGACATTAACAAACAAACAGTCTTCTTCTTGCAAACTGCAGACTTTTGGTCCACCTCTTCTCCTGCAGATGTCTGCAGATGTGGTACGCAGACTGCAGACCTTTTCCTGCAGAAAAAACAAACAGCACCTAAGTGTTATATGTGTAATGTAAGAAGACATCAATTGACAATTAACTTTGCAGCATGTTGCTTAATTTCTTCAAATTTTTCACTGACTTTGGGAGTTAACACACCATCAGTCCTCTCAATTACTGTGCAGACATTAACAATGCTTTTCATCAAATATTCTCAAACAAACTCTAGAGCTGTTATAATAGGTTTATCCGTACCTGTTTACAAGTTAAGGTTAAAAGACATACAAAAAAGTTAATTAAGACAAATACAAGTGAAGGCAAAGTAACCATACCTTCAACCAACTTCCCATTCAAACATTCACATAAATTGTTTAAAAGGACATCTGTCTTTGCTCTACCTGCATGAAACATATATATGTTATTTTTTGGAATTAAAATAATAAAGAAATTAATTGTACATACCAGTAAAGTGACTTCTTGCCCCATGCACTGGTGGAATCTGCCTTAACCAGTGATGACATTTAGGGGAGAAGGATCAGTTTATAATATGGAGGATGGATGGTGTATGAACATTTGGAGGTGAAATGACGATAATACCCTCACGTGCAACTCACTTGAGGGGGAACTCAGTTAACTTTTAACTAAGTCAGTTCCTAATACCCGAGATTAATACAAATTAAAAGGTTAATACCTTAAGCAGAAACAATAAAACGTTAGTAGCTTACATTGAAACTAAGTGGAAACCATAAGGACTAACGGTGTAAGTTTTTCTAAATAAAACACACGAGACCTACTTTACTCTTTCTCTTTAAGCGACTAAATTGTGTCAAAGTGTATGATATTGTGTGGTTTCTTCGTCACCCGAACTTGTTGTGTTAGAAAAAGAATGTGAGATTGGTGAATAGAAAGTGAAATACAGAGTGTTTGTTTGTATGATATAGGTATGTAAAAGTGCATATCCATATAAATATATACATGGGGTAGGTTAAATTTAATTTAATTTAATTTAATATAATTTATTTTTTGTTATTGTAATAGATATACAGCCATTTAACCTTTTTAAGTTTAAAAATGGTGTAAATGGTTGAATGGGCGCCCATAAGGACCAAACCACACGGGCACAACCTAGGCCTCCAATAGCGGTGTGTAACATCGCAAAATTTTCCCCAAATTCTAATACGTATATTTTTCATAATGTGCCTAAGTCTTTATTTTACTACCACATAACTCATATATATTTATATAATGATAATAATAATAATAATAATAATAATAGATAATAACAATAATGTTGAAGATAAAAAAAAATCTGATTATAATTATAACCCAACCAAACTTATTGAACCAACCCAATAAACTAGCCCATTAACAAATCCCGGCCCACCTGGAACCCGGCCCAAACCCCCTTACCCTTCCTTCGCTGTTTAAAAAAAAAAGGGGTTGCTTCTGCTGGGATTCGAACCGGAGTCAAGCCACACACACACACGCCCACACCATTGAGCCATCTATCAGGTTTGTTATACAAACAAGTCACCATTTCTTTTATAAACTTCTAAGCCAAGACCAAACCCTTCTCCTATCTGCTGCTGATTGACGCGCGCACAGCCAAGGATATGGCTTGGTTGACCAAATCTTCCAAGCCTAATCTAATAATTAAACCAAAGGGTTTTGGAAACTATATAATTCCGCATCATGACTGATGCAATCATTACACAATTAACCAACGAACAGTCATGAATTATGCATAATCACGCGTATACATTCAAACGTGGTCAAACCTTCCAATCCAACGAACCAGACCCCAACACTATAAATTGGACATTCCTATACGATCACAACTCGCTAATCTATCTTTCTAAACCTCTAATTTCTCACCAAAAATCCTCTGTTCTTGAGGATTCTGTTCGAGTTTGACTTTAACGGTTGACTGTTCATTCTTAATCAATTCAGCATTGTAAGTTTAATTTCTGTTATGGGATTCATTAATCGGCATGAACACAACGTTTACCCTATGGTTAATTAGATTAATGTTGTGTGAATTACTTGATTGAAGAATCTAGGGCTCGCATGCTTTTATTTGTGGATAAACATGATTTTGCATATAATATTTATTTTTAATTAAACTGAAATCAACACAACCACTGATCTAGATCAAGTGGTTGTGTCTAGTACCCCTCAACAAAGCTACACGGGTTCGAACCTTGGCAACACCACTTCTTTTCTTTTTTTGTTTTGTTTAATAAAGCTTTATATATATATTATTTATATTTTTTAAATTCACTTTAAAATACTAAAACTCTTTTATTAATTCTACAAAAATTATTTTAAGATAATCTGATGAAAAAGTTTCACTCACAATTTTTAGTTTTCAAAAATTTATTTATTTAATATATATAATAATTAAATCAAGTTTATTCTGTTATATTTATAAAATTCCATTAAAATATCAAAACAATTTTATAAATTTCCACAAAAATTATTCTGAGTTTATATAATGATAAACTTTTCTGAAATGATTTTTAATTCTGCAAAATCATTTATTTAATATTTTTAATCAATTTTTGTTAGTTTTAATCATAATTAAATCATAATAAATCCAATTTTTAATATTTTTGCACCAAAATTTTATACAAATTATTTCTGATTATTTGAAACAGAAATATGATTTTTAAACTAATAATTCTTTAATTTTAGTATTTTTATATATTAAAGTTAAATTTTGACAAATTGTTATAAATAGAATTAATATTCTATTTTAAAGAAAATAATTTTATAAAAATTATTTTTATACTTTAAACTCATTATTGTGATCACCTTAAATTCAAATTTTATAAAAAGATTTTGTCTATTTACTTACTAAATTTCTCTCAATTATCAAACATTTTATTATTAATCAAACGAGCATTTATCCCCAATCCGAGGCCCTAGAACATATACATTTGTAGATAGACTTAGACATATTTATTACCTTATTATAGGGTGATATTTGGCATTGTTGGGCAACACATATCCTATATCACGAGACTTAACATTTTGAGGTGAGTTTACATAGCCCCTTTTTCTGTTTTACATTTTGGGGTGAAACATGTTTAAACATTTTATACACTATCATTTACTCATTCTTACATTGTTGAAACTTGTGATTCAATTACACTATCATTTACTCATTCTATCATTTGACTCTAACAAAAAGACACAGTACAATCATTAACATTGATCAAGCCGCCTGTTTAGATTATAGCGCTATAGGTCTGACAAACCCATCCCCCGCATAAATTCAGGGATGATCGAAAACATTAACAACATTAGACTAACTTGCGAGTTAGGCCTCAGTCGACACAAGGTTTGGTTGTACAAAGACGCATTGTTACATGTCGGTATCATACTCTATCATCATACAACTGTGAATGTTGTACAAACTATTGTTATCAATTATTTTTCAAAAACCTATGTATTCTCACCAACTTTTGTTGACCCAAAATATTTTCAACTTAACATGTTTCAGGTTCTACTTGCTTGAAGAATTGAGTTATTACTTGAAGATGTGTGCATAGTATTATTCATTTTGATGTACGAATTCTTGTAGAACAATTGTATGTAATTTATTTAAATCATTTAATGAAATCTATTATTCACCATGAGCTACTGAACAATCATCAATACGTGACATCCCGATGTTTCCGCCATCGATTGGGGTGTTACATGGTGATGGTTTGTGATTGTGGTCCTTGGTTTCGGACAGATTGGAGGTGCTATAAGAGAAAAATAAGATACCAATACCAGTATACCACTGGTTACTGATAGTTGAAGTTATGTTTGAATATCTATATCTATATCTATCTATATATCTATATATCTATATATAAATATATTGCAAAGTGATTAATCATACATGTCATACTATTATGCAATCTCTCTTTTAAGAGATGCCACATAGGATGTGATGTGGCAACTTTAGACCAATTAAAAAAAGGAATAAATATTGTTTAAATATGGTTTAACCTAATCTATTAAATACCTAATCTACTAAATGTAAATATTAAATCTTTATTGTTTTCTCTTTCATGTTTCCTCCATAACTTTTAAACGTTAATATCTTTTATATATGAGATTTTTTAAAGAAAAAAATTACACCAAATTAACGAGCGTTTTATTATCTTTCCAACGAGTACCATAGTGCTACATAAAAAACGGAGAAAAAAAACGACTATTTTTTGTAACCCGACTGGTATTGTGTCAGGTTTGGGATTAGTTTAAAAAAATTGTTGGTTTGAGTCGGGCCTGGGATTAGGTGATATCCGACCCAATTACCCGAAACCACATACCCAAATACCCGAACTATATACCCGATCATATACCCATGATTTTTTTAACGCATCACATAACCCTTAGACTAATGCGTTCGATATTTCAATAAATAACTTTTTTTCCTTATTTCATGTTAATTCTTTTAAAATGATCGATTACAAACTTCCGAATTCATTTGACATTATATAATATTTTGTAATGGCACTAGATTTATACCCCGGCGCAGAGATTCGTTTTTTTATATTAGAATATGATAACTTATGGCAGAGATTTATTTAAAATAAATAAATAATAATAATAATAATAATCAATAATCATATATTGGCAAGTCATTAATTATGTTGTCATATTAGATATTTTATTATGTCATATTAGATATTTCAACCCGGGACGCTCCCGGGATAAAAACTAGTATATAATAAACCAAAACCATTTTAGTGACATGTCATAATATTATGCAATCTCTCTTTTGAGAGATGCCACTTAAGATGTGATGTGGCAACTCTAGACCAATTAAAAAAAATAAATATGGTTTAAATATGATTTAACATAATATATTAAATACCTAATCTACTAAATGTAAATATTAAAACTTTATTATTTTCTCTCTCATGTTTCCTCTCATAACTTTTAAATGTAAATATCTTTTATATATGAGATTTTCTAAAGAAAAAATTACACCAAATTAACGAGCGTTTTATTATCATTCCAACGAGTACTATAGTGCTATATAAAAAACGGAGAAAAAAAACGACTATTTTTTGCAACCTGGCAGGTATTGTGTCAGGTTTGAAATTAGTTTAAAAAAATTGTGGGTTTGGGTCGGGCCTGGGATTAGGTGATACCCGACCCAATTACCTTTTTTTTTATATTAGAATATAATAACTTATGGTAGAGATTTGTTTAAAATAATAATAAAAATAATAATAATAATAATAATAATAATTAATCATATATTGGCAGATGCCATTTTTATAGTTTAGATACTTCTAATTTTATTTACTTTACTTAGATTTCTCAACACGGGACGCTCCCGGTGTATAAACTAGTAAATTATATAAAAAATTGTTATTTGTAAGATCGAATAACTAACTAAACTAGGTTTTTATCCAGCCGCGCGTTGCGGCGGCGTCAATATGATCTAAAAATAATTAAGTGATGACACAGCGTTGCGACATTTCAAATTCCAAATCAAACCTAAATCAATTTTCATTGTGTTCGTGATATTAGTTTATCATACATAAACTTTTCACCTAAATTATTGCGTATGCTCGTGAAATTTCTTTGGTAAGCATCCCTAATAATAGCATCATTTTACCAAGAATCTCCCGTGGTACGCGGCACATGGTGGAGATGGCGCACGGTAGATGTGGTCGGTGCTACGCGCGTTGTGCGTTTTTCACATGACGTGTTAATGCGGATTTTGGTAACCGACAAAGGCATTGAGACTAACCGTGGACAATGAGAAAATACAAAAGCGCCAGTGGCTACGCGGAGAATACCAGGAATCTCCCGCGGTCCGCGGCACATGGTGGAGATGACGCACGGTAGATGTGGTCGGTAGCCGGCTGCGTACGTTAGAGTGAAGCAGCTATTCATTTCATGGTTGTTAAATATATAAATAATAAACGAACAAAAACCAAACTCGTGTGAAATCGGGTAAAAAAACGCATTATGTCGGTGTCCAAAATGAGAAAAAAAAACTTAATAAAAAAGTTGGTGGCCAAAACGGGAAAAAAAAACTTAAACAAAAAGTAAAAAAAATATTGTGTGGCCAAAATGAACAAAAAAAAACTTAAAAAAAATTTGGTGGTCAAAATGAGAAAAAAAAAAGTTAATAAGAAAAGCAAAAAAAAAAAGTGGAAATATGAAAACATTTTGGTGGTCAAAATGAGAAAAAAAAAGTTATGAAAACATTTTGGTGGTCAAAATGGGAAAAAAATTAATAAAAAAAATGTGGCCAAAATATAATCAATGCCGACATCACTATTTGTTGGCATGGATTATTAATAAACTAGGTTTAACACCCGCGCTTCGCCGCGGGGCAAACCGATTTTTAAAAAAATTTATACGAACCAATCTCACGTATTACGACGGTTCGGTTGAACCACTTGGTACAACCGGTTGAACCACCTGACAAATCCGGTTGAACTGTCCGATATGGCTGGTTAAACCAATATTCCTAACCATTCATACCAGCCAATTAAGCCGGTTGAACCACCCGACATACCCGGTTGAACCGTCTGGTATGGCCGGTTAAACCAATATTCCTAACCTATTTCTAATCCTACTGCATATGTTCAACTGGTTGAACCACCCGGTGCAACCGGTTGAACCGTCCGGTATAGGTGGTTAAACCAGTATTCCTAACTTATTTCTATGCCTATTATGTATAAAGATAAAAAACATATAAAAACAAAACTCACAGAAAGACAAAAAAAAACCTATATAATAACAATGTGAACTAATGGCATAACCGTAAATATTCTGAAAAATCTATCCTATTTATACACTATTCATAAGATTGATGAGAATTGTTATATTAATAATGATCGAAAAAACTATTCATTTTTTACCTAGTGCCCCTTGGCCAACCAATGACTGATTTACGTTTTACGTCTTATCTAGAAAAAAAAGTATCCGTTTGGGAAAAAACAAACAAGAAAACAAGAATTATAGACCAAACATTTAGAATTTAAAACCCATGTGCCCTTACATGTGATTTTTTTTTGTTTTCAATTTTTTGTTTTCTTTTCAGAATTATCGATAGAGATGAAGAAAGGCGAATGAAACCCACATTTGACTTGGAGTTAATTACACGGTTAGTTTATGTGGTTTTCTCAAAAGTAACAATGTTTGATACGAAATGTTTCAAGTAACAGGTTGGAGTTTTATGTTTTATTTTTATAACAATGTAGGGTTTTAAGACTAACGCCCGTTAAGTTTTTTGTAAAATTTAGGTCAATGGCTTTAATGCCATTTTATAACAAGAAAACTTAACGAGTGCTAATCTTAGAAGTTAAAACCCAACATTCCTTATAAAAATAAATAAACCATCAAATCCCAATATGTTATTTAGACCATTTGTATCTAAGTGAGACCATTTGTATCACTTGGCTTTTTAACAAAAACACAACCTCCAATTTTTCAATACCTTCTTCATAGCCTAAATTATCTAGGCTAGTGATAGTTCTCTTATCAATTTTAATCTCCTTGGGTTAAATTTTTGGTGACATTAGTCTTTTCTCACGACTCATGAGCTATGTTCAAGTTCAATAGTGCACAGTGACATAGAGATTAAAAGAATGTGAAATTAGCAGGTCAAAAAAAATAAATAATAAATATATAAACTTGGCTCGTCTGATGTCGCTTTTAGACCATGCGTAGTGGGGGGCTTTATTTATAAAGCCCCTCTTTCTGATTGGTCCACGTGGCTGCTGAGTTAGCGTGGAGAGAGAAACTGAAAAAGAGGTGTAGTGGTGGGGCTTTATTTATAAAGCCCCTGATTGTGATTGGTTGATTTTTTTATTATTTTTTTTCTTTTAACTCAAAATAATTAAAATAAAATGCAAATAAATATAAAAAAATTACAACTAATATTAAAAAAAAATTACAAGTAATATTAAAAAAAAGTTACAACTAATATTAATTTTCATCTTCGGATTCTTCATATTCGTCTTCGTCTTCGTTTTCGTCTTCGTCTTCGTCGTCGTCTTCTTCTTCTTCTTCTTCTTCTTCTTCTTCGTTTCCTCCTGGGTTTGGAATATACCGAACCGACCACGCTTGTTGGACCAAATCCGCAGCTAACGCGTCATGTACTTCATGGTCACGAAGTTCATGTGCGTTGAGCACTCTTTCTTGCCTATTAGCTTGCGGTAGATCCTGAACGGCTTCCGGTACATAATTTTGGCATATCGCTTTACCTTCATCTTCTAATATCATATTATGCATGATTATACATGCATACATAGCATCTCGCAGCTTGTCTGTGGTCCATGCACGAGCAGGGTTTCTTATGTAATGCCAACGCTGTTGAAGAACTCCAAAACATCTCTCTATGTCCTTTCGCGCCGCCTCTTGGACCTTTTTAAAGTGTGCCCTTTTTTCATCGTACGGGTTACTAAACGTCTTAACGATCGACTGAAGCCACCGCTTGAAGAATAATCGATGGTCCTTTTTGGTCATCACGCGTGTGTTGACCTCGCCAAGCGGTTGGGCAATTATACCACCGCCAGTGACGACAATCAACGCTACCCAGCATTCCTGGTAACCCATGTTCATTCGTATGCACCTCGTAAATTTTTTGTAAGTCGTACCAAGTGGGCCTTCTAAGATAACGGGCTCCGTACAACTTTATTATTCCTAAAACAAATAAATACAAACATATATAAAAAATAAATACAAACATATATAAAAAATAAATACAAACATATATAAAAAAATTGATCTACCTTGGCAAAAATACTCCAAAGAATCGCGTGTTGTTTTCTAGGCCATTTTTAAATACTCGTCGTTGATATCCGTCGTGTTGCCGTATGCGAGTATACGCAGTGCCGAGGTACACTTTTGAATAGACGTGAATCCCATCATCCCCCTAGCATCCGCTTTTTGTTTAAAGTACGGAAACGCGTTTTCAAGATCTCCGGATATACGTAGAAATAAACGCTTGCTCATCCGGAAACGACGCCTAAAGATCTTTGGGTCGGGGTAAGTCGGGTTTTCATCAAAGTAATCCTTCATCAATCGAGCATTTGCCGATACACGATCTCGTTCGTAGTACTGCCTAGTTTGTTTTGGAGGTGTAGGCGTACTAGTTTCTTCAAGATACCGCGCCGAAAGCGCTAGCGCACTCGTAATGGCATCTTGCTCCAACTCTTCGTCTGTGGAATAACCCTCGTCGCCTAGAAACTCTCTATAATATTCTCTCGCAATAGATGATGACGCGGGGGAACCCATTCTTTTATAATTTTTGTGGAAAGTGATTTTTATGATTGAAAAATATGTGTTTTTGTGTGTTTTATGTGATATATATATATATATATGTGTGTGTGTGTTGTGGGTATATATATATATATATAAAAATAGCCGTTCAAAAATTAACGGTAATATTACCGTTCACCACCACCACGTGGCTTTTTCTGATTGGACCATCAATTAAGAAGCAGCGTTGTTTATATCGCGCCATAGCAAGAAAATGGAAAATAGCGCCCCCTGTTCCGGTGTTGGGGGCGCTATTTTTACAAAATTTTGAAAAAAAACGCCCCACTACGGGGGTCTTAGATTCAGTTTAAAACTTTTTTTAGAACCCATGTTTGATAAGTCAACTTATAAAAAGGATGTCATTAGAAAATCTTTAGCAAATTATGTTTTAGTATGTTCCAAACGTAAATACTAAATAGATACTTTCAAATTACGTTAGATATCCAAAACTATACCGTTTTCATACGATTTAAGTTCCTTGAATGAATTACATTAGTAGCAGTGGCGAAGTTTGGTTCTCGAATCGGTGGGAGCCGGACTCAATTTTTTTCAATCGGTTGTGACCTGAAGATCAAATCGGTGGGTGCCGAATTCAATATGGAATTAATTTACCAAAAAAATCGTAAAATTCCACCACTACGTCAAAAAACGGTGAGGGTCGCGGCCTCCTAGGGCCCTCAAGAAGCTTCGTCCCTGATTAGTAGGAGAGCATGAATCGGGCAAGTACGGTAAGTCGGTGATTAGATCCATGGGTAACTATTTAATGTTGGAACCGTTCATTTAAGTTGGGATGACAACGGGGTTGGGTATGAGTTGGGTATGGCTAATCTCATACCCATACCATACCCAACTCATACCCGGTTGAATAATTTCATACCATACTTGTCCCATTACTCGTCGGGTATTTGTAGGGCATTACCGGTCGGATATAGAGCATACCTACGAGTATCAGGTATACCCGTTGGGATTTTAATGTATATATATTGTTTCTTTCTTTTGTTTTTTATGTTTTAAAAATCTACATTATATTAATTAACATATACCCATAATAATCTTTGATTTGAAATGTTTTAAATGTAAATATTTATTATAATGTGAATCTTGAATTTTTTTTATATATTTCATAGCATACCAATATAAATAATGTCATTAAAAATATATTTCAAAAGAAAGGTTTATTTTTCAAGTAATTATTATTATATTGTTCACCAAGATAGAAACTACCTGTTTAGCCTTTTATAACTGCTTTTGAGATGATCTTGGCCATCTAAATTTACCAGTTATTTCTGAAAGTAAATCCTAGCTACAATAATTTGGTAGTTATCATCCAAATTTGGCAGTTTTATTTTGGCTGGAGCAGTTTTAAGGTCACCGCTTTTCTAGGTCCACGTTCATCTACTGTTTTTCTCACGTTTCCCTCCTTAATAACCTACTGTCTCCACCATATATCTATGATGAAATTAGAGCACTTGGTCTCTTTCCATCTAAACATACACAGATCCCTCCATCCCTTTGTCCTTCTTTCCCGTATACGAGTCCACTGCCACACTCAATCCCCTAAACGTCACCACTGTCGTTGAGGTTGGGCTTCTCTACCTCCTATGTCGCCATTTTCTTCTTATTCTACAGCTTCAGCCTTTCAAGCAACCAATAATGTCAAATACATACGAAAACTATCACAAGAGGTTCAAGATTTTTCGAAGATGACACCGACAAAAGGTTTAAATCCCTAATAGTACGAATATGATTAATTTTGTTGTTTTCATACGTTGATTAGGTTTAAATCCCTAATCTATCGGCCGTCGACGGATACCATATGAATCTTTATCATTACAGTAATTTTTTTTGTTGATTTCAAGTGTTAGGGTTTCTTTTAGTCAGAGATGCTTTGTCTTGGCAATGCTACAAAAATACTGCTTGGAGTGCTCAAAATGTGTCATTGACAACAGGTAAAATCTCTCAACTTTGATCTCTAAAGTATCATATTTCATATTTATTTATTGTTTTTCATCAAAAGGGTCAGCGGTCACCGGTTTTTCGGGTAGTCAGTTGCACCGCCGTGTGTCACCGGTTTTTCGGGTAGTCAGAAGTTTTCTTTCAAGCAGATCCACAGGTAGGTTTTTGAAAACGAACCCTAAATTTTGTTACTGATTTATGCTCAAGATGTTCTCCGAATCGTAGATATTATGATAATCATGAATTCAGTTAATTTATGTGATAAAATAATCATACACGTATCTGTGCGTTAAATAGTATCAATTCCGAATTTCAATTTTGGATTGTACCTCTACTTTTGTAGTTTTGTAGTAATTGAGATTCTCTTTTTATGCATAACTATGGCAGTAGCTTTGAAATCAGTTGTGATTAACTTTGCTAAATACTCCTACAAATGCGCGAGCTATTGAAGTGGATTCATCCATCAGGTATTCTTAATTTTTGCAAGTGTTTGTTCTCTTAATTTTTAGGTGCATTTTATACTTTTCTTTGTTTTTAGTTTTAGCAAATACAAATTGTTTCTAATTGTTGACCGAGCAATTGATTTTTGCAGCAAATTCATGAAGAATTTGAAAGAGTTATGGTTCAGATATGGTGGTTTCAGAAATCAAGGGAAGGTATCTCCTTACATGATTTACATTGATAAATTGATCATTTGCTTTTACTGTGTTGGTGGTCAAACACCTAAATAGGATTGGAATATTAAGAGGAATAGGAGCCAGTTAGGTGTGTCGCTGAATTTGGCTGTGAGATATGTTGGTGTAATCAATTATGCCGTTCTCCGGCTAAAGATTTTGTTGTATGTATTTATATATTAATGGCTCATTCGTTGCTTTTCATCATAGGTAGAAAGATGGGTTTGTTAGGAAAGTTGGGTATCGGGTCAAATTTGGTTGAGGACCATAGTTGTATAATATAATTGAAGAATCATCGTTGCACCTTATGGAATCATCGCTTTAATAGCTTATTGAACAATTATCGCTACTTCCTATCAACGAGGCTGAAAAGGCGGTTGCAGAGCATTATTTAATTATATATTATATAGAACACAAAATGTATAAAAATGATCAGTTTTTTTATTCTATTTTATAATATGCAGACATATGCAACAAAGTTTTGTTACTTAACTTCAATCAATATACTAGTATTCTGTTTTGTATCCATTAGTTTGTCTCAGTTGATTGTGTTGCATATTAATAGACTTTATGTCAGGGTTACAACTCGCATTCACATCCTAAGAGCTTTGATGATGAACAAAGTTAAGATAATGATGCAACAACATAGGATAAGACAACGTTAAGCGCTGATCCAACAATCGCTCTATCACCCAGATCTCATAACCTACTCTCAAGTAAATTCGTTTCATTTTGGTGATTTCTACTTCTATCCAAACACATTTCGAGGTTCAACATTTTTATTATAGATATATTATATAAAGATACAATTAGCAAATTCCTTTGTGAGGGGCTGGTACTGTTTCGCTTTGTACATTCACTTTAAGCCAGGGTGCTGCCTTATTAAGCTTTTTCCTGTTATGGGTTTCCTTCTCCGACATGTTAGTACTGCGTTAACCTTATTTGCTATCTTATAATTTGTGATTCGACATTCGATGACCTCCTTCTCCTTCCGGATTGTCATTGTTGGTTATCGAATGGGTAAGGTTTCTTCGACATGTTTTCCTTTAAATTAGTGGCTGGCTATCATGTTAGCGTATACGATGTGGTTGTCAAATGTGATGGCCCCTCTACAGTGCAACTGATTGACTTTCCGTTGTGCACCTGAGCCTCTTGATTCTGTTAATTGTGGCCTGCCTACACTATGATGTTGGCGTTTACCATGTGGCTGCCGAATGTCATGGTGCTGCCGTTGTGCAACCGATTGCGCTTCCATTGTTGCCTAATTGTTTGTGCCTTCTCAGACCAGCAGATCAATTAAATTCATGTGTTTTAGTATTTATTGCCATTCTAGGGCGATAATGACGCGTTTGGCCCATGTTAGGTTTGCTGACAACCAAAGTTCCAGTAAGTTATTCTTCTAATGTAAACATGTACATGTTGCAGTAACTTTATCTAAAACGAACTAAAAGTGGATAACCTGGTTATTAAATTTCCTTAGTGCCTAGGCCTATGCATCTTGAGTGTGCCCAACGCCTTAGATAACTAAGGATTTTAGGCAAAACGTGTCATGCGAATCATTGTTAGCTTACATTTATGTTAGTGTGTTGTGAATTCAGTTAAAGACATCTATTCTGCTTTTGTTGTTATTTTGTTACTGTTGATTATGCCGAACTACGTTCATATATAGGTTATTTGCATCTGAATTTTAGGCGGAACGTGTTCTTATATCATTGACAATGATGATGTAAGATTATAAGGACATGACTTAACGATTCTATTACTACGTCCTGTTTTCAATTTTTTATGCATATGTCAATTCTGTTAAACTGTGTTCATATATGGATTATTCGCGTATGGGGAATGTAATGGTCTGCAGCAAAAAGGTGTAAAGGGCCTGGAAATGGTTACAATATACTAGAACTGCAGAAGGAGGCCAAGTTAGGAGGACTGCGAATAAGGAAAAAGGGTTAATGGGTCAAGAAGGAGTTCGAATTAAGGCTTTTTGTGGGACATGTTGATGGTCAGAATGTTTCTTATACGCAAGGAAAAGGGGGTGGAAGAATTCTGATGCTTCAGGGAACTAAAGTTCAATTTCATTCTTTTTGTGTTCAAAATGGTGTGAAGGGGCATAGCGACATTAAGGCGAATTGGTTGGTATGTCAATGCTTTTAGGTGAAGAAATAGTGAAAGGCTAAAGTGTTATGTATATAATTTTGGTGAGGAAAGTTTGGTCTAGCATCTTGCTAACAATTTAAATTTTAACATTCAGGTGATAATTGAAAGTAATTTGCCGTTCAAAAAAAAGATGGATTATTCGCAAATAAATTTAAGGCAGAATGTGTTATGCAATTCATCAATATTCCTGTTTCTTTCAGCATCTTCTAAATTCAGTTTCTGATGCATATTGAGTTTATAATATGTTAGGTATATTATGAAGAATTGCATGACACCTGGAAGCAGGGCTTCTAGCTTGAAGACATTAAAACAAAGGTTATAGCAATTAGGTGGTGTTTTGGGATTAATAAGTGAAACTCAACAGGGTGTTTGTTGTGTTATAAGCGGGTTGTTAATTGGGTTGTAAGTGGGTTATCAATAAAATGTTTAATGGCGAGTATATAATTGTGATAAATAAATTAATGTAGTGTGCCAAAAATAACACAATTATAACTAACCATGTAAATAGAAATGAAAAAAGAAAAACAAAAATATAATAGATTTTTTTTCTAAATACTTAAACAGGTTAACGGGTCAACCCATTTTATAAACGCGTCAACCCAAAACCGATCCATTTTTAATACGCGTCAACCCGAAATCTGTTTTTTTTCGTGTCGGGTTCGAGTCGGTTTTTGGGTCGTGTCAATAATTGCCGCCCCTATTTATGATGTTCTGATAGGTTAGGCTAGATATTTGTGGATTTAGCCTGCAAAAATATATCTAATCACAATATAGATCACCGGTTAAATACAGTAATAAACAACTTACTTGGTACACAATTTTATATGATTTTAATGCATGCTTTGTTGGATTAGGATTTGTTTGATTTTAGTTTATGCCTCATTTTGATCGACACCTATCAAAAGTGAGGGTTTTCCCTCCTATCCTGCCTTTTTTTTATTGCGCTCCATTACATATGTTATTAGTGCCGGTAAGTTTCTTATTGTGGATGATAGTGGTGCTAATGAATTAGACATAACTTTGAATGGGGAAGATTGTTACTATGCTTTCTTACGGTATCCCCGTTCGCCAGCAACATTATTCATAGAAACTCTTGTGTCACCCAACATGCAGTTCTGTCAATTGTTTTCTTTAACTTTGTTCATATCACTGTTTGTTAAGTTATTTCGTTATGTTAGGCGTGCATTTTATTTGCAGTGAAATGTACTACTTATAAAATTATGTGTTGCTCTTTATTGTTTATCTTTCTTTAATTAATCAAATGTATTCATCTTTTCCTCAAGACTATATCAACATTAGTAATGAATCATGTATGCGCCAGCTACATAACTAAATTTGAGATATCATATACATGAATTAATAAACTTTCACGCTTTCTAATCCCCGTTCGAAAACCCGTCCCAACAGACGGGTATCTCACTATTTATCTATTAGAATGGAATATTACTAAAAATATGGTTAAAATAAGATATATATATATATATATATATATATATATAAAACTTAAAAGTTTTCAGGTATTTACTATCGGGTGAGTTGGGTATGACCTAATCCCATACCTGCAAAATATTTTTTTTTCCTAAAACCCGTTTCATACCTGTCGAGTATTAGACATACTCGTCCCAAATGCTTTGGATTTCAAATATACCCTTTGAGTTCGGGTTTTTTGCCATCCGTACATTTAGGGTCCTCGTGTAGAGTGGTTTGGCTTCACATAGTGAGATAGGCTACTAGATCCGTAGAACACAAAACAATTGTCAATTATATAAATAAAAAAACATCCCTGTCCTAAAAGGCACTTTTTTTTTTTTTTTTTTTTTTTTGGAAGGCAAATTTCATTAAACACACAAAAGCCGGGCAATCTCCAAGATGGAGATCCCCAAACAACCCAAACGTTACATTACATCAAAATTAAAACTTTACCAATCCTTCCACCCTATAACACCCTTTTTGTATCTATTAGAAAACCAAATGTACGCCAGAGCTTTTATGTCTGCAACAATGTGAACCACATTACGCTTATCATCTTGAAAGATCTTCTCATTTCTAGCCTTCCAAATCCTCCAACACGTGATGACAAGAATACCATACAAAGCAGCTTTTTTGTTCGACTGCCAAGAACCTGCAAAATGTCATGAACCGAGAAGAAAAACATAGGAGGTAACCGCAACCATCTAGCAATACCAAGCCACACACTATTTGCCATGATACAACCTGTGAAAATGTGATCAACCGTCTCCTCCGAAACATCACAAAAACTACACACGGTGTTCCCACAATCAATATTCCTTCTAATGAGCGCTTGTTTCGTCGGAATTCTATCCAATAGCATTCTCCACATAAAAAATGTTACACTTGATAGGTAACCATTTACACCACTTGTAACTTGTGATGTTCTGCGTATACCGATCGGTAGCCATCCACTTCTTAACCTCTTGAATAGAAAATTCACCATGAGAACCATTATCCCAGAACCAAGTGTCTCTTGTATCTCGCAGGATCTGATTCGCAACCAAATTATTAACCTGTTGAAGCTGGTCAAACTCAACCCCTTGATGCGGGCGCCTCCTCCATTTCCACTGAACATTAAAACCAGTTTGGCACCTTTTAATTCTATCGCTAACTTTGCAGAATTTATTGGACTCTAGCCGAAACAATTCAGGGAATAAAATCTTCAAAGGAGTCCTCTCTAACCACGGATCTATCCAAAATAAAACCTCCAAACCGTTTCCAATGTTAGCCCGGATCAAATTCACACTGCTCCAATCACCTGTTTTTAACCGCAAGCCGCTATGAACTATCCGATTCCATGTACCCGCAAATCTAGCATTATGAGGATAAACATCCCATCTTCTTTTCGACCCGTGTATGGCATCCACCACTCTACGCCACAACGCATTCGGCTGCTGTCTATATCTCCAAAGCCACTTAACCAGATAAGCATTGTTACAGTCATCAAGCTTGCTCACCCCCAAACCACCATATCTGACCGGTTTGGTGACAACTTCCCAGCTCACCCAATGAAGTTTTTTAGCATCCACATTCCCTCCCCATAAAAATCTTTTCATCAAGCCTTCTAAAATCTTGATTACCCCAACTGGAGCCTTGAATAAAGAAAAATAATATACAGGAAGACTAACCAAAACAGATTTAATAAGAGTTAGTCTACCTCCAATGGATAACATCTTTGCCTTCCATCTCGACAGTCTATTCTTGAAAACATTAACAACCGGCTCCCAACTACTAATTCTAGACATATTAGTCCCCACTGTAATCCCAAGATACGAAAATGGAGTAACCCCAGCTTTGCATCCAAGAGCCGCCGCCTTCAAAGCAACCTCCTCAACATTCTTTCCTATCCCATATAAAGTGGACTTTTGTATATTAATCTTTAGACCTAAGCACATATGGAAAATACGTAAAATACGCCTTAAACAAGTCAGATTACCATCCGACCACTCCCCCATAACCATCGCATCATCAGCATACAAAAGATGAGACACCTTAAGAACGCCGTTATCCCACTCAATCCCTTGAAAAGCTTCCACCTCGCAAGCTTTTTTAATCAACCCAGAAAGAGCCTCCATCACAATAATAAAAAGAAACGGAGACAATGGATCACCCTGCCGAATACCCTTTTCACAATTAAACTCAAAAGTAGGGGAACCGTTCACCAAAACCGATGACCTGGCAGACTTCAGAATCCCCTCTATCCACATACACCAACACTCCGGGAACCTCATTTGTCTCATAACCGATATTAAAAAAGCCCAATTTACATTATCATAGGCTTTTTCAAAATCAATTTTGAAGAAGAACAGTTCTTTACCAGTTTTTTTAGACCACGAGAGAAGTTCGCTAATCAACAACGGACTGTCCAGTATAAATCTACCCGCCACGAAACCCGATTGAGTCTCATTTATAATACTATCCATAATCGGTTTCATTCTATTAGCCAACACTTTTGAAATCACTTTACTCACCACCCAATCAAGTTAATTGGACGATACTCCTCCAAACTAACCGGATCTTTAACTTTAGGAACAAGAGTAATAAACGAAGATGAAACACCACGACTAATATAACCTGTACCCGCAAATTTAGTCAAAATATTCATAAAATCATTAGAGAATAAATCCCAATACCTCTTGATGAATCTAAAATTAAAACCGTCAGGTCCCGGAGCTTTATCGCTACCACATTGAAACACCGCATCTTTAATCTCCTTTTCTTCAAATGGCCTTGAAAGATGTAGACCCTGTTCTCTAGATAATTTCTTCAAATCATAGCACAGAAGGTTCGGCCGAGGTATATTATCATCCACAAACTTGTCTTTATAAAATTTCAATACTTCTTTCTTGATGTCAAGAGGCTTAGTAATCCAAACTCCATTAACAGTGAGACCCAAGATAGCATTCGAAACCCTACGACAATTAATCGCACCATGAAAAAAGCTAGAATTCTCATCCCCCTCTTTGGCCCATCGAACTCTAGACTGTTGTTTGAGATCTTTGTTTTTAAAATACTCCAATTGTTGGAGACGCTTTTTAGCTTCTTCCAAAACCCACACCTCTTCTTCCAAAAGCTCACGAGTCTCCAATTCTATCTCCAAAGCTTTGACTTCCGCTTTAAGACCATCAACCTCCTCCATCTCATCCCTGTCGAGTTGTTTCTTCCACAAAGTAATTTTACTACGAAGTAAACGGAACTTTTGTAGCAAAATAATATCCGGATCTCCTCGAAAATTACCATCCCCTAGCGTATTCTTGACAACATCATCGAACCCCTCCCTTTGAAGCCACGAGTTGAAAAATTTGAAAGGCTTAGCCCCGAAATTTGTCGAACCAATCTTTAGTAACAACGGAAAGTGATCCGAACCATCACGATCAAGGACGCGATACTCAGCACTAGTCCACTTATTAAAACCACCCCAATCAACAAAAATTCTATCGATCCTACTTAGCTTATTGTTAGCTAAGTATGTGAATTTCCTACCTTTCAAGCCAAACTCAAATAACCCGGCATCCTCCACGAAATCATTAAATTCATTCGTATCTACTACATCAAATCGCGAGTTACGACGTTCAACTCGATCCCTCACACTATTAAAATCTCCCGCTACCATCCACAAACCCTCCCCTTCCGCAATCATGTGTTTCACAAAATCCCAAACCCTCCTTTTATCTTGAGTTCTCTGAGGACAATACACGTTAACTATATTCAACCTAGCACCATCATTTTTCAAAAAACCAGAGACAATGAGAACATTTCTATCTTTAACCACCGTATCTTTAACAAATAATTTCGGGTTCCACAATGTAATGAGCCCCCCTGAACGCCCGGAAGCATCGACATACTCAAAAGCCACGTCCCCCTTGCCCCACAACCTATTCATCACGGTCGAATCTAACGAATTAAATTGGGTTTCTTGAATCATAATACACCCCACCTCATTTTCAACTTTTAATTTTCTGCACCACGAAACCTTACCATCCGCACCCAACCCACGTATATTCCAAGATATCAAATTCATCGCTCCACCTGTTGTAAGCCTTCATCGCTGATGGTTTTAATTACTGCATCACCAAAGTTATCAAAATTTTCGACCCCCAAAGTAGTCCCCAAGATAACAGTTTCCGAAGCTTCATTCTCAATTTCCACATTCCCATCCAAAATATTAGGTTCATTACAATTCTCATTCCCATTCAAAGCATAAATAAACCTGTCAAGATCGAACAAATCTTCACCTTCCCTTTGCCGTTTCTTCGGTCTCTCTTGGCCCGGAGAAGTCGGAGATTTTTGCATCCTCGTTTTCTTTCTAAAACCTCTCGTCTTCTTACTAAGAGAATTTGTAGTCTCCACATCGGAACTTCCCAAACTCAGCCCTTCAACTCTGTTGTTACCCACACCCTCCTGTTCTACGTGATCAACAGCCAAAGGGACCTCCACTCGTTTCTCCTGCTCAACCTCCAATCGCTCAACTTCCACAACAGTCTCTTCCGACTCCCCATTTTCCATAGGAGTGTCAACCATCTCTACTTCAACTCCCTCTTCAGAACTCAACGCTGGCTCCTCCATGCCCGAATCATCACCTAAACAATCCGGCACCCACTCCGTCGTTTCCTCTTCAACCACCACACGAAAATTCTTCTCCTTCCAGCGTAACGTTATAACCTCATTAATTCTCGGACCCCATTTACACAAAACACCAACCAAAACATACGATAAGTCAATAGTAGCTTCATCACATTCGGGCTGTTGAACTACCTTGCCGAAGTTATCCGCAATCTTAATGAATAACGAATCATCGTAAAGAGCATGAGGAACTCCATAAATCTTCAACCAAGCAATACGATCCGTGTCAATCAATTGACCTTCCCACCTTTGTAAACTATCAAATACCACCCTCCACACAGCCGTGTTACGAACAAAGTCTTCCATGCAGACGACCGAGTCAAACAATAACACAACCCAAAAACCCCCTAGGTAACGAATGCCAACCTTATCATGTCCAATCAGATCCAACCAAATACGTAATTTTGATAGCTTCTTTAAGTCCGAAACTCTACCAACCGCTCCACACCCTTCCCATACTAATCCACCCTCCTTCACAACCTCAACAACAATCTCCGACGTCGGCTTAGGTGATTTAACATTCAAGAGAGTGTCACGAAAGGATCTATCCACCCCCCTATCATTCACCCGGTTAGGCTGTTGATCCACAACCGGCTCCTCCATACTCAAGTCTTTAGGTTGCGCAGAATTATTAACCGGGACCCACTGCTGTTCCCCCTTCCTACTAACACGTATCCCATCCACAAATCGAGCCATAACTATAAACAACTTATAAGATCCAATCCACACATCCTTCATATCGTGTTCTAAACCCTCTGGATCTACAACATTCTCAAAAGAAACGAAACCGAAACGCTTACCAAGCTTATCATACTTACGTGCAATATAGATGTTGTTGATCTTCCCAAACCCTTTCATAACAGCCGTCAAATCATTGGAAGAGCAGCCCTCCGGGAGGTTTGACACAAAATACTTCGTGGTCTTGACTTCCTTTTGGTTCGCATGATCCCCTTGATTGAATCTTCTACCCTTCCGTACCGGTGCATCGTACCATGTATCAACCTTATACTTCTCCCTACTCGCCATGCAAATCGAATCGCAAAAACCTGTTCGTCAACTGGAACGGCGTTGATCGCCTCCTATAAACCCGGAGCCGCTAGGGTTTTTTTATTATTAGAGACCCTGTGATAAATCCTAAAAGGCACCTTAAATCATAAATGACATCATGTTATTTTAAGTTTTTTAATAAAGAGTTTAATTAAAAATAACATTATATATTAAGACTGAATTACAAGTTTTGTCATTTATGTTTATACCTATTACAAAGCATGCCCTTTACGTTTAAAATTGATTGGTTATGTACTTTATGTTTAAAAACCGTAAACATTTTATTCTTTGATGCTAACTCGGTTAATTTTTTCCGTTAAATTTAAATGGTGTGCACCCAATGTTAGGGTATTATTGTCTTTCTCTATTTTAATAATTTCTTTTAATAAAAAAAAATGTTAAAAATCCACCTAACTATCTCCACCCTACCCCACCCTTTCTCTCCCCCTTCATCTCCTTTTTTCTCATTTTTGTTGCAAAACCACCACCAGTCCACCACCCTCTCTCTACTCTCTCACCCACCCTCACCAACACTCCACCCGCCACCACCATCTTCAACCCACCATCGTACACCTCCACTTTCACCGGCGGTGGAGACCGTCGACAACCATTGATTCATAATCGAACCCCACAGCAAAACCCCAAAACCACCACCACATAAAAACTCACTTGCTCCAAAACCGAACTTCCACCACCACCCCGTTCTACAACACCACCGCCCCTTTACTAGATCTAAACCCCTCGACCATGACCAAACCATCGAGATGTGTATGAGTGTGTATGTGTGTGTGAGAGAGATAATGAGAGAGAAGAGAGTTGGATTTATTGGGTTCGTTAACTGACAGTCGTGGCCTGATAACAGGTGGTAAAAGGTGGTGACAGGCGGTGGGTTTTATTAAGGTTCACGCGTTGGGTTTTATGAAGGTTTGTGACAAGGATTTACTGTTTGATTCGTATACTGAAAGCATAATTAACAGTTTTATTATGATTTTTTTTTCATTAAAAAAAATTCATTAAAAAGGTAAAGTTTACATCTGGATAATGGGTAAGCGAGCAACAAGCTGTGCCGCTATCCCGTTTTGAATTGCAAAGCCTACTATACTAAAAACAAACCCTTGGTTCCTTGGGCTCTGCGAGTCGCTGTGAACCACCTTCTGAACCCGCTCCAAGAAACGAACCGCCTCAGTGGCCAAGAACCCAAATGTGTCGAAGGCAAACGGAAGGAGCACGTGCTAATTCCATAGATATGCTGCCTCGTGCTTAGCCACCTTCCTAGCGTCTGCCCTCAAAACTGCTTGTCCCAGAACGAAGCCACTGTCTCTCAACCCCACCAACGGGGAGACCCCAGTGAGGTCGACACATGCATGCTTGCCCCCCGCCCAGCCAAACACAGGGATATCCGCAGGACGTAACATAGATCTCCCTTCTCGCGGATCAATCAGAAAGTTGGCAGGTGCTTCTTTCTTCGACGAGATTCCAGCGCGTCTAAGCACGTCCCATAAAACAACCTTAACCCAGTCATGAGTTTTGTTATGAAATTGAATGTCGGTTAAGGTAAGGTTGGCATATTTGTGACTGTTTGGGGTGCACAGGTGAGTTCTAGTAGGATTAGTGGCAAGGTTAGTGGTGGTAAAGAGGTGGTAGTTGTGCACATGGCGGTTCTTGGTTTTCGAAGGTGGGCGGTGGTGGTGGCCGGTGATGCACTCGAGGTTGTTGAGAGAGAGAGAGAGAGGGAGAGAGGGGGTGTACAGGGTATTTTATAAATATAGTTTTTAGTTTTTTTCATTTTATTCTACAAAGTATTCTTTTAAACAATAGGGTAAAATGACAATTATACCCTCATATGCAGTGCACATGTGCTATTTTAACGTTAAAAATTAACTGAGTTAGGGCTAAATGACAAAACGTGTATAATTTTGAAACATAAAGTACATAACTAGTCAATTTTAAACGTAAAAGACATTCTTTGTAATAAGGTATAAACATAAAAGACAAAAACTTGTAATTCGGTCTTATATTAATGATGTATATATATTTAAACAAAAAAGTTTTTTTTCAAACGATCAAATGACCGTTTCAAATTCAAAACTTGTTTCCTTAATGTACCCAAACCATTGCCTATAACCAGCAAAAACTTCACGGGTCCTCTACCAGTGTCACCAGCGGTCGTGTTGCCGTGGTGGTATTGAGGAACCTGTAAAGCTTATGAGTGTCACCCGTCCTACCTCATGGCATCATGCGACTTGCATGCCGAAGACATTTCTAAGATTCATTCATCCCAATTCCAACATTCACTTTATGGTTTGTATCCATTTGTCTTGCATTTTACAAGCAAACAGCTTCAAATAAACCGGGGAGTTAATATCAAAGTATTTGATGACTCAAAAGTTTTTGTGAGCATGTTTATTATGTAAATCGGGTTAGAACCATGTAAAAAAATATTTAATAGTAAGCAAATAGCCTTTAATAATTATCATACAATATTTTTAAAATAAGATATGATTGAAGTAAACTTTTGTTACGCTGCTAGGTGTGGGAAGGTCGTAGAGGTGCTGACGAGGACAGTGTCGTGGAGGGCTGGTGCATCACAATCGTGGAATCATCCACATCCCCACGAGCCTTTTTTTTTTTCAAATCTATTCATTTAATATTAGAAACTTAAAAAAAGGGGATAAGCAGAGGGAGAAAACCATACCCTAGGCTAGTGATGGAGGAAGATTATGACATAGAGTTTATGTGGAAGGTGGTGATAGCGACTAGGACCATCACCAGCACTAAACTCCATGTCATACCACGTCATCGCATCTTGCTTGACTATCCTCCGTCACTAACTTATGTGGTGTTATGACGGTCCTCCATCAAAATTGAATGAGTTTATGGTTGTAGAAAAGATCACGGTCCCCACACGTGGCAGCATGAGGGGCGGTGTATGCCATAGGCCATGACCCATGTGGCATTTCCACAACCCACT
This sequence comes from Ambrosia trifida, assembly GCA_028751855.1. Taxonomy (NCBI): domain Eukaryota; kingdom Viridiplantae; phylum Streptophyta; class Magnoliopsida; order Asterales; family Asteraceae; genus Ambrosia; species Ambrosia trifida. The sequence continues at coordinate 11,408,023 of CM054131.1, forward strand.
CCACCACCCTTGTAAGATATAGCCTTAGAGAGGAGATGGCACTCCACTAACTACTACCCCTTAACACAACCCCATTAGAGCATTGTCATTTGGTCCCCTATAATTCTGTGAGAGAAAACCCTATAATCTTTTATGGAGTTGGAAGTGGTTGTGAGTGAAAAAAATGGAAAATCTACTGTTTATCGGTATATTTAGGGTTATTTGGTAATCTTTTGGGAAAACTGGAAACTGTATTTATTTTTTAATATTTGTTGAAAGTGGTTGTGAGTGGATGAGAGAGAAACTGTAATGATTTTTAATGTAATATATGGTTGTGATTGGTTATGAGTGAATGGGAGATAGGAAAGCTACCGTGAATGCTCTTAGAAATTGCCATCTCATTTAAACTACCCACAAATACCCTAAATGAAAGGGGTGGTTTTCAAACTACTCTAAACCTCTTTCCTTTGATTTTTGCATTCACTTACTACCTTTGGGGTGGCGCCCGCGTACCCTGATTACCCGCTTAATTCGAATGGGGTACCCGAAGGTGGGGCATTTCATTTTTATCTGAAACTGGACCTGAATTCAAAACCGTCCGAACTCGAATTAGAGAAAACCCGAACTTGAATAACTCAAACCCGACCAACCCAAACCTTAAATGGATCGGTTATCGGCTCAATTTTTCCAAACAAAAACCCAAACAACCCTACCCGAAAATTCGAAACCCGAATAAAAATCTGAACATTGAAGGTCTTTTTTTATATATGTGTTTAAGTTTAGATTATTTGGCATCTTAAACATCATGTTTAGAACTTTTAAACACTATCATATCATGTTGTTAAATAATGTTTAAATTTTGATAATATTTTTAACTAACATAATGAAATTTGATTATATCTTTTAAAGAAAGAAAAACATTTTTCATATTACATCTAAACCCGAAAACCCAACAACCCAACTCGAATAACCCCAACCCGACCTACTTGAACTTTAAATGGTCTGGTTATCGGGACACTTTTTCTTGACAAAAAACCCGAACAACTCAACCCGAAAAACCCAAAAACCGAAAAAATAACCTGAAAAATATCCCTACCCGAAGGTGCCCAAACTTTAAATGGTTAAATTATCGGGTCACTTTTACTCCGCAAAAACCCAAAAAACCCGACCCAAAAACCGTAAAATTAACCAGAAGAACACCCCTACCCGAAGGTGCCCCTCCTCTTGACACACCACACCCTAGTATATAGAAATTCAAGCTTGTTGCTTTTCTCGAGTACACCGACCAAGAAAGAGACCCATCAACCATTTCCTTAAATGCAGCCAAACTAATAATAATAATAAACTATTCCTAAAATACTTTTTTTTTGATCGGCGAACAACTGTGTGGCAACCACCCTTGCGGGGCGCCGTGCCCAAGAATCGACTACTCGACCTCCAGCAGCCCCCGCCTTCTCCCGATGCGCGGAAACCCGAGCCCCACCCGCCCGAAGGCACGACAGTGTTATAGAACTCGGTAAAACCTCGCCGCCCGTCAGAATCGAACCGGCGCCACCCGTATTCGATCTTCACCCGGATACCAAACCATAATGTTGGAAGTGGGAATTGAACCCTTGATCACCAAAGTGAACATAAGGCCTCTCCACCACTCCACCACTATGGATGGATCATTCCTAAAATACTTAAACCTTAACCAGAAATCAATTAAACTGGAATAAAAATCTGATTTTCTAGCCATTAGATCTTACCTTAATTAGTTAATTCACTTCGTCTTCTTACCCTGCAATCTAAAAACAAAGATCTTCCCAATTAAAAAAAAAAAAAAAAAAAAAACACAACTCATCAATTCACAGATCTATAAAACATACAACACTTCTCTAATGTTGTCTTCATCAATTGAGTAGGAATTCAACAAGATTTTTCTAAATCCAAACCACAATAGATTCCAATCACTTATATACAATTAAGGATTAAATTCCAATTAAAACCAAAACAAAACATCATCATCAACTAAACATAAACCTTAACCTTAAACTAACAATGCACACCCAACACAGATCCAGTCTTGACCTCAATCGCCACACCACAATTAACCCCACTCTCTACTCTATGATTAAATATCTTCAAAACCCTAACCCTTCCCACCAACTTCATCCGTGTCTCTATCTCCATCGTCTCTGCTTCCAATCCCAACACTCCACCACCACCACCCACCGCCGTAGTCGCCGCCGTGACAGGCGGCTGTCTCGCCGGAACAGGAAACGACTGGACGGCGAACTTGGCAGACATGTGTTGTGTACGGCCGCCGTCGATTGTGCCGGCAGGGATGAAGATAAAGCCAACGGGTGAGTTGGAATAAGCGAGCTGAAGAGAGCTGTCGTAGTGTGTGAAGGAGTCGCGGTTAGGGTTTGTAACGGAGACGAACTGGAAGAAGGTGAAGTTGACGGTGCCGTTAGAGAGGGAGAAGGTTGGGAACTGTACGGAATCGACGGCGATCTTGGGGTTTTTGGGTTTGAAGACGAGGAAGTAGGTTATTATTATGGCGATGACGATTATTATTAGGAAGAGTGTAGCGACTATGCATGAAGCTAGATTTGTACGGCCTCGTTTGGATCTAGGGTGTTGGTGTTGGTGGTGATGGTGGTGGTGAGGGTCATACATGGTTTGAAGATTATTATTATTATTATTATTTATTATTAATATAACTATAACTAGTTTGGTTGAACTAGAGTGAGTGATGAAGAAGATGATGATGATATATGAATGGGGAAAGAGGGTTAAGATAGTGGGGGAGAGTGTTTTTGTCTTCACACCCTTTTTATCTTTTTGTTCAATTATTATTATTTTTTTTTTTTGGTGAATTATTTTGTGACTTTGTAACAATATTATTTGAGTTGATAACAAAATAACTAAAGAAATGTTGGATGAATTATAGGTGGGAGACCGGAGAGTCAAGAGTGATGGTTAATATATTCCAAATGGTTTTAAAATTATTTATAGAAAAAAATGGTGTTATGGTTAAGTATAGTATGATTGCATTCCAAGTTACTTGATATTTAAGGTTGGGCAATAAATCAAATCAAAGATTAAGTCTATTACTCTAGCGATCGGTTCGTGTAGAGGCGGTACGGTTTTTGTGAGGATGCCATGAGACCAAGTTTGATACTCCGAGGACACGGGCCCGGTTAAGACAACGTAAGTTCCGAGGGGCAGACCTTGGTCTGGGCTGCTGTCATGGCAGTGTGAACCGATCGTCTGCTGTCGTAATTCGCCGTTCAAAAAAAAAAGTTTAGTTAACTTAATTTGGATATTTTTTTTTACTAAGATGTAAAACTTTGTTCCTTAAAAGGTAAAATGGTATGGGTGTCGACTAAGATGGATTCTGGTTAATCTCTAAGATGATATATCATTTCCCATCGTAAAATGTTTATGTGACGTTATAATAGTATTTATGTTGATCTTTGACTACCGCCTTTGCGTGACAATCATATTTTCGATCTTATCTTTAAGGTTGAGTTTTAGTTATTGTGTCCTTCACATCATATCCATACGAAATTTATCGATGCTACATGGAAATTAAAGAATGAGTAGGCGTTAGCAATAGATAGACATAATGGTGGTATACGGTTGAGGCTAAGTACCATATCCTGCGAGTTATAGCCATCAATTGTAAATCTTTATTAGTTTTTATGGAAGTATTCAACAACAAACAATATTAAGAAAGCTCTCTTTACCTTTCTATTATATGTTATTAGTTTAATGTGTTTACATATATTGTGTTTTAGGACTGGTATAATATTTTGTTAGTCTTGTTAACAACCACACCAAAAAATCTAGCGGAATAAAAATGTGATGAATGAATAAGAATTTAGACCATTCAAAACTTTTATAATGTAAAAACGCAGAAAAAATGTCACTTGATATGATTCGGTAAACATTTCAATCACACTTTTGTTAATAAGAAAATGTGCTTTGTTTGTTTAAAACTAAAAGTAAGTGCATCTTAGTATTCCTACCTTTGCTTAGTGACTTGATGTGAATATACCAAAGCAATTTAATAAATGGGTTTGTGTATGTTTCATTAAACTCATTACTGGAAATTGAAACTAAAGTAACAAATTCCTTTTTGTGAGTATAACTATAATTTTGATTATTAAAAGTTAAAACACATGAATAATCATTTAAGTTATTATTTATAAATACGAAATCAACTTCCCTAGTGATATCATAGTGTGTCAAAAGGCGTCAATGTTCGAGTCCCGGGATAGACAATAGAGTAAAATTATATATAGATTAGATTGTAGTTACAAAATAATTAATATTAAGATAATTGTAGCTCGTAGTTAATCACATTATATAATTGATACTCTTTTCAAATTATATGTGGATAATAATTTTCTAATGTGTTGGTTTGAATCCTAATATGTTTGAAATCATGGTTTATATGGTTCCGCATAGTGTATTGATAACGAGTTTCGAATGTTGTGCTTTTAATGTTTGATGCCAGTTATATGTATATACTAGTTTTTATCCCGAAAGCGTTCCGGGTTGAAATATCTAATGACATAATAAAATATCTGATATGACAACATAATTAATGACTTGCCAATATATTATTATTATTATTATTATTTATTTTAACCAAATTTCTGCCATAAGTTATTATATTCAAATATATATATATATATATATATATATATATATAAAACAAATCTCTGCGCCGGGGTATAAATCTAGTGCCATTACAAAATATTTATTATTGTCAAATGAATTCGGAAGTTTGTAATCGATCATTCTAAAAAGAACTAACATGAAATAAGGAAAAAAAGTTATTTATTGAAATATCGAAGACATTAGTCTAAGGGTTATGTGACGCGTTAAAAAATTCATAGGTATATGATCGGGTATATAGTTCGGGTATTTGGGTATGTGGTTTCGGGTAATTGGGTCGGGTATCACCTAATCCCAGGCCCGACCCAAACCCACAATTTTTTTTAAACTAATTCCAAACCTGACATAATACCTGCCGGGTTACAAAAAATAGTCGTTTTTTTTCTCCGTTTTTATATAGCACTATGGTACTCGTTGGAAAGATAATAAAACGCTCGTTAATTTGGTGTAATTTTTTTCTTTAAAAAATCTCGTATATAAAAGATATCAACGTTTAAAAGTTATGGGATGAAATATGAGAGAAAATAATAAAGGTTTAATATTTAAATTTAGTAGATTAGGTATTTAATAGATTAGGTTAAACCATATTTAAACTATATTTATTTCTTTTTTTTTAATTGGTCTAGAGTTGCCACATCACATCCTATGTGGCATCTCTCAAAGTAGAGATTGCATAAGAATATGACACGTAGGATTATTAGCTTTGCAATATATATATATATAGATATAGATATTAATTAAATGAATTAAGTGTTTTACTTTTCGTTTCCTGAGTGCGCAAAAAAGTTAGATATCACATGATATTTTGCTTCATGTTATATTTTAGAGTATTAATTAAATTTAATAAAATTATTTCACATCTTTTACCACTTTTCATTTTATATTTTGTTCAATCGTGAAGTTCACGGGTCTTAAATCTAGTATCAATATATATATATATATATATATATATATAGGTAGAGGATCCGGTAGGAAAATTGTTTTATGTAGGAAGTGTTTTCAACCGTTGAATTAAATCTGATTAAAACTTGAGATGATGGACATTTTAGACTTTTTAACCATTTTATTAATTATATCAATCCCACTTTTTTAACAACTTCCTCTAATGATTATGAAGATTTATTATCTATACATATAATAAACCAAAGCCATTTTAATGACATGACACTCAAATAGGGTATTCTCTTCATTGAGTGTGTCATGTGTCATCCCATGTGGCAAAGACTTTATTTTAGGAAAATAATAATTTAAAATTTAAAAACAAAATTAGATTTTTATCTCTAATATTTTCTCCCATAACTTTTAAACGTTAATATCTTTTATATACGAGATTTTTTAAAGAAAAAAATTGCACCAAATTAACGAGCGTTTTATTATCTTTCCAACGGGTACCATAGTGCTATATGAAAAACGGAGAAAAAAAACGACTATTTTTTGGGTGGTTTTGTTCATACAGGAAAAAAACACAAAGTGTTCAGGTTATTCATTAATCATGTATAGGCAAGTCATTAGTTATGTTCAAACCAGTAAATATGATTTTTATTTACAACATGTGTTAACATTTGAGTTGTACATTGTTTTAGGTTAGGTTTTAATATTAGAGTTATACAGTGTTTGTCACACCCTCAAATTTCCACTGCGGAGTTTTACCGCGAGGTGCATGACAAACCAGGACCCATAGCCATAAGTATCATGAACGACTCTAAATGCCCAAACCATTTAGTTCGTTTTTAAGAAAAAGTTTCAAAGTTTAACCAAGCAATTTAAAGTAATGCGGAAGCGTAAACAAAGTAAAACATTTGCAAAAGTCTGCGCAAGACAACGCGCCCAAAACCAAAGTTTAAAAGTACGAAATAATAAATATCCATAACCCAAGACACAAATGATGCATGCCCTAAAACGTGCTCCGTACCTAAGGACCTGCAAAGCATGCTAAAATGTGTCAACATAAAGTCGGTGAGTTCACTATAAATGTAAGCGATGTAAATAATAACGTAGGTTCTCAAAACCCCAAAAGTCAAGTGTACAACGTTGGTCCCTCAGACCCTGTAAACAATAGCTAATTCAAATGTCAGGGGTAGCTAGCCCACTCATGATAACTAAAACCGGCGAATACCGAACTACTAATGAACAAGTTCCCATAACTGGGATAAAGATGCCTTGCATCATTGTCCATCGACAATGATTATGTTTGAAGCTAATAGTTCACATCCGTGCCCCCAGCACGATGTGAGGTTTGTTAGACCTAATAGCGCTATCAACTAATTAACCCGCTTGCCCAACCGGCAATTGATTCGGTATTTTGAAGGACTTAAAAGATGTGTTTGGTTTAGTTCATCAAGGACATATACATGAATTAGTAAAAATAGATTCACCACGTGAACCATGCACCCCAAACCCGGGATGTGTAAAAGAAAGTTATCTCAAGATAGACTAGAAAACGTTACCAATGTGGTCTCAACCCGAGACGCATGCTTTGAGAAAAAGTAGTGAAACTCACCTTATCGCGTAAGCAAAGAATCCAAACAGCAAGTATTATATGCTACCGACACCCTAATAACAGTGTCACTACGTGAGTATAGGCGTAACATCATTACACCATATAACTCGTTTGTCCAAGGCGTTTTAAATATTCAAAAGTGTGTATGCGACGCCTAGTGATTCTACATGCAATAGTAAACCCTACGGACTCGTTGGTGAATGAGTTGGTTATAATTAGTTTCTATAGCCCATATGTGTCGTAAACATGTGTACTTCCGTTATATGTCAATTTTAGATCACCTAAGACCTCAAGTAATCACATAGTCACATAATACACAATCTGTGTTTTCAGGACAGATTGTGCGCCATCAAAACGAATTTATTTAAAATAGTAAACCAGTGAGTTATCCTCCCAAATTTTTACTGAATTTACTTTGGGATTCACTTGGCAATACCTATTTTTGTTTTGTCTTAATTCCAAACACAAAAATTATAAAAATTCGTACAACACAGCAGTGTTCAGAAAATTTCCACAACAGGTCAGTTTAGTAGGAAAATTCTTAAAAATTGTGTATTCATCCAAACGAGATGAATCCACTTGGAAAAGCTCTATTTTTCCAGTATTGACCTACTGTAAAAATTTCATAACCTAACTCCTTGTAAATCTCAAGTTATGGCCATTTAAAGTTAACCCAATTTACAAATCCGAAAATCTGATATGACCCCTAATCAATTAAAATTCCAAAAACGACTCATCCTACGCCCAAAACTCGTGATTTTACCCATTATGAAAAGCTAAGACCAGGTGTGACCTAACCATGCCAAGAAAACCCTAAAATTATTATGTTAGAGCCGTGTTACAGCTCCTACAAGTTTGACTAACCATTCTGTCCAGATTTTAGTTTCGCCTAAATCATACTTTAATCGCCTACCGTGTGCACAAAAACTATTACCATTCACCAATCATCAACACAAAACATTCCTAATACCTATTTTATCAGATTCTATGATTAAACATGTCAAGATCAAAGCTTTAAGAATCAAAACACCAATTACTTGCGCAACAAGTATCCTACGATGTTACTAAGCGTTTATGAGTATGTTTAATCCATTTAATCTTCAAAAAGATTCATGCTTTAATGTTTTATAAACTCATTCAGACCTGGACAAACTTATTATATGATTTTTATTAATGAAAACACAAGATAAAAGCATAAGAAATCGTAAGATATACCCTTAGCTCTCTCAATCGATCAATCGCGCGCCTTGGAGCCTCCCAATTGATGATCTTGAGCCTTAGCAGAGGTTGTTTGAGTGAAATATTCGTGTGGGGCAGTAAGGGGGCGATTAGGGTTGAGTATGGGGGTTGCATGGGAGTTTAGGTTGCTTAAATATAAGTTTAAGGCGGTTTAGACCCGTCAGTTCGTTTCGAGCGGCCGCTCGGTGCCTGTGAGCGGCCGCTCACGGGTCCGGGTGGCGCGCTCTTTTCTCGTTTCGTCTCCCGACGCGTTATCCTTCGACGTTTTCGTTATTTCGGACCGTAACAAGTGTAACCCCATGCATTAAGACCCTAATCAACCTCATGCTCCACTTTTAATGATTTCTATTAACGTGTTCGGTTTAGGTTCACATAATTACGTATGGTTTTCACATAAGTTTATTTTTCACCAACGTCCGAGGTTCACTAATCATGCAATCACACATTGACTCACAACCATGCACGTATGTCTTATCTAACTAACCCTAGTTAAGTATAATGCAAGGAAATGTAACTAGAGTTTAGTTAAAGTGAGAACCTGAATTTTCGGGGTATCACAGTGTTTAAGGTTATGCACTAACATTGAAGATACATTGTTAATTGTTTTAGGTTAAGTGCTACCCGAAGCTTTCCTGCATGTAACTGTAAAATGCATCAGTCTATTTCAGGTGTAAAATTGATATTTCAAATTAGATTTCTCAACCCGGGACGCTCCCGGGATATATTAGTTTAAAAAAATTGTGGGTTTGGATCGGGCCTGGGATTAGGTGATACCCCGACCCAATTACCCTTTTTTTATATTAGAATATGATAACTTATGACAGATATTTGTTTAAAATAATAATAATAATATTCATTAATCATATATTGGCAAGTCATTAATTATGTTGTCATATTAGATATTTTATTATGTCATATTAGATATTTCAACCCGGGACGCTCTCCAACAGGTAATTGCTATGTTTTCTTTTTCTACCATATTCTGAAATAGCTCATATCTTATTGTATGCAGTTAAAGACCTTTGACTGAATGTATTGGTACTAAACAATCTTTGTCCCCTTGAAGTGCTTGGGATCTTAATATTCTGTTTTACTATTTTAGGTGTTGATGTTGTAAGGTGAAATGGATCTTTTGGTATATATTTTTTTTAAAGTATCTAATGTAAGTTGATACATAGATGTCATTTTTATAGTTTAGATACTTCTAATTTTATTCACTTTACTTAGATTTCTCAACCCGGGACACTCCCGGGGTATAAGCTAGTCCTTAAATAACTAATTATTCTTTCTTTTCAACTTCATTTATAACATCTTCTTAATTCCTACATGATCTCAATATCTTCTATAATAATCAGATTTAATCTTTGTCTTCTTATAATAATCGAATTATTCATACCAAAAACAAGATTTTCTAAATGCTGCGTTTTTGTTAACACGTAGTAATAAGTGGTGTTTTAACATGTTATGTAGTAATAAGTAGTGTTTTTACATGTTATGTAGTAATAAGTAATGTTTTAACATGTTATGTAGAACAAATATAAAAAAAGCACCAACATAATAGTGACATATCAAATATCCAAAAAACACAATGTAACTGGTAATATTGAAACTATCCGTTAGGCTCATGTTATCAATCACAAGTGTGTCATGCGTCATGAGGTTAAAACACATTAGGTAGAAATGGTTCGATTGTAGAATGGGCATGAAAATTAGATCGAACCCAACGATCATATTGTTCTCCGTTCCTTTCAAACACGATACCATGTTTTCCTCAAAGTGTTTTATCCTCACCCTGACCGGCCCATCAAAATCCGCATGTTCCCGTACACACATAAAAATAATAATCATTCTACATCAGCAGTCTGTTTAACAGTTAATAATAACTAGTGTTTTACATAATTTTATCAACGAACGAAAACAGTAATGTTTTACAGTAGACTAGAACAAGTAAGATGCAACAACAAGATTCAAACAACCATAATCCATCTATAGTTTTTTAAAACAAAATATAACAAGTAGTGTTTCTAAATCATACCAACAACAAGATGTAACAGTACCACGTAAACAGCATAACCCATTTATAGTGTTTTTAAACAGAATAGTGTTTTACAACAGAATAGAACAAGTAATATGCAACAGCAAGATGCAAACAGCCATAATTCATTTATAGCGTTTTAAAACAGAATAGACCTAACTAGTAGTGTTTTTAAATCATACCAACAGTAAGATCCAACAGTAAGATGCAAATGGCCATAATCTATTTATAGTGTTTTAAAACAGAATAGAACAAGTAGTGTTTTTAAGTCATACCAATATGTTGCATCTTACTATAAGATGCAATAGTAAAATACAAACAACCTTAATTAATTAATATTCTCCAAACCTGATATCTAACCTCAAGCATCATAAAACACCATCAAAAAAGTTAATTAATAAACAAAAACCGTCGGTCGGTACCTGTGAGGGTAGCTGTAGGGTGTAGTGGTGTCTAATTTCCCTCCATGTTAGTCGTTTTTGGTCGACTGCGTCTGAATCAAATCACGGTTTGGGGTTTTTTTTTTCTTTTGTTTCTTGCGTAGTGTTTTTAACTGATTGGATATGTAAAACAAGACAATAATAATTAGATTTATAGGAGGAAGCCACCTGTTGGTAGCAAGAAAGAAGCAGAATATAGAAAGAGGAAGAAGATGAAAGACCTGGTTTTTTTTATTATACGATTCTATTGAGAGATGTGAGTAAATAAGAGAGATAAACAATTATAATAGAAGACTCTGTAGAGAGTAAAAGTAGCTTGAATTAAGGAACAGTTTCTAGATAAATACAAGAAAATGACTTTCCTGCCCTCTTTTAAAACTCTTATTGGACCATCCTACCCCTGACTATTAAATTATAATTAGTATAATATTAACTAACCTAAACTTTTAATCTAAATCATCGATTTCTAGATCAAACGGTTGAAAACACTTCCTACACAAAACTATTTTCTTACAGGAACCCTACCATATATATATATATATATATATATATATATATATATATATATATATATATATATATATATAAGGTTGTATGGTATGGAATGGAGCCCCTAGGGGCTCCATTGCGCTACCTCAGCGCCATGTCAACAGAGGGTCCCATTGCCTCCTTCAAATAACACCTTACACCCCATACGCCCGCGATCACAAACTGTACTAGGTAGCCCAAGCCCAACTTTTCCAGTTTTGAGGAGAACCCACAACTCAAAGGCACACTGTGGTAAATCTCGATTAGGATCAGATTTGAATTTGTGACTTCTAGCCTTCAAACCAAATCTTCACTTCCCTCCAATGCTAATTGAGCTAAAACTCATTGGCAATGAAAGAACTTATGTATTTTAAGAGTTTTGATGTTGTGACTTATAGTCATAATTAATGAAGTTATGTGTGTTAAATGCATAACATGATTAAGCATCAATTTATGGGTCTAATGTGTGAGTACTGGATAGCTTAATGAAAGTTATGATACGTGGTTCAAGTTTGAGTGAGCTAAAATTATGTACAAGTAAAACATGGATAAGGGGGGATGGGGCGTCTACCGATTTGGTCATGGGTACCCGTTACTAGCACGGTAACACTGCCGCCACCCGTGCTGGTAGTAGATCTGTGAACCAAATTCGGTAACTATCTAACGCACGGGTTCTCTCTCTTTCTCCCTCTCTCTCTCTCTTTCTCTTTCTTGTTGATTTCCCCAAATTTTGGTCTTTGACCTGTTATAAAACAAAGATTTTGAGTTGTGAAAGTTAAGAAGATGATGATGATGATGACATGTTGGTTCACAATTAAAGGTGCTGTATGAAGAATATGAGGAAAGAAGAAGAAGATGACTTTGTTGACTTTGTTTTCTTGGTTTTATTATTATTATTATTATTATTATTATTATTATTATTATTATTATTATATGTGTGAAAATAATTGATAGTTGGGTAAAGAATCAGTTAAGTGCTGCCTTCGAAAAAGTATTTCAGTAAAGTGATGTGACAGTGCCAGATTGGTAGAAATCAGTGAAGTGAAAAAGTTTTCAGTGGAACGCCCCTTCCCCCTAACAACGTTTGTTACTTGTTAGCCACGTTTATTATATATGATTATCTTTGATGATTTGAGCCATCATCAAACCTCAAGGGAAATAGTTGAAGTGAGGTTACGAACTCTAATGGAGTATAAATAACTAAAGTGAAATATTGAGTTTTGACGGAAAGATGATTACGAAAATCTCAAGGGAAAGATGCTATACTTTAAGTGAGACTATGAACCTCAAAGGAAAATCAATATAAGTGGGTTAGGAATCAATGAGTTTCAAGGGATTTTGTGTAATTTAACCATAAACATTTATTTAAAAGTCTCTTGTAATTGTTCATTTTTAGTGATCAATATGGAAAGTTTTTAACATGAACAACGGCCGGAAAATTTTGTTTTAATACAGATACATGATGATAAGTAAACTACGTATGAAAAAAACAACGGAGGGAATGAATTGAAAATATGTTCAGTTGATTAGGCGTAATAATTCATGTTTAACGAGTAACTAAGGTTGGGCAGTGTGGTCTAGTGTCGCCAGCCACATCAGCCCTTTAACGCTCCAAACACCGCCCCGGGGCACCTTTGTGAGTGCAATAACAAGCAATAAATATGCATTATGACACATGTGTGAGTCGAAATTGTTCCATCTAATGAGACGGGCACAAAGTGAGGGTGGGGAGCGCCAAAAGGGTGAAACCACAGGTTTAATAAGTATTGGGAAAATTTTAAACTAAAAAATTGATTTGACTAGGGTACTGATCGTTAGCATAGTTATGTTTAGCGTATCCTTAGAACTATAAATATGGACTTTTAGCAAGATATATTATATAAATGTGTGTGTTTTTTTACGTTTGAAAATAAGAATTTGATAGTGAATTATCAATTATTCATAATTAAACACCTGTTGTGTCGGGTAAACCACACAAATATTTGTAAAATATTACATAATCATATCCTTCAAAGTTGAAAATGTAAATTAAGTCATGGAATCACACGAAAATGTATTGAGCTTACATAGTAATGTACTCTATTGGTTCTGAAAGAGAGGCAAGCACATAGACACGTAATTAATGCCTCAAATCCATTTTTATTACGGGTTACATGACTAATTTGTACTTGAAACCAAATAGTGTGTTTGATTTACGGAAGAATATATCTTGTTTGTACATATTTTACTTTAGCCTTCGACGCTAGACGTGTTATGTATTCATTTAACATTGCTAATTATGTGTCCAATGTATATTTGTACCGCATCTACGATACTAAAGGAAAAAACAAGTAGCCTAAAAAAGTGGAATAAACTGTGGTAGACTTGTAGCTTCTTAAATTGCAATAATTATCTACAATCTTTCTTCTAGACCGGTTGTGACAACAATTTGCTATTTACTCTTGAATCGTAAATATCGAACTGAACATCAACTAGTAAGTTCGTTCTATCTGCAAGCTACGATATATACATTTGAAAAGAAAAAAAAAATCAAAGATCAACAAGCAAATATTCAAATTAAAATAAATAGTATTATATAAAGTTCTTAGGGGGACGGAGCACAATCCATGAATAGCACTAGAACCCCCCCCCCCCCACCATCACGGGTTCATCGTCACTGTGATCACTGGTAGTGAGATTCTCGTAATCCCGTAGAAGGTTTTCGTGGTCTATCTCACGGGTGCAGTCACGGTTGCAGAGGAGAGAGTGAAACCAGGTGCTCCACGGATGCTTCACAGTTGGTGCTGCCGGTGGGTAGGGTTCACGAGTGGTGATCCAGTTGGCGGGCCGCGATTGGTTCGTTACCGGTGCTTCACGGATGCTTCACAGTAAGCACCCCGCCCCCTTATAAAATCCACGTGTTACTAGAAGGAATATACAATCAAATTAACTACTCGCGAACATTGTTGCGCGTGGGTACATTGCAAATATCGAACGGACTAGTCTAGGGGTCATATGATGCGTTAACCATATGAAAACGCGCGTTTTACGTATCCGATTTAACTCAATAGCATTGCGGTTGAATTAAAATGTAAAGTAATCAAAGTGACAACGTACAGTCATAACGTATCTATATGTGACCCAGCTCATTCATACGAAACATAAAACAAATCATAACGTGTTTGTTACGTGCATTGGCACAATGTCATTAACATGTTTAAGCACATGAAAGAAACGTTTAAACGAAATGTATTAAGTTTTGACGAATTAGCTACCAGCTTCAACCATATAGTGACACATAAACGTGATATACGTCAAAAACACAAAAGAAAAAAATAGGAAAATAAAATTGAAAAATCCAAGGGGTTAAAAGTGAAAAGTTAAAAACTTCCGGTAGAAGATTTGTTATTGTATAAAAGTTTTGGAGAAAAGATTAGTTAACAAAATAGAGGAGGAAGTGAAAATATGAAAGTAGATAGGGGACTAGTAACGCCAGTGGAAAAGCCCCACAGAAATTACTTTTTAAGAGTATATATAATATATAATATAATATAATTAAAATGACGACATAATATATCAAATTAAATTTTAATGATGTAATATATTTAAGAAATATGTTAAAATTAGTGTTAAAATTAGTCTCTGATGGAAAGATGATCATCAGTGAAGTCTCTGTCATGTGGAGGGATAAAATGTATGAAGTTTGGATCAATGAAGATTGTTGTGCTTGGTTGCCGGACTTTATGTCGGAAGATGATTCAGGCGGTGACGGCTCTAAAGATGAACAGGATGATAGAAGCCACACTTCCATGTCAGATTGCTCTGAATCATCTGAAGAAGATGAGGACGTTTATGAGCCGGAGACAGATTCGGTGGTGACGCCAGAGCCTGCTCCGGTGACGGGAGATAATGTCAATACTCCGGTAGCAATTAATGAGGTAATTACTGTCAGCGATAATGGTGGGATGGAAGGTCAAAATAATTATGGGCACTAGTTCTATGGAAAACTCTTCCCCGTCGATGATGATTGTGCAACCCCGACATATGTCAAAAACAACAAAATGTTTGTTATCACATACTTCTACTTCAAGTGGAATAGGCAACTTTTCAAGAATGAAAGATGGGTGCTGAATAAGTTCGTGTGAGATGAAAGACTTGTTCGCACTCGTATCAAATAAAACTTTTGCAAACACATAATTAATGAGGAAGGTACCTGCGACCACGTTCGGGTCTATCCTTGCCTCTTCGGCGGTGATGTTGAACGATCTTGCCCGTGACTTGGGAGCTTCGCTCGGGCTTTCGTTCTTGATGCTTGACTTTGAGACTTCGGTGCACTCGGATTTCTTGTGCCCCGGTTTGAAGCATTTGAAGCACACATCGGCTTTAGCAGGGCAATTTCCCACAATATGTCCCAATTTCTTGCAGATTGGGCATGGCTTGTTTTTAAAGTAACAGTCTCCCTTGTGGCTTCTACCACAGATCTTACATGTGTTGGGCGACCCGCCCTTCGTATTACCCTTTATGGGAGATTCGCTAACCTTTTGTTTCTTGCTCGAGCTTGGGTTTGGGTCCACTGACCTCCTCTCACCCCTTTCAACCTGTTTCTTGAGTTCCAACTCCCTTTCGCGAGCCGCATTGATGATTTCGGGCAAGATTTCATACCTCGAGGGGGTCATGAATTCCCTAAACTCGGCCCCGAGCATGTTGTGATAGTAGTATATTTTCTGTTCTTCGGTTTGGGCTAAGTCCCCGCAGAACTTGAGTTTATCTAAGAAGATCCCGGTGATCTGGTCTATTGTTTCCCCTTTGTGTCGGAGTTGGGTGAATTCCTCCTTGATTTGGTTTACCGCCGCCTTGGGGCTATGATGTTGGAGAAATGACGTTTTTAATTCCGCCCATGTCATAGCCCTTAAGGCTTCCGAGCTCAACCCACTTCTTTTCACGTCCCACCAATTCTTGGCTAGGTCGCGCAATTGACCGGTGGCATAAGCCACCTTATCTTGTTCTTCACAACCGGTCCAATCAAAGATATCTTCCATCTCTGATAGCCATCATTGGCATTGGACGGGGTTTACCTCCCCTTGATAGAGGCTTGGCTTGCATGCCATAAATTTGTCATACGGACAAGCTTTCCGGGTTTTGTTTCGATTACTGAGAGGAGTGTTGTTTGAAGTTCACTTAGGAACCCCGGCATAGCATTTTGTATAGCCGTTTCAATCTCTTCTGAAACGACTTCCTTGATTTCACCCCTAGTCACGGGGGTTTGCCCACTATACGTGGAATCATCAGCCATCTTGTGCTGAAAGATTAATCTCGAGTTAGAGAATATTTCAAATAGATTCATTGATTACACCATATAATGATATGGTCGTGAATTCCCAATTGCCGGTTCGACTGAGCCTTAGCTCCCTACGACCGTGTAATTGGTGTGATTTCGGGTCTTAATGCTTACTGTACTACCCCCGTGTTTATTCCTGATTGACTCGTGTTCAATCATGACTTGTGTTATTTCTGACTTGGTTAAAATAGCCTTGGAAGTAACTTCTTTACCGGATTGATGATCAAGCTTGAACCGAACGCTTAACTTGTTTAACCTTGGGCTCTGAATACCACTTGTAAGACCCTTCCCGTAATTCGGGTAGTTGAGCGATAATATACTTGGTTTGTACTTGGAAAGCTAAAGTGTAACACCCCAACCGATGGCGGAAACATCGGGATGTCACGTATTGATGATTGATCAGTAGCTCATGGTGAATAATAAATTTCATTAAATAATTTAAATACGTTACATACAATTGTTCTAAGAATTTGTACATCAAATTGAATAAAACTATACACATATCTTCAAGCATCAAATCAAATCTTCAAGCAAATAGAACCTGAAACATGTTAAGTTGAAAATGTTTTGGGTCAACAAAAGTTGGTGAGAATTACATAGGTTTTTGATAATTGAGTAAAAATGTTGTGCAATTCATGTGTCATGTCAATCTAGTCCATATGTGAGAACATACTAGAAATAAATCGAGTGCATAATCAACCCTGATGACTGTTATAATATGATACATACCATACGCTCATGGTCCAATATGTTATACGATAACAAACACCCACGCAACCTTTGTAGGAGGCACGTATCCGGGTGGGATTGTCAGTCCAATAGATCTATCAATGTTTACCGCCGGCTTGTACGGAGTTAATGATTATGCTAGAATGGTGCTTACTCTAATCATGCTCAAGACATAATGCAACATAGAAAACACATAGACACATTGATGATTGAATTGCATAAATGATGTTGTAACATGTTTCACCCCAAAAATGGTGATAAATAGAAAAGGGGCTATGTAAAACTCACCTTGGTAAAATGTTATATCTGTTGAGAAATTTGGATAATTGTGTTGACCAAATGTATCAAGTATCACCCTAAAATGAGATAATAAATATGTCTAAGTCTATCAAGTCTACAAATGTATATGTTCTAGGGCTTCGAATTGGGGATAAACGCTCGTTTGATTATTATTAAAAATATTCGCCAATTGAGAGAAATTTAGTAAATAAATAACTAAAAATCTTTTTATAAATGTTAAATCTAGGATGGTCACAAGAATGTGTTTAAAGTATAAAAATAATTTTTATAAAATTATTTTCTTTAAAATAGATTATTAAATCTATTTATTACAAATTGTCAAACTTAACTTTAATATTCAAAAATACTAAAATTAAAGAATTATTATTTTAAAAATCATATTTCTGTTCTAAATGTTTAAAAATAAATTGTATAAAATTTTGGTGCAAAAATACCAAAAATTGAATTTATTATGATTTAATTATGATTAAATCTATCAAAAATTGATTAAAAATATAAAATAAATGATTTTTCTGAAATAAAAATCATTTCAGAAAAGTTTATTATTGTACAAACTCAGGATAATTTTTGTGGAAATTAATAAGATCGTTTTGATATTTTTATAGATTTTTACAAATAAAATAGAATAAACTTGATTTAATTATTATAAATATTAAATAAATAAATTTCAGAAAACTAAAAATTGTAGGTTGAACTTTTACATCAGATTAATATAAGATAATTTTTGTAGAATTTATAAAAGGGTTTTGGTATTTAAAAATGAATTTATGAATTATAAGTAATATATATATATAGATTTGATATAACATAAAAAAAAGAACAAAGGCTTGTGGCAGCCGGGTTTTGAACCCGTGTCTGCTGGGAATCCAAACATCAACACAACCACTTGGTCTAGACCTGTGGTTGTGTTAAGATTCAGTTTGTTTAATATATAACATATATAGAAATTCAATGTTCTTCCCCAAATCATATGATTCGAGCCCTAGCAATTTCAATCGAACAATCCACACATCCTTAACCCGATTAATGTTAGGGCTTTCGTTGTGTGGATGCCGATAAATAAAACCCACTAAAGAATTTACACTTACAATGACGAATTGATTAAGATAGCACAGTCAAAGCTCGAGTCAAAACGCGAACAGAAATGAATCAAAACAGTGAAAGATTAAGAAATTGGGGTTGAGAAAGATTGAGTGGCGAGTTGTGATGCTTCGTAGAGGATTAATTTATATAGTGGATGCATCGTTGATCAATTAGGCAAGGTTGACTCGTTTAATGCATATGACGCGATAATTGAATAAAATTGGAATGTTTTTGACTGGTTTACCTTGTATAATACGCGTTTTGTACTATCTATTCCATAATACGAGTCCATTAGGGGTAATATCCATGTTTAGTGTTAATTGAAAACAAATTTGTGGGTGTTTGATTGTTCCACAGCGCGCAGAAGGTAGCAGGTGTTCAGCAGCTTAGTTGTTGAAGAGGTTAAATAGATAAGGCATCTGAATATTATCACAAATAGGTTGGTGGAGCAGTGGTTTGTGGTGTGGTGTTTAAACGGTTGACCCGGGTTCGAATCTCAGCGGGAACACGTTTTTTTTTATTAAATAAGGAAGGGAAGGAGGGTGTTGGGCCGGGTTCCAGTGGGCCGAGGATTTGGGCTGCAGACCTGGGCTGCAATTATCAAAGGAGGGTATGGGTTTATTGGGTTGGTTCAATAAGTTTGGTTGATTTTAAATTATAATCAGATTTTTTTTTTTTTTTAAACACAATTGTTATAATCTATTATTATTATTACTATTATATATATATGTATATATATATATAAGTTGTGTGGTCGTGAAATAAAACTTAGGCACATTGTGAATGATAGAAATAATATTAAAATTTGAAAGAAAATTTTTGCGATGTTACATAAAGCATTTCATAGTTTACTTTAACGCATTAACATCCAAAAGCGACATTGATTAATAAGAGCATCCTAAATTATAGTTACGGCTTAGCATATTACAAAATAACCAAGTATCTTCGTACGTTTATCAACACGTTGCAGAAACGGACGAGTTAAGCATGTTTGGTTCTTCAAATAAGCCTCGATCATCATCCGGTTCATGTAGCTGAGTACCTAAGGGTTTATCACAGTTAGACAACCCGCAAATATGTTATTATGATTGAATTTAGATGCAAAATACAAAAAAAAACGAGTATTGGCTGATTTGGCGTATCCTACGCCAGTTTTGGCGTATCCTACGCTATTGGCATAGGGAGAGGGCATATGGTGGCGTATGACAGAAGAAATCAACGTAGGCACTCTGAAGTTGGCGTATCCTACGCCAAAATTGGCGTATCCTACGCCATTGGCGTAGGCAACTCCAAAAGTGGCGTATCATACACCAAATCCTGACAAGGTGCAAAATGTTTCAGCACCAAGCTGCCCCTTTCGGGTCATCCAAAAACTACTCCCGGGGCTTTCCAGAAAGCGTTTAATGGTTCCCATGCGATCAACTAACATGGTTAAAGGTAGTTTTATATTCCTTCTTCGGTTTCTAACTTGTAAACCACCATTTATCTACTCACCTTTAGGCTACCCCGAGTAGTTTTTGCACATATCTAAATCATAAGAAAATTATAGTTTCCAAGTTCTAGTTATGGTTTTTACCACTTGTCAAGTCCTAACTTGACTAGAGAACTTCATGCCCAAGTCATTTATGTCGTGTTTTGCGGTGCCTCGTGTCCATGGCCACATGTGCCATTTCTCTTGGTCTCGTTCGCTCGGCCTCTATGACTTGCGACATGGGTTTTCATTCAATCTTTTCTATCCCTTGGAAACCACCAAAGACATCTTTTACTATTGGCACGACTAAAGTTATCATCCGTGATTAAGCATACATGTATTTATTTATAACAAGTCATAGATATGACTTACCTTAGTCGTGACCTTTTTGCTTGGAATCCTTGCTCGAGTGGCTTCCCGATGACTCAAGTTTTGCACCTAGATTGGATAGTTCACATTCATGTTTAGATACTTGCTCATAGGCGCAATTTTACATATTCATACCGGTTTTATCAAAAGGACTTTTGCCTCAATTGAAATCGAGTTTCATTGAGGCGTTTCAGCAAACACCTTGTAGGCGCCTTTTTAACCAAGTTATTTATATGGCTTCAAGATCTCCTTGACCCATTTTAAACTCAATTACAACACCCATAGTATATATTTAACATTACAAGCAAGGATTTCACTCATGATTATAACATAGATGATCTTTTTTCTAGTTTTTAAAGGAATTCATATCAATTCATCAAAAACCCAATACTTTCAATAACTTGGATTCTTATGAATCCTTCATTACACAAGTATTATGTCAAACACACACAATTTAGCATATAATGAGACCCTCTAGTACTAGAGCAACCTCTACCAACTCTTAATTTCACGTTTTTAGAATAACCTATAATTATCACTTAACCACATATGAAACAAATCAACAAATCAAGCCAATTGAATGTTACCTAGAGGTTTGTTAGGCCTAGGTGACCCGTTTTAGGGTAAATGCAAGCAAGAACCCTTCGATTTGGCCTTGAATTGGACTTGTTCTTAAGCTTAAGGGTTAAGTGTGTGTTATGTGTGTGTTTTTGTGGTGCCAAGATCGATCTCCTGCTTATGGAGATGATCTTGCATTTTATTTCCCTTACAACATATTATCTTTGGGGAGTTGTCAAGATTGCCCCTTTTGTTTAGCAAATATGTTTTTAATGTCATAACACTAATCAAATAGTATTGTGAGAGTATTTAGGCCAAGATAGGGATTTACTAATATTCATTTGTCATGCTTGGTTAGTAGTTATCCTATTATTCGCTTAATCAAGATTAGATATGATAAACGGTTTTTGGGGTGTTACAAAATTTTGTCTGTAGAAAACCCGAATTTTCTTATCACAACGGGCACTTTAATTACTGATGGTTCTCTTTTGAATATAGTTGATATCTATGCCCCTCAAAAAACTGTTCAGAAAAGAGCTCTTTGGGACAATTTAAGAGGGGTGATGGTGGGTACTTCTGGGATGTGGGTTTTATTGGGCGATTTCAACTCAGTTAGAATTCCGGAGGAAAGGAAGAACTCAATTTTTAATCGCCTTAGTGCCTTGGATTTCAATGCATTTATTGATGATACTATTTTGCAGGAGTATTATATGAGAGGGAACAAGTTTACTTGTTTATCAAAGAAATATTCAGGCTTTAAATTGAGCAAAATTGATAGAGTTTTAGTTTGTCAAGAGTTTTTCAACAGGTGGCCTTTGGCATGTCTTCGTGCGCTTCCAAGAGGTCCCTCTGATCATTGCCCTTTACTCCTTACGGTGGTGGATTCTAACTATGGAGCAAAGCCATTTAGGTGGTTTAATTCATGGTTAGAACGGGAGGGTTGTTCGGATATTGTCAATAAAGCTTTTGGCGATTGTTTCTTTGAAGGGCCTTGTGATCTAGTGATTACCAAAAAGCTGAACTATGTCAGAAACATTCTTCGGGAATGGTGGAAAGAACAGCTAAAAACTGAAACCGAAGATATTGTTTTGCTGCATAAGGAGATAGAGAAGATAGAGTTAATTGTGGAAGATAGAGATCTTGAAGAGGAAGAGATATGGATTTGGGAGGAAAGTAAAAAGGGGCGGGAACAATTTAACATGTATAAACATCGAGACTTACTTCAAAAGTCTCGAGTGCGATGGGCCACTAATGGGGATGATAACTCAGCGTTTTTTCATAGATTCATTAATGGCAGAAAGGCCTCAAATGCCATTCCTGGCTTGATGATCAATGGGGAGTGGATTTCTAAGCCGGCGTTGGTGAAACGTGAAGTTCTCAGGCACTTCAGAAATCATTTTGCAGATAAATTCAAGACTCGGCCAGATTTGTTGTGTAGTAATATCAAAAAAATAGACCCGGGTTGTGTGGATAAGTTGATAGCTCCGTATACCAAAGAAGAAATCAAAGAAGCCGTTTTTGAATGTGGTTCCGATAGAGCATCGGGTCCCGATGGGTTCAATTTTAGATTTGTAAAGCGATTTTGGGAGTGCTTGGAGGAAGATTTTTATAATTTAATGGGGGATTTCTATCACACGGGGGGTCATTAATAGGGGTTGCAGCACTTCTTTTATAACTCTTATTGCTAAGACCAAAACTCCTCTAGGTTTAAAGGACTATAGACTGATAAACCTGGTGGGAGTCATTAGCAAAACTATTTCAAATGTGGTGGCGAACAGGATGAAGAAAGTCATTGGTATGGTTATCTCGCACACTCAATCCGCATTCATTAAAGACCGCTTTATTTTAGATGGGCCGCTTATTATCAATGAAATAATTGGGTGGATGAAAAAAAAATGGCAAGGATACTTTCATGTTAAAGCTTGATTTTGAAAAGGCGTTTGATAATGTTAATTGGAATTTTCTTCTATCTATCTTAAGCCAAATGGGCTTTCCTCAACGTTGGTGTCTTTGGATAAAGGGTATTTTATCGTCAGCTAGATCTTCCATTTTAGTCAACGGATCACCAACGTTTGAATTTCAGTGTGAGAAAGGAGTTAGGCAAGGCGACCCATTATCTCCCTTCTTATTCCTAATAGCAATGGAGGGTTTGGCTTATATTCTTCAAAAATCTTCGGATTTGGGGGAATTCGAAGGTATCCGACTTCCAAATGGCGGACCAATTATGTCCCATCTTTTCTACGCGGACGACGCTTTAATCATGGATAAATGGTCCAAAGAGAATATGCAAAAGTTGGCGCGTTTACTTAGGATCTTTTATTTATGTTCCGGGTTGAAAATCAACATTAATAAGTCGCATTTATATGGTTTGGGCATTGATGAATATGAGCTGATTAGATCTGTGGGTACCATTGGCTGCAAGATTGGAAAGTTTCCTTTCGAGTATTTGGGTATCAAAGTCGGAGCGAATATGAATCGGATTGCCAATTGGGATCTGGTTATTGATACGATTTAATCACGGTTAGCATCTTGGAAAGCTAACACCCTCTCCATTGGAGGAAGGCTAACTCTTATAAAGTCTGTCTTGTCAAGTCTACCAATTTATTATCTCTCCTTGTACAAGGCTCCCTTGAAAGTGGTGGATCGGATTGAAGGCTTTATGAAGAAGTTCCTTTGGGTTGGTCTTTCGGATACTAGGAAGCTACATTGGGTTCATTGGGATGTTGTATCTACATCCAAAAAAGACGGGGGGCTCGGAATAGCAAAATTGACCGATGTAAATTTAGCTCTTCTTATAAAATGTACATGGAATTCAAGGTGCAAAACGGAAGTCTTTGGAGGAATGTTATAGAAGCCATCCATGGTGGCAGGAACAAGTGGAAGTTCCTTCCGGCTGCTACATCAGTTAATGGCTGCTGGACGACTTTGGTATCGGCTATCGAGAAGACGCGCCTAAATGGTAAACCGGTAAGCTATTATTTAAAAGGCAATGTTGGAGATGGGAAGTCGCTGCGTTTTTTGAGAGATATCTAGCTGGGTTCAGCGGCTTTAATGTATAGATGACCGTCTCTTTATGCATCAGAAAGTAACAAGGGCTGCAAAATTGATGAAAGAATCGCTCGAAATGGGTTTGAAACAATCTTGGCTGCAGGGTGGAACGCTGCTACAGCCACAGTGGCTGCTATTTTAGAGATGGAAGACGTCTTATTTATGTTATCTTCTATTCAATTATCGAGCAAACCAGATAGTTGGACTTGGGACCCGAATGGATCAGGAGATTTTTCGGTGGCGAATGTTAAAGAATTATTAAAGAAAGATAGGAATGAATTCAGACCTCATCAATTCTCGTGGGAATCTTGGGTTCCATTGAAAGTTAACATCCATATGTGGCGTGCTGAATTGAACCGTCTTCCGACACGAGTCACTCTTGCTAAAAGAAACATTACCCTTCCGTCCTTGGCCTGCCCTCTCTGTGATGTTTTTAACGAATCATGTGAGCATGTTTTTATGGATTGCGGGTTCACCTTTGGTGTTTGGAGTAGCATATGGAGTTGGTGCAAGATGCAGCCGGTTAGTCTCTTTGACTTTAAAGACTTACTCCAGGTTCATTCTCAAGCTCAAGGGACGAAATGGGCCAAGAAAATAGTTAAAGGTATTATCATGGCTGCTTGTTGGGCTATCTGGAAATCAAGAAAGAAGAAAGTTTTTAACAACAAAACTCCTAAGGTGGTGGACGTGGTGACCGATGTGAAGTCTGTTACGTTTTTATGGCTTAAAACCGTAGTAGATTTGATAATATTTCCTGGAAGGATTGGACGATTTTCCCTATGTATATGTTGTAATCTCTTGTATAATTGTGGTGGTTCTCTGTTGAGGACGCCTGTTTTTTAATGAAGTTAACCGTTAAAAAAAAAAATAGAACTCTTAAATATACTTAAAGCAAACTTAGTGTGGCGGAGAATTTAACGCCCCTCCACCACTTTTGGTTTATTTCAATGGTCAGCAAAAAGGAGGTCCATTCTACGATATTTTCCAGCGTTTAAAAAAAGACGCCCAAACCTCATTTTGACCAAAAACGCCCATAGAGGCGTTTTTTTGCCCAATTCACCTTCCTATTACACTCGGTCTTACTACTTTATTGAAAAGAATTAAAATGATATACCATTATAATTTTAAATTTAGTTGATACAAATTACGTAATAAAACTCCCCCGTTTTTTTATTAAAATAAATCCTTAAAGCTATGTGTTCAATGGGTGAAAGACTGAAATGTGACAAAACTGTTGCCATGTAAACGTTAGGTAGACGGGGTCGGGGTGGTTTCACTCTTTACTACATTGTGTAACTAGTTTTTATCCCAGAAGCGTCCCAGGTTGAAATATCTAATATGACATAATAAAATATATTACTATTATTATTATTTTAAACAAATCTCTACCATAAGTTATCATATTCAAATATTAAAAAAAACGAATCTCTGCGCCAGGGTATAAATCTAGTGCCATTACAAATGAATTCGGAAGTTTGCAATCAATCATTCTAAAAAGAACTAACATGAAATAAAAAAAAGTTAAATATTGAAATATCGAACGCATTAGTCTAAGGGTTATGTGATGCGTTAAAAAATTCATGGGTATATGATCGGGTATATAGTTCGGGTATTTGGGCATGTTGTTTCGGGTAATCGGGTCGGGTATCACCTAATCCCAGACTCGACCCAAACCCACAATTTTTTTTAAACTAATCCCAAACCCGACACAATACCTGTCGGGTTACAAAAAATAGTCATTTTTTTCTCCGTTTTTATATAGCACTATGGAACTCGTTGGAAAGATAATAAAACGCTCGTTAATTTGGTGTAATTTTTTTCTTTAAAAAATCTCGTATATAAAATATATTAAAAATAGTCATTTTTTTCTCCGTTTTTATATAGCACTATGGTACTCGTTGGAAATATAATAAAACGCTCGTTAATTTGGTGTCATTTTTTTCTTTAAAAAAATCTTGTATATAAAATATATTAACGTTTAAAAGTTATGGGAGGAAACATGAGAGAAAAAAATAATAAAGTATTAATATTTAGATTTAGTAGATTAGGTATTTAATAGATTAGTTTAAAGATTATAATAGATTAGGTTAAATCATATTTATTTATTTTTTTTAATTGGTTTACACTTACCACATCACATCCTATGTGGCATCTCTCAAAGGAGAGATTGCATAAGAGTATGACATGTATGATTAATCCCTTTGCAATATATATATATATATATATATATATATATATATATATATATACTAGTTTATACCCCGGGAGCGTCCCGAGTTGAGAAATCTAAGTAAGGTGAATAAAATTAGAAGTATTTAAACTATAAAAATGGCATCTGCCAATATATGATTAATTAATATTAGACCATGTGTAATGGGGCGTTATATTGCTTTAAAATTGAAAAAATTGGTGTCAGGCGTTATGTATATAGCGCTAGTTTTGTTTGGTTGGTGTGCCGCCAAATTTCAGCCAATAGAAAAAAAAAAAAAAGAGGGGGCGCTATATTGGTCTTCCACTACAGGCAGCCTTATTATTATTATTATTATTATTATTATTATTATTATTATTATTATTATTATAAACAAATATCTGCCATAAGTTATCATATTCTAATATAAAAAAAAGGGTAATTGGGTTGGGTATCACCTAATCCTAGGCCAGACCCAAACCCACAATTTTTTTAAACTAATTCCAAACCTGACACAATACATGTGGGGTTACAAAAAATAGCAGTTTTTTTTCTCCGTTTTTTATATAGCACTATGGTACTCGTTGGAAAGATAATAAAACGCTCGTTAATTTGGTGTAATTTTTTTCTTTAAAAAATCTCGTATATAAAAGATATTAACATTTAAAAGTTATGAGAGAGAAAATAATAAAGTTTTAATATTTACATTTAGTAGATTAGGTATTTAATATATTATGTTAAATCATATTTAAACCATATTTATTCATTTTTTTTAATTGGTCTAGAGTTGCCATATCACATCCTATGTGGCATCTCTCAAAAGAGAGATTACATAATATTATGACATGTCATTAAAAATGTTTTGGTTTATTATAGATATAGATATAGATATAGATATAGATAGATATAGATATAGATATAGAATATAGATATAGATATAGATAGATAGTAACAAAAAAATTTAAGACTTAAATTAAACAATAGAATAACATAATTTAAAATACAAATAGTAAAGTCACAGAAAATCATTTGTTGTGAATGAAGTTGAGTGAAACCAACCTAGGGCGATAGGTTTCGCATTCTAAGCTTTATAGAGGTGGGGAGGGGCGGCCGACTCCCCGAAATTTTTGCTCCAAAGTTTCGATTATATAGTATTTGTATAGAAGTTTTTTGATATATACAGTTTCAACCCCTCGTAACAAGTAACTTCCGACCCCCGAAAGCCTGATGCAACAACTCTCGTTATCGCTAAACCAAAAGCCCTTAATAATCAGTGTAACTTTTGTTTTGTTTTTTTTAATTTGAAGTAAACCCGAGCTACCCGTTAACCCAGGTAAGAAGACGCACTTGTTTACATGTACATGCATCCATTTCTTCTACAAACAACGAACTCAAATATTATTATTAATTAATACTATTCCCGTTTCACTCGTTCGTTGCCGTTACAATATCTTTTGATCTTTTCTTCCTCATTTCTCTCTCCCTCTCTCTATGTACGTAAATCCCCAAACCCTAACCTAACTTATTAATCGATCCTTTACATAAATCAAGTTGCTGCAGAGAGATGGAGACGCTGATTGATCTGGTTAACAGACTACAGAAAGCATGCACAGCCTTAGGCGATTTCGGTGACCAAACCTCCTCTCTTCCTACTCTTTGGGACGCCTTACCTACTATCTCCGTCGTTGGCGGTCAGGTATCTCTCTCTCTCTCTCTCTCTCTCTCTCTATATATATATATATATATATATATATATATATATATATCATACCTTCCAAATTGTATATATATATATCATTTGTTGTTACTTTGATCTTGTAATTGTGTATATATGCTTGTACTGTAAGCTTTACGTATATATGGAGTTATGTTTGTGTGTATAATTCTGTTACCAGCTGTTAACATATTCATGGTTTTAGTTTTTTTTAATTATTATTTTTGGGATGGAATGAATATAATTAATTAAAAACAATTATTTTTGTGGAAAGACATATTTGCAGGAATTAATGGTCCATTCCATTATTAATTGTACATGTGATGTAAGTATGTAACTAACTAACATGTGTTCTAGAAAGTGTGCCTAAGTGTGAGGCGCGGCAAGGCTACAAGCAGATTGCTTTCAGGAGATCGAGTGTAGGCGATGGCTGTATATGAGGCACGCCTGTTCGCAACAGACAGTCTCATGAATCAATCTGTTGCGTTCTTTTTTTCTGACTACTAGATTGTAAATAACTAACATTTTTTTGTACTTAAAAGTTGCAACTTGCAAGGACTCGTTCATTGCTGTATTATTAACTCATACCAAAAACAATGCAAGACATGTAGGTAGTTGATGTGATTAAGTTTTATACTTTCAGATCTGTTGAGTTAACGCAAATTTACGAGATAAAATGGTAGCTCCCCAGTTGATGAGACTTATGTTAGATGATAAATGTTATAAGTGGTTATGTGGACTTAAACTCATCATAATTTCTTTTGCTTTCCACTTCCTATATTGTTGTTAGAGCTCTGGAAAATCATCTGTGCTGGAAAGTATTGTAGGGAAGGACTTCTTGCCTCGTGGCTCTGGTAATTAAATAATCAATTCTTCAATTATAATTGTAGCATAAATCCTATACTATAATCATGCTTTAGCATTTACATGTGTAATTAACTACAGCAATAAAAACAACTATGTCCAGGGATTGTTACGCGACGTCCTCTAGTTCTACAACTTCATAGGGTTGAAGAAGGAAGAGAATATGCAGAGTTTGCTCACCTACCAAGAAAAACGTTCACTGATTTTTGTATGCTTAAAGGAATTATGCTTTTGTTTATCATTTTCTAAAAATTAATGTGTTATTTTACTCTATAAGTTGCAAGTTATACTTAATGGCGGCCAGCTCACTGTTTTATCTTGTGTAGCTGCTGTGAGGAAGGAAATTGCAGATGAGACTGACCGAGAGACGGGTCGTAGTAAACAGATTTCATCTATACCTATATATCTCAGTATTTATTCTCCTAATGGTGAGATATAATTATCTTTTAGGTCCAAAAAAATATATCTTTTTGCAGCTCTTGGTTACAACAAATTACTAATCTATTTATCATATTCTACAGTTGTAAACTTGACCCTGATTGATCTTCCTGGTCTTACAAAAGTAGCTGTTGGTCAGTTTGCATCATTCATTATGCTAAATTTGGTAACATTTCGAATCTTATGTATTTACTTATATGATCTTCGTAGATGGTCAGTCAGATAGCATTGTGCAAGACATTGAGAATTTGGTACGGTCCTACATTGAGAAGGTATATTGTTTTCAGATTATCCTTAAGACTGCAACGTTAATTCTGTGGCGGGATGTCATAATTTATGCGTTACGGGTCTTCTTTCTTTGCAGCCTAACTGCATTATTCTAGCAGTTTCTCCTGCTAACCAAGATCTTGCAACATCCGATGCTATCAAAATTTCCCGTGAAGTGGATCCGAAAGGTTAATATATTATTACATCATCTCCAAACACAGACACATGGTTATTATAATTTATATATATGTTTCTAAATAATAGTTTATAAAATTTTAGTTTTCTATATACTTAAAATCTTAATACACAGGGGAGAGAACTTTTGGTGTTTTGACAAAGATTGATCTTATGGACCGGGGTACTGATGCAGTTGATGTAAGCTAGCCTTCACTATACAGTTCGTATTTTCTGAATCAAGCATATTGCTCTTCAATACAAATATTTTAGGAATTAGGAATTGATTTTTAATAAGTTTTGGCTATAAAAGTAAACTTTCTTTCCTGTAAATAATAATATGACAACTAATCTTTTTAATGTCAAGTTTGCTGACTGATAACCGGTTCAAACACAAAACAACAACTCAACATTTAACTTTGAGGCCATTCTTTGTGTTTTGCAGATATTGGAAGGAAGATCATATAGGCTAAATTTCCCTTGGGTTGGTATGGTGAACCGATCTCAAGCTGATATTAACAAAAATGTTGACATGATTTCTGCTCGAAAGAGAGAACGAGAATATTTTACTAATTTGCCTGAATACAGTCATCTTGCTAACAGAATGGGGTCTGAGCATTTAGGAAAACTGCTTTCCAAGGTATATATTACGCCTTTTCAGTAGGGCTGGCAATGGGTAACCTGTTAAGACACGATAAGACCTGTTTGACTGAAAAGTACACTATTTGATTTTTTGGCTTTTTTTAATACTTAGAATTAAGAGGAAAAAATCTTTCATTTCCCTTTTTTTTGGTACATAAAACATAAAACTGTGTTATAAACATGAGATATAAATGAGTTAAACGAGTCGTGTTCATGTTTAGAATTTGATTTGTTCGCGCGCGTCAGAGACCTGTTAACCTGTTAGGGACACGATTTGCCAGCCCTACTTTTCAGCAGTATTTATGCTTTGTTTCAAGAGATATACAGTTGCTCACTACATGATTCATCATTTCAGCATTTGGAATCTGTCATTAAGTCACGAATTCCAGGCCTCCAGTCTCTCATTAGCAGAACAATCATTGATCTTGAAACAGAATTAAGCCGTCTCGGAAGGCCCATTGCTGTTGATGCTGGGGTAAGAATGTCCTGTATTCACTTGTTCTTTCTTTATATTCATGATTCTGACCTTTTATTTTCTGTTTTTCAGGGAAAATTATATATGATTATGGAGATATGTAGAGCTTTTGATCAGACTTTCAAAGAACATCTTGATGGCATGTATGTATTAGAATACTTTAAGCATTTCATGTGGCTTGAGTTTATTCTATTTTTTTATGAGCTCTAAATAATATGCAGACGACCAGGTGGCGAAAAAGTGTACGATGTATTCGATAATCAACTCCCTGCTGCTTTAAAAAGGCTACCGTTTGACAAGCAACTTTCAATGGACCATTTGAGGAAAATAATTACCGAAGCTGATGGATATCAACCTCATTTAATAGCCCCTGAACAAGGCTATCGCCGTCTTATTGAATCTGCTCTAATTACCATCAAACCTCCTGCTGAAGCGGTTGTTGATGCGGTATGCTTGCAAATGTATTTTTTTTTTTTGGAAACTAATAAGCTTTTTATTTCCTTTATCTTTTGAAATCATTTGCACGTTGTTGCTTTAAAAATACCTGAAGTTGGTACAGGGACTTGAGCAGTAGTGTTTATATGGTCCGTCTAGTAGGTACGAGATACATGCAGCAATACGGAGAAGACCATGTAAACACTACTGCTCAAGTCCCTGCTCCATAAAAGGGTATCGTCTACACATATGTTTTAGATGAAACAACTTGAAATCTTTTTGCTATTTTACTTCTTTATTGGTTTCAGGTTCATGGTATACTGAAGGATTTGGTTCGCAAGTCGATTAAAGAGACTGCAGTGAGTCTCAAGGCCCTTTATATGATATTGTCACCTTAATTGTCTTTTTCTTTCTTTGTTTATTGGGAAAATGATCACTATTTTTTAATTTCACTTGCTGTTGGTGCAAATGTGTAGGAGTTGAAACAATATCCTTCACTTAAGGTGGAAGTAATGACTGCAGCTAGTGAATCATTAGACAGAATGAGGATTGAAAGCAAAAGAGCCGCCTTACAGTTAGTCGATATGGAAAGCAGTTACTTAACCATTGACTTCTTTCGAAAGCTTCCACAAGACGTTGAGAAGGGCGGCAATCCAACACACTCGATTTTTGATAGATACAATGATGCTTATCTTCGTCGCGTTGGTATGTTCTATTGACACAACTTAAAAAGTTTTGGAACAAATGTTCAAACCTCTTATCTTATGTTATTTTCAAAAAATACAGGATCAGTTGTTTTGTCATATGTCCACATGGTGGTTGGAAGTCTAAGACACTCTATCCCCAAATCTGTTGTGTATTGTCAAGTTCGCGAGGCCAAACGTAGCTTACTTGATCGTTTCTTCACCGAGTTGGGGGCAAAAGAGGTACATTTATGTTTTATATATAGGCTAAATAAAAGCAAAGTTTCTATACTTTGTGTTGGTTATGAAATGACTTTTATATGCAGGGAGGACAATTGGGTAAACTGTTGGATGAAGATCCAGTGATAACACAAAGGCGTCAAAACATAGCGAAGCGGCTAGAACTGTATCGAGCTGCACAGACTGAGATTGATACGGTTGTGTGGGCTAAGTAGATTGAGTTGCATCATACATATCGTTTTTGGATTATTTTTTGTTTACAAAATATGGATTACTAGTTTTCGGAAATAATTACATGGAGATAACGGGCAGGCGGGCAACAAGCTGCGCCGCCACCCCTTTCTGGACGGCATTTACATTTTTGAAAAAACACGCGGGGTCGTGTATAACTAGAGTAATTATAATTATATAATTACTCTAGTTATACTCTAGCTATATAACTAGAGTAATTATATAATTACTCTAGTTATATAGCTAGAGTATAACTAGAGTAATTTTATAATTACTCTAGTTATACACGGCCCGCGTGTTTTTTTCTTTGATTCATACAGTTCGTACGAAAAAGTTGTTTGTATTTGATCTTTTGTCTACATTTTTAAAAGGACAATTTCATATATGCTTGCGAAAAAAAAATTCTTAATGTCGTATTTGTCAAACAAAAATTACGATAAAATATAACTATCTAAATAATTAAAATTTTATTACAAATTGAATTATAATCAAATTGTTTTAGGTCGGTTACCAATGTCAATAATTTACGATTACACAATTCGAACAAGGGCTCTGATTTAAACAAACCAATTGTAATTTGAAAAACCAATGGTTCGTTTATTGTTTTGTTGCAATTTCATATATAGCCTTTTAAACATTAAAATATCATATAAATACATACTATAGAATTTGGTTTCCTAACAATTTTTTTCTTATTTAAAAGCCAACACACCGTTCAAAAACCAATAATCAATTTAACCAAAACCGAGTAGAAATGAAATTTTTTTAACATCCAAAATATTTTGTTTAAAGAATAACAAAATCGAACAAACTCACACTCTATCAAATTATTCTTTTTCGGAAATACAAAAATGTACAAAAGCCAACAAACTCTGTTGTGACCCTTAACCTTAGATAATATATAGTTGTCCCCCTTTTAAGTTTTAACCCACTTTTACGCAATACCCAATTATCATCCCAACAAAACATGAACACTTTTTGCTTGAATACCCCACAATGCAAAACAAGAAAACTATGTATGTCAGAAAAAAAATGTTAATTTTTTTTTAGTCTATACCGGGCGATCATGATGGCCAAAGGTATCTTTAGTTCAAAACATAGGTGCGTTGGTCCGAAGGAGGAGATTACGCTACTAATTGCGTATAACAACGTACACGAAAATACGGGCTCCTTCAGTCGGGGCAGTCGGGCAACACATTGGGCTGACGTTTTAGCTGAGTTTAGTGTCCTAGTCGGCGGACGACATCACTTGTGATTCAATCTCGCACAAGTGGTCTGATCTCAAAGTGCGACACTTTTGAAAAATGTTTTAAAAAAATCAAGGATGAGGTCAGCCAAGGGCCCAAGGCCCTAACACTGTCGTAGCCCTTGCTCAAACTGAGTATGTTTATCAAGTTGACGAAGATTTTGAACATGTTTCGGCGTGACAGATGCTAAGGTCAAAATTCTGTTAGTGTAATGGTGTGACAAACACCACACCCACCCTTATAACAAAATTATATCCTTTTTATGTATATTTATAACACTTTATATATTGAAAACTATATACACACAAAATCAGACAAATATATATCACAAGTTTTATCTAAGGTATGCAAATAACATTCAAGAGCTCAAAAAGAAAAGGAGGGAAAATTACAATGTAATTAACTGGTGATGATGATTACTCAACACCCACCAACCAGAAAACCTTCAAATCTACGAAATCTTTTGAAAACAGCATCATAAACTTCTTACCCACTCATTCATTCCAATCTATCTCTATTCTTGTGTCTTTTGTGCTTGTGGTTCCCTTCGGTTTGAGATGATTTCGGGTTCCCCATTCTGGGTTTTCGCTGTTTTCGTGTCGTTTGTATCGGTTTCGGTGGTGCTAGGTGATCAATGCAATGAAGACATCAATTCAATTCTTCCTCTTCCATATGCTAATATGACACATATGGTGTGTAAACCAATATGGAACTCATATGTTATTCGAGTAAGTGTTGTGTCATTTATTAGAAGTTGCATAGTTTAAAATATTTGATATGATAGGTGCTCAGGCGAGGGTATATGTGTAATTTCAATAAATAACGCGATTTTTTTACTTTAAAAACAGTTCTCTCAGAACAAAGACCATGTTGTGACGATTGTACTATCAACAACATATACAAGTGGATATGTTGCAATGGGGTTCTCAAGGGATGGTATGATGTTAAACTCGAGTGCTATGGTTGGCTGGATTACCCGAAAGGGTACTCCAGTAATTAAACAATACTATGCCGAGGGCTTTAGTCCCTCGCAAGTAAAACATGACAAGGGTGAGTTACCCTTGACAAGCATTCCTCCTTTTGTCACGGTTTACGGTGGTAATATTCACTTGGCGTATCAACTTCAGTACCCGAGTCAGCTTAAAAGTCAACCCATCTTATTGGCTTTCTCGACCAAGTACCCAGAGCACCACCTTTTATCAGTTCACGACGACAAGACTACTATCCACTTGGATTTCTCCCAAGGTTCGTTTATGAAATCGATTATTCGATCTCGACCTTTCGACACTAATTTTATAACTATGTTGACCTTAAAAGTCAAATCTTTGACTTTTTGACTTTTATGCCTTCAGGTTCTTCAGGGTCAAAATCGAATTCAGTAACGCCTTCTAACAATCTCCACCGTTCAAAAACGACCCATGGAGCGTTGGGCTTACTCGGGTGGGGCATAATTTTACCATATGGGGCTATTGTTGCTAGATACTTCAAGCACAAGGAGCCGTTATGGTATTATTTACACGTCGGCTTTCAGTTTGTCGGGTTCATATTTGCAGTCGCAGCAGGATTTGTGGGATTAAACATGTACAACAAGTTCAATTTCCATGCACCAGCTCACAAAGGTTTAGGAATAACCGCGATTGTACTCAGTGTTCTCCAGGTACAAAATTAAACACACATTCACATGTTTGACTTTCACGGTCAAACATACTGAAATTCAATTCCAAATTCATCACATATTTCCAAAAATTAAAGAACAATTTTGAAGGGTTTGATAATTAAATACAAACTATACATATAAAACAAAGTTCTATGTTGAAAATATGCAAAATTTCCAAAATCTTGATTGAAATGAATAAGAAAGGTTTGACTTTAAAAGTCAAAGATGATCATTTCTTAAACTTGTCTTGTATTTCAGGTTATGGCATTCTTTATAAGACCTGAAAAGGACAGCAAGCACAGAAGGTACTGGAATTGGTACCATCATTATGTTGGAAGAATTGCTCTATTTTTCGGATGTCTAAATATATTACTAGGAATACAACTAGCAGATGCAAGGAGTTCCTGGAAGATCGGTTATGGATTTGTTATTGCTTCGGTTATACTTACTTCTATTGTCCTAGAAGTTTTTAAGGTGAAAACACCTAGCAAGTTTCCTCCAAATCCATCACTCCCATTGGATCCTGTCCACTAGACTTACTTGGTTATACAATATGTGCACAAATGTCTCGATTAGCGACGAATTTAAAAGTATATTCGGTTACAAACAGGAAGTTTGAGACAAGAAGAAGTGGATTAGAAGATGGTAACGTTTGATATCAAGATGGCATAAGCCTTTTTGTTAAAGATTGTTGAAGAAAAGAGTTTTGTACAGATAGACAGAAGATTGGTATTGGTTGGATTCATATTGTATTTGATATTTTGATGTTATCAGGTGTACCATGTGAGGATGTGATATACTTGTTTTTTTGAGTGATTGAAAGTAATTTTGCTGTTTGTTTTTTTTTTTTTTTTTTTTTGTGTCAAATTAAGGTGTTTTAAAATTTACAACGTATGAAATTTTGAGTTACCTAAATGTCACTTTTAGCATTTTTATTTAAAAGTTGGAAGAGGTTAAGAAAGACAAATAATTTATAGTTATAGTGTTAGTTTTAATAAAAAAAAAGTTATGCATTTTTTTATAGTTTTAAATACATTTAATACTCGTATGATTTAACTTTTTACAACATCCAACAAAGCTCTGCCACTCTCCTAAACCTACAGGCGTGTAACTGTAAAACACAAACTAACGACTTTGCTAACTCATAATGCTATAACAATGAATATACAAGGTTATCAATTATAAAATCATAACAGTGTATAATGACGAGGAACACAAAATGTTATATCCATGTGAATTTGATTTGACAAACAATTAAGTGACAAAAATAACGGAAATTAAGTAAATTGAATTTACTTTGTAAGAAGAATTTCATAACAATGGACTCACAACCTTTTACAGAAAATGAATTCAACTTGTATCTTCATGTGAACTAGCAGGCTCGGCTCAACATTTCTATAGGTCCAAAGCAAACTCCAAAATTATGGCACTTTTTAGTGCCCTTAACATGGGTGGATCAGGTTGTGTATTGGGTCATAACAAGTTTGGGCTAATATTTGAGTCATTAACAAACATCATATCCTTAGGCAATTAGCAACTAAAAGATAATTTCGGACTCAACATCGTTAGAAATCCAAAAAGAACAAGCTTCTAAAATAAAATTTCTAAAGCAAGGATTGTCAAAAAGTATGTACCTTCATCGAACATCAATTGAAATATTTCTCTAGCTTCATTTGACTTTTAGTGCACTAGGGTTTTCTCCTAAAAAATAGGAGGCGATCAAGACGGCGATCTAGGTTTTTTCATTCCAGAATGACGGGAAGGGGCAGGTATAATGTCGATCAATGGTACGACGTGCCGTTTAAAGACAGGAACAGGAACAGGAACAACAATCAGCAAGGTAGTAGCAGTAGGGTTTCAGTCACAAAATTCTTCGTATCTAACTTGCCTCCTAAGTGTTCTTCAGCGGATCTGGTACGAGTTCTTAAAGATTATGGGGATATCCAAGGTACGTATATTGCTAGAAAGTATGACAAGCTGGGTAAAAGATTCGGGTTCGTTTCGTTTAAGAATGGGAGGAATATGGGTGATTTGGATGATTTGTTTAAGGATGTTTGGATTGGGTTGTACAAGATATATATTGTTCGGGCTAGATTCGTTGACGGGATGGATTTGAAACAAATATGGAAACTAAGTGGCAGCCGAAAGCTAGAGAGGAAGTGGGTAATGATTATGTGCATGAGCATGATACAGTTGACATAGATGGAACGATGCATGAAGATGTTGCTGTGAATAATAGGGTGGGATCCATAATGACGGGGGAAGAACGTTCAGGGATACATTATTTAATAAAGAGCCTGTTGCAGGGTCTTCTGAGGTGGTTGTGGGTGATGAAGTTCAAGCGTTTGATCGTTGGTACGATTGTGGTGTGTTGGGTAGGGTTCTCACATTGCAAGATCTCATCGGTTTAAGGAAATTATTGCTGAAGGTTTCTCGGGATCGTGTTTATATCAAATACGTTAGTGGCTTGCACGTATTGTTGGTTTTTAATAATACGGTGGAAGCCGCTGCGTTTCTTGCTCAAAAGGAATTGTGGAATGAGATTTTTTCGTCTTTAGAGGTGTGGAAGGGGCAAGAGTATGAATATGAATGTATTGCATGGTTAAAGTTTCAAGGGGTTCCTTTGAACGTGGCCACGTCGGAGGTTTTTGATAGTATTGCTGCAAGATTTGGTTCGGTGATACAAACTGCAGATTTTTCCGATAATGGGGAGGATTTTTCTTATGCGTGTGGTGGTATTTTATGTAAGCAAGTGGAGAGAATTCACAAAGTGGTGGATCTACACTGGAAAAGGAAGACATATCCAGTGTTGGTGGAGGAAGAGATACGGCTTTGGCAACCTGATTGTCTAGTTGATACTGAGGAGGAACCGAATGATGTTGTTGAAGAGGAGATAGTGAACGACAAGGAACCGGAAGAACAGATTGTGGTCAATGAGAACCCAGGGCCGGAGATTATTATGGATAGTGGGATAAACGCTGTTAACACTAAGCAGCATGATGGAACAGGCTCAAATGAACACGAGAATGTATCTGATCAATATTCTGAAGGAAATAAGCAAGCGGAGAACAGGAGGAAACGAGGTTTTTTTACGAGAAAAAGATGTAGGGATGATAACGACCCATACGATATTGATCGGTTCATCTTCGTCTTGGCTGGTAAGGATCAGGTTAACGTTAATTCTAATGAAGTTACACAGGTTGCAGAGGAAGACGAGTTGGATATCTGTAATACTGATGAAGCTATGGATCATGGTCAGCGCAGTTCTGTGCGTATTGAAGTTGATAATACGCTAAGAATGGCGAATTTGGTGGGAGCTATTGATATGGATCAGTTTGAAGCGGTTGTTGAGAAGCAAGTTGTCGAAGAAGGTTTACAGTTGGGTTTTAAATGAATGTCTTGTCTATAAACATTCGTGGGTTGGGTTGTCACGAGAAAGGTCCGTGGATTAGAGGCTTAAGAATTGCTAACGAAGTGGCTTTTATCATGATTCAGGAGACCCAGTTTTTGTCTTTAGAGGGTGTAAATATTGGTTCTTTTTTGGGGTAATAGTTCCTTTGGGTGTGAATGGGTGGGGTCTACAGGTCGTTTAGGAGGCCTCTTATCGATATGGGATACTAAAAAAATTCGAGATGACTTATGTCGAGAAGCATAGGTATTTTCTGTTGGTTCATGGTATTCTCAAGGAGTCTCGTCAGGAAGTGGTGCTCATTAATGTGTACGCTCTCCAAAAAGTAGTGGATAAAAGGGTTCTTTGGTCCGAATTGGAACGTCGTATAGTCAGTGATCATAGTTTTTGGATCGTTGGGGGTGATTTCAACTGTGTAAGGGATCGTGATGAAAGACGGAATTCCAAATACATTCACTCCGTTAGTTGTGAATTCAACGAGTTTATTGACAAAGTGGGTCTTCATGAGTTTTCTTTAAAAGGAAGGAAATTTACGTTTGTCACGGGAAACAAATGTAGCCGGATTGATCGTATCTTTGTGTCTTGGAACAGTTTTAATGAATGGACGAATGCGGAGTATCGTGCCCTCGGTAGAGAGCATTCTGATCATAGCCCGTTGGTTTTGAAGGTGGAGGCGCGAAATTACGGAGCTAAACCGTTCTGTTTTTTCAATTCATGGTTGTATAAAGAAGGGTTTGAAGATATTGTTGTTAATGCGGCGAAAGAATTTTCAGGTTCGGGACCTCCAGATGTGAAGCTCATGGGTAAGTTTAGGAAAATTCGCCAAGCCATCGTGGAGTGGCGTAAGAATATTACGTCTGTTGAACAAGAGGAGGAGCTTCAAATCAAGCAAGATCTTTTGGAATTGGACTCGTTCATTGAGGATAGGGATCTAATGGAAGCCGAGCAATGGGTTTTCGATGAGGCTCACAAAAAACTTAGAGAGATTGAGACCGGGAAATTAAAAGATATTCGTCAAAAATCTCGGGTGAAATGGGCGAAAGAGGGTGACGAGAACACGGCGTTCTTTCATGGTATGATTAATAAGAGGAAGACGTGTAACAATATTCCGGGCTTGATGATCCAAGACGCATGGGTTTTTAAGCCCTCCGAGGTTAAGAAACATACGGCTCGGTTCTTTAAAGAACGTTTTGTAGAAGGCATGGTTAATCGGCCTCAATTATTGTGCAGCGATGTTAAACAGTTGACGGATTTAGAGGCTGCCGAGCTTATCAAACCTTTTGACGTTAAGGAAATTAAAGAAGCCGTTTTTGATTGTGGTAGTGATAAGGCCCCGGGTCCGGACGGGTTTAATTTTCGTTTTGTTAAACGGTTTTGGGATTTGTTCGCCGATGATTTTGTGGACATTATGTTGTATTTCGCGGAACATGGCACGATTAATAGAGGAGTTGGTTCATCATTCGTTATGCTTATTCCGAAGGTATAAGACCCGATTAGTCTTAATGAGTACCGGCCTATAACGCTTATCGAGGTGATCAGTAAGATGATTTCGAAGCTACTTGCTAATCAAATCAAGGTGGTTATGGGCAATATTACTCACGAGACGCAGTCTGCATTTTTATCAGGGAGATATATTTTGGATGGGCCACTGATTATTAGTGAAATCTTCTCATGGGCAAAAAAGCATGGTAAAGATCTATTTTTCTTCAAAATAGATTTTGAAAAAGCTTACGATAACGTTAATTGGGAGTTCCTCTTATCCATCTTGCGCCAAACGAAGTTCCCGGATTTGTGGTGTAAGTGGGTAAAAGGTATCTTAATGTCGGCTAGAACGTCTATTCTTGTGAATGGGTCTCCTACGTTTGAGTTTAACTGCGAAAAAGGCATTCGTCAAGGGGACCCGTTATCTCCGTTCTTGTTTATTATTGTTATGGAGGCGTTTTCGAGTATGATCCGGAAAGCCTGTGATAGTGGGGCGTTTGACGGTGTTCGTTTTCCGAATGGTCAGGTGTCGGTTTCTCACCTTTTGTATGCTGACGATGCCATGGTTATGGGAGAATGGTCCATG
The DNA here is from genome assembly GCA_028751855.1 of Ambrosia trifida. NCBI lineage: Eukaryota > Viridiplantae > Streptophyta > Magnoliopsida > Asterales > Asteraceae > Ambrosia > Ambrosia trifida. The sequence goes on from CM054131.1 coordinate 11,449,022, forward strand.
TTTAATTTTAATGCGTTGAAAAGGATTTTTCGGATATCTCATCTTGTATCCGGTCTCCATATCAACCTACAGAAATCAATTTTATATGGTATTGGCAAAAGTGTTGAGGAAATTAGTACCCAAGCGGGTGGCTTAGGATGTAGGCCTGGAGCCACCCCATTCAAATACTTGGGTATTTTGGTGGGGGCGAACATGAACCGGATCGCTAATTGGGATCCTATTATTGAAGTATTTCGGAAACGTTTGTCGAGATGGAAAGCGAGTATAGTTTCCATGGCCGGTAGAATCACCCTAATCTCATCGGTTCTTGAAAGTCTTCCTTCGTACTACTTTTCATTGTATAAGGCTCCATTGGGTGTTATTAATAAACTTGAAGTGATTATGAAGCGGTTTCTTTGGGGTGGTAACGAGGATAAACGTAAGATACACTGGGTCGCTTGGGAGGACGTCACTAAAAGCAAAAAAATGGAGGGCTGGGAATTACCAATTTAGAGATACGCAATAATGCATTGATCTTAAAGTGGTTGTGGCGTTATCGGGTCAAAACGGAGGCGTTGTGGAAGAAGGTTTTTGACGCCATTCATTTTTCCGTTAGAAGGTGGGAGTCGTTCCCTTGTATTAAAACTATGCCTGGGACTTGGAGTAAAATTGTTAATATCGGATCTAGATTGAAGGTTCAAGGCAAGTGTTTCAATGACCTCATTCGAGGGGACATCGGTAATGGTAGGTCAGTCTGGTTTTGGATAGACCCTTGGGTTGTTGACGGGAGTTTGAAAGGTTTATTTCCGGATCTTTTTAGATTAGAACAGAACAAAGTTTGCTCGGTTGAAAGCAAGTTTGTGCAGATCGCTGGTAGATGGAGCGTGTCTTGGAGCTGGCTTCGTTATCCAGCTTCGGAAGAGGAGGTTAACCAATTGGTTAATCTTCACAGGTTGATCGCTGAGGTTAAACTTTTAGAGAAGGAAGACAGGTGGCTTTGGTCTGCGGATGTTAACGCCGGATTTTCAGTCAAGGAGGTTCGTAAGTGGCTTACTCCTTATGTTAATATTAACAATCAGTTTGTTTATAGATGGTGCGATTGGGTCCCGAACAAATGCAATGTGTTTATGTGGCGAGCGGCTAGAGACCGTATTCCGACTTCATATGCTCTCCGTAGAAGAAACGTCTTTGTGGGGGATGGCCTGTGTGCGTTTTGTGGAGAAGTGGAAGACACGGTGGATCACCTATTTACGGCTTGCAGGGTGTCGATGGAAGTGTGGTCCGGGATTTCATCTTGGTGTAATATAGCTCCTGTTTTCGCTTTTTCCATTCATGATATTTTGAAGACAGCCGAGTATATGCAGTCTTCGAACGCTACGAAATAAGTATTGTACGACATCCTTATTATTATGTGTTGGGTTATATGGAAAGCTAGAAACGAAAAGGTATTCTCAAATATTGCGACGAAAGCGGTTGAGATGGTGGCTTCTATCAAATCCTTGGGCTTTCTTTGGTACAAGAGTAGGTTTAAGAAGGATAAGATAGATTGGAAACGATGGTGTATTTTCAATTTTGATACATTGTAATTGTTTTTGTGGCTTATCTCTAGCTTAGAGATAATGGCGTTGTTTTGGTGAATGAAGTTTGCTTTCAAAAAAAAAAAAAAAAAAGAATAGAAAAACAAAAACCAAAGTAGCAACCAAAATTAAAGGTTTGAATAAAATCCAACTATTCAGGAATACCAACAATTTTAGTAGCAACTAGGGCTGCAAACAAACTGAACTTTCAGCGAACAGTTCATGAACCGTTCGGCGGGAAGTTCGTTTGTGTTCGTTCGTTTAATAAATGAACGTTTGTGTTCGTCTAGTTAAACGAATGAACATGAACAGAGGTCGCGTTCGTTCGTTTATGTTTGTAAACGTTCGGTAACATGTTCGTTTATGTTCGTTTGTATTCGATAGTTTATTAAGGTTTTTAATTTTTATACTTTTTTATATTCTTTTATTTTTATTTATTTTACCCAATAAATAATATACATGAGGTAAATATATAACTATATGAGATCAATAAACCTACTTTTTGTATCAAATATATGTTTTCACGTTCCAGCGTTGATGCCCTCCACCTTCAACACCCTTCTCCAGTACTAAGTATGTTTGAACAATTAGGTTATAGTTTGGGTGGATCTAGCTAATGTCTTAATGCATGTGAATTCGATGTTATTCAAAAGTTAATATGTGTCCGGTTGTGTTTGTTTCCGTTCATGAACATTTTTTGTGTTCATTACTATCCGTTTGTGTTCCTGTTCATGAACAAATGAACACGAACATGAGTGTTTTCTTAACAAACAAACACGAACAGAAAATCTCGTTCGGTAAGTGTTCATGAACTGTTCGTGAACACAAAATTTTCTTAACAAACGAACACAGACAAGGCCTTATCCGTGTTTGTTCGGTTCGTTTGCAGCCCTAGTAACAACACAATATACAACATTACAAAAAGAACATAAATATCAACACTCCAAACAACTCAAATGTTGTCGCCCTTTGGTCTCCTTAAAGAGTGCCAACTAAAACTTCAATTGGTACTTTGATTATGGGTGGAGCTATTGATACATCTTTCGTAGCTATTTTGACACTCTTCATTTTCTGCTTTATCTCTCTATATGTGTATATATAAAGAGAAAGGAGATGTACCAATAGCAACACCATTAATAATATCCTTAGGCCTTAGCAATTTAAATACCAATCAAGTTTACATAATTGTAGAAACTTTTGGTACTAAAATGTTCCAAAAATAAAACAAAAAATAATAAAAATAGAACCAAGAAACTTTAATTAGCTTACAATCCGAATAAAATATGGAATACTTTCATATGCTTATTTTTTTATCGGTTAAGGATATTATAGAGTTTGCTTCGAACTCTAGATGGTCGACAGGTAAGAAAGTGATTTTTCACGGTATCGTGGTATTGACGTGTTAGCGTATTTGGAAGGCCAGAAATGAGAAGATTTTTAGAAATATTAGCAAAAACGTGGTAGAGATTGTGTCCGGTATCAAAGCGTTAGGGTATCTTTGGTATTCCAACAAGTATAGAAAGAGTGTAGTGGATTGGAAGGATTAATGTTGATGTAATGTAACTGTGGTTTTGTAGGGAATCTCCGCCTTGGAGATTTCCCGGTGTTTGTGGTTTAATAAAGTTTGCCTTTCAAACAAAAATTTTTTTTTTACAATTGCTGCACCGTAAAGACAAGACTTTTATTAAAGTTCATTGCCCTAGCTTCCGGTCTTATTTATGTTATAAGTTTGGGTCATTGGTTATTTAGACCACTTAAAGTTCATTGCCCTAGCCTCGTAATGCGTGTGAGCCTTGTCGAGCTTGTGGCATTTAGCAAGTTTAGCCTTTTTTTTATGTGTTGTCATATAATTATCGTACTATTGAACCAAAGTTTGAAGTTAAGTATGAAAGTGTCATGTAGAGCCAACACCAAGTCAGCGAGAGTCACAAGCACCCCCAGGCCACCATACACGCATCGCCCACGAAGCCAAGTCAATGGACTCACACGTATCAAGGTAATACTAACATTGATTAAAATTCAATATTACTAATGGACTCAAAATCAAAAGCTTCAACTAGTAAGTTAAGCTTGAGATTGATGGATGTCACTAGACTCTACTCGATTAACATCAAATAGTAAGTTAAGCACTTAAGCTTAAGATTGATACATGTCACTCGACTTTGCTCGATTAACACAATGAGATATGAAGCACATTACTCTATTATATTTCTTTTTAAAATAAAACAAAAAGTTATATTCTATATTCTATATATCTTATATATGGAAAACGACACATTTAAAATTTGCATTTTAACCAATTATTAATGGTTTATGGTTTATTTGATTATAATATGAAAACTCACATTTCTCTCATACATACACCCCATAAAAAGACCCAATAAACTCCACTTAAGTTTTTCAAAACTTTCCTAATATTATTAGACTGTGATATGTGTTGATTAGTTGAAGGGTCATAATTGTAATATTCCATAGTATGAGGGTAGAAAGTGTCAAGTTAGGGATATGGTCGTTTGAGTTAGTTAAACACAGTCTGTTAAAACAGTTAATGACGGTTAATAAGATCAGTCTGTTGGGAGTGTTAGGGGCTGTTTGGTAGCCTCTTAATCAGCTTCTTAACCATTCAGGTCTGAATCATTCAGCATTCAGACTGTTTGTTTCAGCATCTGAATGGAATGATTAAGTGCTGAACCATTAAGCTAATAAGGAATGCTGAATGATTCAGATCTTAACCATTCAGAGCCTCTTAACCATTCAGACCATCTTAATAATTCAACACTTAATCAACCAAACAGCCCCTTAATCTGATTGTTTCTCTCTATATCTCTTCTTCTTCTCCGACTGACTCACCACCCAATCACCACCATATCGCCACCGTTCCACCACCATACAACTATCCTAACTGAATATCGGAGCTCCAAATTCCGGCCAAACATCATCTTCCGATCATCGTCTTCTTATTCCTCTGTTCTTTCGTTCTTTCTGTTCATTCAATTTCCTTCAATTCCGTCAGTATGATTAGTGTGTGTGTTGTGGACACGCGAGCGACCAGGCGCGAGCAGGCTCAACACCCCCACGCTCACCCCCAACCACAACAACCCCCACGCTAATCCGACGCGAGCGAGCCAACACGAGCAGGCTCATGGCGCGAAGAAAGGAATTTGTAATGGATTTGTAGGCAGTGGACGCACTGATGTTCACCGCCAGCAACAACAACCTGTCATAATCGAATTACTTGAAAGTCACGTAGATAGCTCACGACTACTTAAAAAGCTTTGTCACACCCACATGCCCTTAGGTTACCTTATTAGTTTTTACTTTTTACCCTTAACTTGGAGAACACGCTTTACTTAACTCTGATCACTTCATTTATTTTTTTCCTTAAATCCTGAAGGACCAACTTTGCCCATAAACAAACTCCAGGGACCATTCTGCAAACATTCCCACCCTTTATATTTACGCTGACAAAAGCATGTCGTATGATCCTTAATTCTTTTTATCTCCCATAACACAAAAACATATTATTTTTATTATTATTTCTCTGCTGTTTCCTATATCTGTTACATAATCCCAAATCTTAATTCCTTTAATCCTTCAATCGTTTATTCTTCTCTCATTGTTCTCCAATCGTTCCATAATATTCCCCCATCAATTCTTCAATAAGGGTTTTTCTTTTCTTTCGTTCTTTTGCTTTATTCAATCGATTCTTGAATTTTAAAACGAATTGATTAATAATTTCCCAGTTTTAACCAATTGGGTCATCGAAAGTTTCGATTTTTAACCGATTGGTTTATTATAATCGTCAAATCAGTCGGTTGTTATATAATCTTGAGGCGGTTACGACGTTTTCGGCTCGTTCTGTTTCACTTTATGAATCTTGATTGGTGTATGCTTTGTTAGAAGATAAATTGGAGTGAAATTAAGCGTCTTTATGATGCTTTTGGTTAAAAAAATAGGTTTTTGATCGATAAATTAGGAGCCCAGTGAAGATTTATCAATCTTGATAGGTTTACATTGTCAATTGGAGTGAAATTAGGGTTTTTGTTATGAAATTAGGGTTTCTGTGATTGATGATGATTAAACCGATGGTGACGTTTAAGAGGAAGAAGTTTAAACGGTGCATATTAGAGGAAAGGGATAATGAGGCATGTTTTATTGAGTATGATAATGTTGTTAACTCTTGGTCCTCTGGAGTTCCATGTTCTTCTAGTGATTTGAAGTCGAATTCGTGTTCGGTTCATCGGGTTAAGTCGTCTAGAGGGCGGGTTTCGGTTTGCCCATCGAGGTTTAATGATTCGGTTGTTAGTTTATGGAAGAAGGAGGATGGGAATGAGGAGGTGAATAAGCGAAAAAATCCGTTTAATGATGAGGAATCGGTTGTTAAGAAACAGAATGTGGAAGTGGATTTGTGTTTGGTTGATGCTCCGGTTTCGGTTGGTGATGATGATATGTTTAACAATGTGTTGGTATCGAAGAAGGTGGAGAATATGGTTAAGATAGATGTGAAGAATGAGTGGTTTGGACCGCAGGATTTTGTTGCTGGGGATATTGTTTGGGCGAAATGCTCGAAACGGTTTCCTGCTTGGCCTGCTGTTGTTATTGATGCTGAAGTTGAAGCTCCTGTTTCTGTACAGAAAGCTTTTGTTCCCAATACTGCTTGTGTGATGTTTTACGGGTATTCAAGGAAAGGAACTCGGGTATGCTTTCTTTCAATTTCGGTTTCGGTTTCGGTTTCATGTTTGATTGTGTTTTGGATTTTTTATAACTTTATTATTGGTTCAGGATTATGCATGGGTGAAGGGTGGAATGATTTTTCCATTTTTGCAGTATATGGAAAGGTATGCGCTTTAATAATTGTTGTATTTTTTTAATAAAATTTTTAGAGTTGTGACTAGGGCAAGCTCGGGCCCGGCTCAATTATAAACCGATCGGGCTCGGCTTGGTTAGGTTCGGATTAAAAAAAGAAATTAATTATTGCTTTCAAAATTCAATAATCTAAAATAACATTCAATAGTCCTAAAGAACAATAGAACACATCCAAAATAAGTTCAACTCAATATATTACATGCGAAAATCAAGTCCAATTAAATATAAAATAAGTTTCGATTTTCAACGAAATGCGGTATATATTTTCTAGCATCCTTATCAACAACAAAATATGGCATAGATATACAACTGCACTTTTAAATACATGCAAATAATAACCATTTGTTATTATATATATATATATTTATTATATGAAAATAAAATATATTCTAAGTAAAATAATCCGAGCTAGACCGAGCCGAGCTAACGAGCAAAACCGAGCCGAGTCGGCTCGGCTCTGTTTCAATCCGTGCCATATCGAGCAAGCCTTTTCCGAGCGAGCTCCGAGCCATGAGCTTTTTGGACAGCCCCAGTTGTGACTTTTCATATTTAGAGTTATGTTTTCAAGGTGACAATAATGGTTTACTCAATTTTTTGTTGTAAAAATTAGATTTGAGGGTCAGACTAACTTATTTGGTAGCAAACCAGAGGATTTTCGTAAGGCAATAGAAGAAGCGTACAGTATAGAAAATGAGCGTTTGAATTCTGGATATAGAGATAGACAGGAATGTTCTAGCGAATCGGATCTTGTCGAGGTCCGTGTGGCACCTGCTACAGATCTTGATCATGAATATTTCAATCGAAAGAAGGTAAGTTGTTGCCGACATTTTTTTAATAACTTTATCGTTGAACAATGAGTGGATTTCGATGTTTTTTTTTGTTCTTCTTGTGTTTAGATGTACTGTGATGGTTGTAATCTTTGGGTACATGCCGACTGCGACGAAGTTTCCAGCAATTGCTTAAAGGTATCATCATAATTACTAGCAATTATATTGATTCATGACCTTTAATAGTCTTACTTAATTGATTATATTGATTTAAGGATATGGAAAACAATGAATATTACTGCTCAGAATGCAAGAGTCAGTCTTCAAGTGACCAAATAGTCGTAGACAGAAGTCAATCTAAACTCAGCAGTAGTACAGAAAGCAATGACCAGAGTAAAATTCCTGACAAGATAAACGTTGTCTGTATGGATGTGGAGGGGATTTACTATACAAATCTTCATCTGTAAGATTTCCCGTTTTTGGTTTTAATATTATGCTTTGATCGTTTGCAACTTTGCGTAATGATTATTTAGCTCTGGTTTTTTTTTTTTTTTTTGTATCAGAGTTGAGTGTAAGTGTGGTTCATGTGGGACTAAGAAGCTGACTCCATCCGAATGGGAACGGCATACGGGTTCTAGAGCCAAAAAGTGGAAATACAGCATTAAAGTCAAAGATTCGATGTTACAGCTAGATAAATTGGTTTGTCGCTCTTCATTTCATCTACTTTGATTAAAGTATGTTATACCAATTATTATTATTCTTTTTGACATTAACATTTGCAGCTTGCAGATCATAACATTGATTATTATAAGGTTGTTTCGACTCAGTTAGATGAACAACAACTGTTTTCGTTTCTTCAAGGTATACTTATTGTTTATCTTTATCCTATACTTTCTGGATCATGAGTTTACATTCTTTAATGATATTAAAATGCTATTTGTTTTTTGAAACCGTAGAGAAATATGAACCTGTTTATGCAAAGTGGACAACGGAACGATGCGCAATCTGTAGATGGGATGAAGACTATGATATTAACAAAATCATTATCTGCAACAGGTCCGATTATTTTCTTCAATATGTAACGCAACAAAATGTGAACACGTCACTTAATAATATAATTTTTTTTCTTATCAGATGTCAAATAGCTGTCCATCAAGAATGCTATGGAGTTAGAGATATGAACGATTTCACATCTTGGGTTTGTAGGGCGTGTGAAACACCCGAGGTTAAGAGAGAATGTTGTCTTTGCCCTGTTAAAGGTTAAAATAGTCATTTACTCAATTACTCTGTTTTCAGCCACATACAATTTTGGAATTATTGTTTTTATTATTTTTTTTTTCAATTTTTTGTATGATGGTTCTACAGGTGGTGCATTGAAGCCTACTAATATTGATCCGCTGTGGGTCCACGTCATATGTGCGTGGTTCCGACCGGAGGTTGCTTTCTTAAGCGGTGAAAAGATGGAACCTGCAGTTGGCCTTTTAAGGATTCCACCTGATTCATTTGTTAGGGTAAAAACTAAAAACAATCTCACTGAAGTGTTGATTAAAGTCGTGATTTATCGTGTTTTTTTTTGTTGGTTAATTGTAGAGATGTGTAATTTGCAAACAAGTTCATGGTTCTTGCATACAATGTTGCAAATGCGCCACATACTTTCATGCCATGTGTGCTTCACGTGCTGGCTACTGTGTCGAGGTAATTTTTTTTTTTTCATTTTGCTTGAAATTAAGTGTGGGTCGGGTTTTTTTTTTTTTTGGACGTTACTTCAACTTGATGATACTAAAATGAACTTTCAGTTGCATTCGTCCGAGAAGGGTGGGACATATGAAACGAGATGGTCAACATACTGTGCTGGCCATAGGTAATGCTACAAAACTTATGATTTATTATTTCAATTTGACGATGACTTACTAGACCATGTCACGTGATTCTTTTGATATGGATGCAGAACCCCTGCCGATAATGGTATTGTGATCAAGACTTCTTCGGAGGTGTTTTGTGCAAAAGGATTACTTGTAAACCAGAATAAAAAACAGAGTTTTAGGGGTTCAAGACTCGTGCAACGTACAAGTTCGGCTTCATCAACTGTCGAGAATCATGAGTTCGAGCCACAATCAGCTGCCAGGTGTCGTATTTTTAGAAGAAAAACTACAAAGGTGTGCTTTTCTTTTACAACATTCTATTAAATTAGTTACAAATCATATTCGTTTTCTTTCTCACACGTCTACTTTTTTTTCAACTTTTAGAATGATATGAAAGAAGCATTATTCCATCGGTTAAGTGGCCCGACTCAACATTCAGTAGATGAGATAGATTGTTTAACCCCTCACAACGTAAACTCATATCCTTTTTAAATATTTATTTAATCCTAAAACATGCTTTAGCGTTATTTCTATCTATTTTTACAGGAAATCCAGGATCTAAATACTTGTTCTACATTCAAGGAACGACTGTATACTTTACAGGTATTGGTCACCTTCAGTTTATGTTACTATATGCGTATGTGCATCATTCTTATCATGTATGTCTAAATTCAGAAAATGGAAAAACGTCGGATTTGTTTCGGTAAATCTGGAATACATGGATGGGGCCTCTTTGCTCGCCGGAAGATTCTAGAAGGAGAAATGGTAAAAAAAAAAATTTGTTTTTTTGTTTTTGTTTATTTTGTCTATAAGATTCTACAATTGTCAAGTGTTTTATTAACTGTATTCATTCTGCAGGTTCTTGAATACCGTGGTGAGCAGGTGAGGCGTAGCGTTGCAGATATGAGGGAGGTAGAATATAGGTCAAGAGGGAAAGATTGCTATGTGAGTTAATTCTTCTTTTTTAATTATAAAAAATAATGCTTATTTTAGTATTTATTGTGATTAATATAGTCTTTTCCTGCAGTTATTTAAGATTAGCGAGGATATTGTAATCGACGCTACGTATAAGGGTAACATGGCTCGTTTAATCAATCATTCGGTAAGTTTCCTATTTGGTATGATATTGATACGTCTCGATTTTTAAGAAAATAACAATAAATAAAAGAAAAAGATGTATTTTTTATCATCCAACCTGTGATAAGTGTAACGTTTGACTTTCTACATAGTTTGAAGTGTGTATTTGACTTGTCAAAATTGTTGACTTTGTGTGCAGTGCATGCCGAATTGCTATGCTAGGATTTTGAGTATGGGTGAAAACGAGAGTCGGATTGTTCTTATAGCGAAAACCAACGTTGCAGCTGGCGATGAATTGACGTATGGCTTTCGCATGCTCTAACTTAAAATATTAAAAATATGTTGGAATGAGAAATTTTGATGATATGAGATGTTATTTGTGGTGACAGGTATGATTACAAATTTGATCAAGATGAGCAGGATGAAGTTAAAGTTCCCTGTTTATGTAGAGCTACCAATTGTCGGAATTTTTTATGAATGCACACACCAGAATACTTGCTTTTGTTTCTTTATCTTTTATAGGTGGTGGTTATAGCATATGTAAATCTGCGGTTTTTAGGCAAATGAATGTCAGAGGATTCTTTTTCATTAATTTTTTTTTTATACAAGGCTACTTTAGTTCTTGAGGTATGATGGTTTTTCTAGACCGATGGGTTGTGGCTGAAAGCCCGATCAGCTCCCCGACTCCACACCATTCAGTCTAAACGGGAAACCATGACAAATTACGGGAGATTTCCAATTACTCGACATGAAATTGTCCCTTAACGAAAATTCTTGAATCCTTCATTATCGGAGACTTCCAAAAATTAAACTGTGAATTAATGAAGTGGTCCATCTCTCGATCGAGTATAAATCACAACATTTTTTTCCTTTGATTCATTAACTCGTTTGCATCGAATTCATTATTGTTTCGTTCTTTAATATATTCAAGTCGGATCTTATAAAGGAGACGGGGCGCCACCCGAATTGTCCACGGGTACCAACTACCAGCACGGTAACACCGCCGGCACCCACGCTGGTAGTGGTCCCGTGGACCGTTTTGCTGGTTCTATCTAACGGGCTGGTACCGGTTGTTATTTTAATTTTTGATTTTTATATATACGTTTTTTTTGTGTTTTTACCGTTTGCCTTATTATTTTTTAGTGTTAATATTTACCGTTTGGTTTATAGTATTGTTACCACATATATTTTAACCGTTTGTTTTGTAATTTAATTACATAAAAAACATTAAAGATAAACATAAAAACTAAATTTCATTACTATTAAACATTAAAAATAAAAACAACCTACATTAAAATAAAAAACCTAGAGTTGGCGCAACATTTGTCATGCCTCAACATGGTCAAACGTGCTTTCGTATCGAGCCGCATATTCCATATGCGTGAACTCGATAGCCCACTCCGGTTCGATGCCCAACTCATCCCTCAACGTGTTCTCGTACAGGGTGGTCCACCGATCGCACTTTATGTTGAAATCGGCCCACTTTCGCTGCAGGCTCACTGTAGTCCGGTCATTGGGGCCGACATGGCGGGTGAAATCCGCCAGCACACGGTCCCAAAAACCCTCCGGGTGGGAGGCCCTAATGCGTCGACGTTGTATAAGAACCGGGTCAGTCGAGGCGTCTTTGTGGCAGACTATCAAGGCTATCTCTTTTTTGGGGGTCCAACGAGTCATCTTCGTGTGTGTTTGTTTGTATCTACGGTGGTAAAAGTGTGGTTTAACCCCACGGTTTGATATCTTTATATATACAAATTTCGAACGGTTTGGTGGAACGGTGTCAATGCAATTTAATTCGATTGAACGGTTTCCAAATTGATAACACTGACCGTGAGGGTGTGGGACGGTTGAAATAGTAAAAGTAATAAATATTTAACCTTTGTCACCGTGTGAAACAATTTAAAAGAAAAAAGGTTTATGGAAATTATAAAAATAAAAAAAAAATCAGTGGAGTGCTGCCTCCAAAAAAGTGATTCAGTGAAGTAAATCAGTGAAGTGATGTGACAGTGCAAGATTGATTAAAATCAGTTAAGTGAAAATATATTTCTACAAGCACCCCTTGAGGCCTAATATAAATAATTATATTTTCCAACTGAAGTAGCTAAAAGCCTAAAACACACACATATGTTACAAATATATTTATTTAAACACAACCGTAATTTCTGTACATTGTACATATTATGCTGACAGTCCATGCTTGTGTAGTACATCCACACTTATCTTACCCTGCAAGTATTTACTGAAGGAAATATTAACATCTCAATACATTACAGTGAGTTGCTACATAATTTGATAACATCTCACACTTTAAAGATTATCATTAATCGTAAATTTTAAATAAATCTTTCTTTTTTCATCTATCATGCTTCATGACAATATGTTTTAAACTTCTTTTTACTGATTCTAGTAACATAACATACCTTATGACTAAACTCATTTAAATTAGTTGGTGTTTTTTTGCAAGTCAACATGTTATTAGAGTCGACTCTAATCTTTACACCCAATATTATTTTGAAAATTTAAGATAAACTTTTATACTTTAATTGTCACAGTAATCATCAAAATCTAACGGTAAATATTAGACAACTATTATTTTTACTTTTACGGCGAACCATAAGAATCGACAATGCACACATATATGGATGGATATAGAGAAAAAATTAACCCGACCTTCCACAGTCGTATTCCTTATCAATTGGAGGAAAATGCGTGTTAACACGACATTTCTTAGGTAGAAGATGGAGTCGTTCGGGATCATATTTTACCAACCTTCCCACTAATTTAAAACATTCGCACATAGCCACACGGTCATCTTTGGTTTTCCCCATAACATTTAGGTTCTCGACCGCCATGCAACAAAGGTTCGATGGCTCGTTGCCATTAATCATGAAACCCAAGCACGGTGCAAACGTGGGTACAAGCAATGCACAATTTGGGACAGCCAACACTGTCAGCTTCCATGAAACCACTAGTAAACTAATTGTCACTATGGACCACATCTTATTAATAAAATCCATTATTTGATAGTAAAGTTGTTGAAGATTGTTTTTTAACGTTTGTGTCGTATATGTATATGTACAATTTAGGTAGGCGATTTTTTTGTTCTAACATCTGACCAAAAGCTTCATGTGTTAGGCGTGTTTTTATTTAGTCACGCTTTAATGCAAGTGTCGTATAAAACATGAATAATAAGATTCAATAGTTAAGGTGGCATTTTGCTGAATGAAAAACTTTGTTTAAGCTTTCTCTTGTTTCATTTCATTAGATTAATAATAGATATCCAATGAGTGTAAAAAAAAAAAAAACTTTTTCATTAGCTTTATGTTCTTTATCATAACTATTATATGATTTGACTAAAATTCATTTCAAATCCATTATACGCTATCTCTACTACCTTTTTTAAGGAGGAGAGATAGGTAAGAAGGTAATTTTACACAATTTTTAAGATGGGAGTTGAAGAGTCCCTTCACAAATTTTCAATATTTGGTCATTTTGTTCCCTTTATGCCCTTGTGTACAACCTATAATGCTCATTGTATATATGTGTAATGCATACTTCATATCCATTTCAACATGTAACCCCTATTCATAACACCTAATTAAACCCCAATTCAATTTCAATAAAACCCAAACTTTTCATTGAATCCTTCTACACATCTATTTAATAATAACAAGCAATGTTTGTGATGGTTCTATTAGGCTTTGTTGGAGCTTATAAACATTGTAGTAATTGGATATTTTTGTCTTTTTTTTATTTGTTGAATTGTATAACTCTTTAAAGCATGATGTCTAACCTCATATAATATATGTATTTGTTGCCAATAATTCTATCTCATTCTCTCTGTATATTACAACTAACTAAAAGAAAACTTAATATCTTGATTTATGTATCAAATACTTTTAATTTAAAATTACCATTTTGCTAAAAAAAATTATTTTTTAACTTGGGTTACCTTTACGTACTTAGTCACGTTTAAAAACCGCCGCAACGCGCGGGATAATTTGCTAGTAAATTAATAATTGATGAGTTATGATACACAACCGACTTTTTAATGTTCTGCTAAGTTATAGACCTGTTCCATGAAGTTTTGTTGGGCTAGATTTAAGTAGGTTTATGCTTTTCTTTATCAAGCTAGTTTATTATTGTTAGGCTTAGTTTAGTTTATGGGCTTGGGTTAGGCCATATGGGCCAAGGCTTTAGTGGACCCTATATAATGTTATGTTTGCTACATTGTTAGGGTTATATCTTTCATTGTAACACAAGAGCCAAATACCTTGTACCAGACAATCCTAGAGATTGTGTGCAAGGTGAAGCAGCAATAATATATTGTTCATCGATTTAATCTTTTGTTTTTCACCATTCAATCGATATTCCGCATCCATTGAGTGGTTTGATTGATACCCGGAAGGATTCTGGACTTACAATTGGTATCAGAGCCTAAGAAGTCTTTCGAAGGCTCGGTTCGGTATCATTCAGAAGAACAATCAAATAGAAGAGAAGATTTGTTGCTGGGTTTAGTCGGTTTCACAGGTTTAATTCTCATCTCGTTCTTAATTTTATTTTACTAATCAATTTTGTGTTTTAGAATTTTTTTTGGCAGATTTGTTCTTGAACGGAGAACACGGAAAACAAATCATAAAAGCTCTCTTTGATCTTTTTGGGGTGGTTTACAAAGTGTTTCCATAAAATTCGGATCTATCTTGGTGGCTCATAAATTGTTGGCTGATTTTTTTGGAAACTAGTTATGGGTTTGAATATTATGCAAAAGTAAGAGATTGGAGCATTAAATGGGGATATTCTGATAATGTTCGAATGGTTTTTATTGTGGGCACCCATTTTTTTTTTTTTTAAGTCAAGACAAGATGCAGAACTCGGACACATAACACATCACCCAGTCAAACACCACTATCTTCATCGGACACTTCATCACAACTCGGACACATCATCTTCATCGGACACATCATCTTCATCGGACACTTCATCACACCTTCATCGAACAACCACTCGGACACTCCTTCATTGCTCGGACACCGACGCAATCTGCAACCAGACCCAACTCGGACACACATCAACTCAGTCGGACACTCTGTTTTTGTCGAAGCTTTCATCGGACACTACTTTCACTCGGACACTACCTCCACCTCGGACACACCTTCATCGCTCGGACATTCCCTTGACCTCGAACACGACTTCAACTCCGGCTCATCGGACACGACTTCAACTCCACCTCGGACACTACCTTCCACCTGTTTGGTTCCCCCATGCATTGTTAGGACCCCTAACCTGTCCATTACCCCGTCCACCGGCTCTTTGACCATCCGGTTGACCCCACGCATTAGCTTTCGAACCCTGAGAAGCCCACTGTTTGTTAGCAGCACCGTTTCCGGATCTATTTTTATTCTTTTTGGAAATAACATCCCAACCACCATCCTAACTCAAATCCAGGTTCACATCCTGCACCGTCCGGTTCAACTGGTTAACGTCAACGTTTGAGATTGATGAAAGAGAATGCAGTTAATGGGTTGAGATTGATGAAAGAGAATGTGTTTTGTTAGAGATTGAGAGAGAGAGAGAGAGAGAGGGTATTGTAATATTTTTGTGTGGTTGTGGTAGCTGTGTTGTTCACGAGCAAAACTAGAGGGTTTGGTTTCAGATTGTTCTCGAGTTAAATAATAAAGAGAAGAAGAAATCTGGATTAGTTTGAAGCATGTGTTGTGATTAATGATCGCTTTTGGACCGGACATTTTAAGTGGAAGAGATTTTAGTTGAAGAAGAAACATACTGCCTTGGGGATTGTTCAAGTGCAGATTTTTGTAGAGGGAAGAGAAAGAGAGTCAAAGTGGTTGTGCAGAGGAATTAATAAGTTAGAGATAGGGGGTGAGTGATAGGTAGTGTTTGTTTTGTTTGGTTGTCCTGGGAAGAGCACTCTTAATAATAATAATAATAATAATATATTGTTCATCGATTTAATCTTTTGTTCTTCACCATTCAATCGATATTCCGCATCCATTGAGTGGTTTGATTGATACCCGGAAGGATTCAGCAAATCAAGTTGAAGGAAGTCAAATCTCACTTCCAGTTCCAACCACAAAGTACCGTAACCCTAAAATTCCCTAACATCGGCGCTCCCCATCCCTAACCTCCTCCAGGCTTTATCCACGCCACAAATTCCATCTTCACGAGCCACGATCCACGACAACATTACAGCATCCATCGACTTCAATACAGCCGCTGCAGCGCCGCAACTGTCTCTTCACTGCGTCGGTCACCTTTTACCTCTACAAGTCTGATGGCGACGACACGTAGAGGTGGGGCCTCCGTGTACAAGGAACTTCACATAGCAGAAAAACAGGATACGACTGAAAGGGTTGCGCAAATATTATCAGGAGGCAATTATGTTAGGCGATAGGGTAGATGCCTTGATTTTGATTTTCGCTATAAGACTAGTAATAGGCCGGATGCTGAAGAACGTCAATTGGTGTTTAGTTCAGTAGGTGGGCATATTATTGGGATGTTCTTCTCAAAAGAGTTTGATAAATGGAGTTATTGTGATCCCATTAAACTATTAGAGAGCACTACACCTCTTCAACCACGTGAACTCTGTGAAAAGAAAGCAATTATAGAAAATCTACGAGTGGAAGCCCGCACGAGCAATCAGCTCGTTTTGTGGCTTGACTGTGATGCCGAAGGTGAAAACATCGCGTCTGAAGTTGCACAAGTTTGTAAAGATGCGAATCCTCAACTCAATGTTTGTAGGGCTCGGTTTTCAGCTTTAGATGATAAGGAAATTGTAAAAGCTGCTGACGAGTTTAATCCGATCGATGATCTTCTTTCTGATGTCGTTGACTTTAGGACTGAAGTAGATCTCCGAAGCGGAGCCGCGTTTACCCGATTTCAAACACTCTTGCTGAAAGGAGCATTTTCTTTTGTTTTTGGCAACGACTTTTCTATAAGTTACGACATGTGTCAGTTTCTGACACTTGGGTTTATTGTGGATCAATGTTCGGCTAGAGAGAAACATAAGCCTGAAAAAAGTTGTGGAGCTCAAGTGTATACATACAACTTATAGTGGCACTACAGAGTTTAGCTACGTGGGTGGAAAATTTACTGACTTTAACAAGGCGACATCAATTTATGGTAGTTGTTTTGAGAGTTTCACTGCATGTGTTAAACGAGTTAGAAAGACTGATGATGCGTTACTGCCTCCACTCGCTTTGAACACTATCGAGCTTCTAAAACGAGCATCTCGTTACCTACAGATGAATGTTAAACGAACTATGGAGGTTGCAGAAGACCTTTATCTGGATGGTCATATAAGTTATCCTCGTACAGGGAGTAATTCTTATGTGAATACGAGTCCCGCTCATTTAATTATGCCTCTAGCAAAAAATAGTATGAATGCTATCCGGGGTTGGTATTGTAGAAAATTCTTAATGAATAAAAATAATAATGCAAACTTGAGTCGAGGCGAGCTGGACGGGACATCAGATCCTCCAATATACCCCAAAAGTAAGGAAGAAAATATAGGGAAGAGCTTAGATCACAAAAAGTTATATGGGTTTATCTTCCGACATTTTTTAGCATCTCTTTCTGATTCTGCTCAATATCTTGAAACCATAGTACAAATTGATATCGGGGGAAATATCTTTTCAGCTTCGAGCAAGCAGTATATCGTTGGAAGTTTTTATGAAATTTACCATTATGAATCATTAGACGCATCTCTAATCCTAAGCCAGTACGTGTATGATCAAGAGTTCGAGCCAACAACAATACGAGCTGACATATCGAAAACAAAGCCACCATCATTATTAAGTGAATCTGAATTGTTAGATCTAATGAACAAGGAAAGAGTTGGAACAGGTGCTACAAGGCATCTTCATATAGAAAAGCTTATTGACAGACATTATGTTGTGAGACAAGGGTCGAATTTAATGTCAACTAAGCTTGGTGAGGCATTAGTTGAAGGATATAAATCAATGGGTGTAGGTTTATGGAAGCCAGATCTTCGCAGGAAATTGGAGGAGGATATGGTTGATATTAGTCTAGGGTTGAAGAAAAAAGAAGATTGTCTGGAAGAGTGGTTGCGAATACTGAGGGAAGAGCTCTTAAAAGCCCAGAAAGGAAAAGACAAGCTTCTGCTCTCCTTTGAGAAACATTCATTTCTTAGAAAAAACATGACTGGTGCAGGTCAAAAGCGTGGCCCATCTATTGCATGGTGAGTAGTTTAGGTAGATAAATGAAATCTTTACTCGACCAGAATTAAATTCATACTAATTGTTTTTGCCACTTAAAACTTAAATAATAATAATAATAATAATAATAGTGGTAGTATTATTTAGTGTGTATAAGTATAATTTGGGGGGATCGACCTTACGACATACGGTTTGATTCAGTCGACTACGGTGGACTAGACTGTGTACTATTTTTGACGGTTGACTACGGTTGGACGCCCGGTGCTCGATCTAAAATGTTTGGGGAACGTCTACATTTTTGGGGGATCACAATTTCAAGGAAAAATTCAAGATGTCTTGGGGAATCACAGTTAAGAAATCAAAAATGCCCTCTCAAAGTTGTATCTGTTGGATGACTGTCCTTCATCAGTGGGATCGAACAGATCGGGATCTGCTCTTTATGCTAAGAAGCAGACATGCTACACGTGTGGAAGACCCGGTCACATTGCAAGGAACTGCACAAGTCGTCCTTATGTGCCCTATTATCGACAAAATCAGAAGGTTATGCCTAGGGATAACTACTACTCCAAGCCAATGAAGGTTGATAATCCTAAGGGAAGGAAAAACATGAATCCCAAAGTTAAACCGTCTGATGGAGACTGGAAT
The DNA here is from genome assembly GCA_028751855.1 of Ambrosia trifida. Lineage (NCBI taxonomy): Eukaryota > Viridiplantae > Streptophyta > Magnoliopsida > Asterales > Asteraceae > Ambrosia > Ambrosia trifida. Next base: position 11,467,984 of record CM054131.1, read on the forward strand.
GCTGCCAAGAGAAAAAGGAAGGTTTTTCAACCACATAAATTAAAACAACCTCAGAAACCGAAAGTTGTTACTCCGAAAGTAGAGAAACCGCTTGATAAGCCTAAGCAAGTCTGGAAAGCAAAGGCGGGAGCAACACCAGTCCTAAATGAGAAAAAGGACATGTGCTTGAGAGAAGTGTCTTACATTGACGCTTCAGGAGTGCCCAGGACCGCGATGGCCTGGGTACCAATGTTTAACTAATCTCCTTTCTTAGTGCAAGGACATCGAAGGAGGATTGTCGACGACCACTGGTATGTTGATAACGGTTGTTCCACGCACATGACAGGTGACATCTCTCTGTTATACATTTATTTAAAATTTTCAAACAGTGAGTATGTTTCCTTTGAAGGAGAAAATGGAGGTAAAATCAGCTAGAGAGGTACACTCAAAACCTGATGCATTGAATTTTGAATGTAATTGGTCTTTAATTTGAGAATGGTTTTTACAAAAACACAAAAAGATTTTTCTTAGTTTTAGGTTGTAAATTTGTTCTTTAAATTTTCAATTTTAAGCACAAATTTAGGGGGATAGATATCCTCAGAAAAATACAAAAACAATAGAAAATTCAGAAAATGAGAATTTCATGGTGTGAAAAAGAAGAAATGATAGTACATCAGCTGTTGAATTGTGACACCTTAAAATTGAAAAGAAAATTAAATCAAGTGTGATTGCAGCTCCATTATATGATGTACTGGCAGGCAAGCTGCACAACGAACTCAGTCCAAAATTGTATACTAAAGATAAAGGGCTGTGTAGCTTGTGGGTAACACATCATCGGTGTATGATCTTATGGTCTTAAATCTTGCGTTGATAGATTGCCAAAATCTGAGATTTCAGGTCTTTAAATTGTTAATACGTCTGGGGATGTCCTGGCTGCCCTTCTGCTGTATCCAGATATATGCTGACCTAGGCACAGTCAGGACGTCGTAAAAGAGCAATAAGGAAATGCCAAAACCCAATTTCTCAAAGAGAATTCAAGCTAAAGGCACAAATCAAAAGCCTAAAGCGATGATCATACCGAAACATTTGGTATTTGCCCTAACCCTGGTCGAGAATCAATCGGTCTCTTTGTTGCATCCAGATATATGCAGACCTGATCACCGATGATCTTGACCTTGTAAAACATACAGATGTCAGCAATTTACTCACCTGTTATGAAGAAGCTTTGTGCATACCTTGATCGCGAGGGTATGTCATGATGTGGGACACATAGTTATTTCGGTCTAACACACGTTAAGAAAATAAGAAAAATAAAGGAGTTGAAGGCGTGTGTGTGTATGTTTGTTTAAGTGGATAAACGATGTTGGTAATCGTCTTGGACTGCTTTCTGGCACTTTAATAAGTATACCAAAACAAATATACTAACGGTGTGTTGCATTTTAACAAAGCTGATATGATCTTCTTGCACATGATTCTCACCAAAAAGATGCATTGTAATTAGTTTGAATTTTTGTTTTAATTTGTTTATCTGTTATGAAAAATTGACCATTCTTGAAGTTTTGACCGAATCTCGAAGAAAATTCAGGTTTTTGAGATTTTAAATTGAAGTACACGGATGTACTTGGTGTTCATGTATATACTGGACCATCTGTTGCATAAATTATTTGCTTACAAAATTCTGAGAAGTTGCAGAATTTATACAAATCAAGAAACATGGGTTGATGAAGAATGAAAGAGTTCCAGTTGCCGACAAGCATGAATCACCACACTGAGAAGATGTACCCGAGTCAGAAGAAGCTGAAGTAAATCATCTTTTGACGATGAACGTACGACTGAAGAAGTACCTGTGAAGTTGCTTGAAAAAGAAGATTAACAAAGAAAATAGCCCTCCTCTCACGTTCTCTTTTAGCAAGATGTTCAAGCAAAAGCTGATGATGATCGAAATACAAGTATTCCTCCGAGAGCAGAAGAAAGAACCCAAGATTAGAAGATCAAGATCTGAAGATTCTTCCTACTAAGCCATGATAAAGACAACATAAACCTAGGGGGATATTGTTGGGCTAGATTTAAGTAGGTTTACGCTTGTCTTTATCAAGCTAGTTTATTATTGTTAGGCTTAGTTTAGTTAATGGGCTTGGGTTAGGCCATGTGGGGCAAGGCTTTAGTGGACCCTATATAATGTTATGTTTGCTACATTGTTAGGGTTAGATCTTTCATTGTAACACAAGAGCCAAACACCTTGTACCAGACAATCCTAGATATTGTGTGCAAGGTGAAGCAGCAATAATATATTGTTCATCGATTTAATCTTTTGTTCTTCACCATTCAATCGATATTCCGCATCCATTGAGTGGTTTGATTGATACCCGGAAGGATTCTGGACTTACTAGTTTTACAATAGAAATGGCGTGATTCTGTATTATGCAAAAACTATATGCATCACCAATCTTTTTTCATAGATGTTATACATGCCAAATGAGTAAGCCCATAACAAAAACAACATTATAGACCCGTGTATTGTACGGGTTGAACAATGAAAATGATATAATTCATAGATCTATAAATACTTCTTATAACTTAGATTAAAAACTTGAAGAAATTATAATGTGTCAAAAAGAGTCCAAATTGCTTGGTTACAACTAACCGTGTTCGGTTTGTAAAATAATTATAAAGTTGTAATGTAATGGGTGGTGATAGAACCTTGTCTTATGGTTCCCCACATGTTTCCAATTTACAAGGACACACGCTGAATGCGAGCAGACGTGATGGGAGAAATTACCCGGAGCACCAAAGATGGCTCGCGGGCCCACTTTTGACGGAAGTCGGGAGGGGAGGGGGGGGGGGGGTCCGTGCCAAGGGGCGACAGTCCAACACACAACCAAGGTGGGTGGAGTTGCCGGTGGACATGGCGGACCCTATGGTGATGGTTATGATGAGCAGTATGATACCGCCTACAATGGCGCAGACACAAAAAGTTATCATACCAACGGAAACAATCTCACAACACTACGGAGGACAATCTCACAAAGCCCGACAAGCCACCATCTTTCATGGAGAAGTCCAAGTTTACTACGCGGATTGTAATGGCCCTGCTACCGTCAAGATCCAAGATTCTCAGTACTTTCAGTAAATATGATGCCATGCCCGACCTGAAGTTTTCACAACGGTGGGTGGAGTTGCCGGTGGACATTACCATTTACCAGTCTGATGTCACATGTTCACCCTAACACTCATCGGTGCAGCTCCCTCATGTTTTAACATCCTACCAGCCAGACTGATTGATAATAAGACTATTAACCAAACGCAACAACCAAACAACGTGAAATCCTACCACAACACACGGGTTCCTACTTTCTTTAATAGTGTCACAACACCTAAACCCTTGTTTCCCTTAGAAGAGGGCTTAAACCCTATTTTCTCTCTATACCTTCGCCGCTTCTCCATATTTTCCGGCAACCGTAGCATGCCCTTCAGATTCTTTTCACTACAACACCTCCGTCTCCTCAACTCCTCCTTCATGAAGAAGACAACAACAACCAACCCATCATTATTATCATCAAGACCCAACGACGTCTTTACCCGTGTCTTTCCTCACAAACTCAAATACCAACCATTTTCATCATCCAGGAGATCAGACCTCCCTAAAAGCCTGATTGAAGATGAAGCAGAGCTCAGTGATTGGGTCAGTGAGTTGAAATCCGATTCGTTTAAGAAATCACGACTGTATAGTGATAGTGACGATGGTGGTGGTAATGATAATGATTGGAGAGGTAAAAGGAAACGAGAGAGTGATAATAGGCGTGAATTTGGTGTCGAAAGGGGTCGGGGGAGGGGTTCGGGTGATTCGAGGGGGCGGGGTGAATTGGGGAGATGGAATGATGGGTTGGGTAAGGGAGAGGGGGGTAGGAAGTCTTTTGATTCGGGTCGGAGAGGGAAACGGGCGGGTGATGACGGGTTTGTGTCGAAAAGAGGTGGGAAGAGTGTGAGTAGAGGTGTGATGGTGTCTGATGAGGACAAGGACGAGGGGCGTAAGCGAACGATGAGGAAGTTTAGTGAATTGATCAGTGATGATGAAGATGATGATGATGATGATGATGTTGATGATGATGATGAGATCATAGACCTTGATGATGGTGGTAAATTAGAAAAGCCAGTAGTAGCGAATTCATCTAGGAGTTTACCTGATGGAAGTGAATCTTATTTAAGTGAAATGCGGTACATTTTATGAGTTTTTGTATGAATTTGATGTATTTGGAACTATGAAAGATTTTGCAGACTGAATTATTGTTTTACTGATAAAAGCGTATGAATTTTTCGTAGGTTTGATCAATGTGCGGTTTCGCAAATGTCGTTGAAAGCGATTAAGGATGCTGGTTATGAAAAGATGACTGTTGTCCAGGAGGCAACTCTTCCTGTTATTCTTAAAGGTTTGTATTTTTTGAATATTACTTGAAATTAGTAAGTCGGAATAGTTTAGTGATTCGGTGTATGCTTATTGTATATTGATAGCGTTTATGAATATGTGCAAAATAATGTTCTTTTATAAAGTAGCGTATTTTATCGATTAATCAAGAAAACATGACAAGTATATAGAGTACTATAGTGGAAAGAATGTATAAGGTTTGGTGTTATATATAACATTTTCGGTTCAAATATTGATTTGTAATCGTAATCGATTCTAACTTTATAGGGAAGGATGTGTTGGCCAAGGCTAGAACGGGAACAGGAAAAACCGTTGCATTTCTAGTAAGAGCCTACCGCTCACTGTTATTTAAGAAGAGTTTATAAAAAGGATTATTTTTAATTTCTAAAATATACTAAATTTCAGCTACCGTCAATAGAAGTTGTTGTGAAATCGCCTGCTGTTAGTCGTGATGAAAAGCGACCTCCAATTCAGGTCCTGGTCATCTGCCCTACCAGAGAGCTTGCAAGTCAAGCTGCCATGGAGGCTAACAAACTGATAAAATACCATCCTTCCATCGGTGTTCAAGTTGTCATTGGTGGCACTCGACTTGGTCTGGAACAAAAACGTATGCAAGCAAGTCCATGCCAGGTCATTGTTTACTCTGCAAAAAATTTTGATATCGAAATTTATTTCATTTTTAATAAGCTAGGTTTTAAAAAGCGCGCCACTTAAGCGCGAGGCGACCTGAGGCGTAGATCCATGCGCCTTATGTCACTCAAGGCGCGCAGTGTACAAAAAGCGCAGGAAAAGCGCGCCTTTTTTGGCAAAAAAGCGCGCTTTTCATACAGGGGGTGTTTTTGTGCTTCAAAGTGTTATACATATAGCTAAAAAGGTTATACATTTAAGTTAAATCATATATAAGCCTTATTTATATCTATATTTTGGGGTAAGGATGCCAAAAACCTATAGGATATATAGAAAAAATTATATAATCATCTTGCGCTTCGCGTACGAAAAGCCCACCGCTTTTGCGCCCTGCGCTTTGCGCCTCGGTTTTAGACCTCGTCGCTTTTGTGCGCTTCGCGCTTTTTAAAACCAAGTTAATAAGAGAATGAAAAGTTTTAGAAATTGTTAAACGACTAAATTTTTGTTTTTTGTAACTGTTAGATTCTTGTGGCGACACCTGGGCGGCTGAAAGACCATATTGAAAATACTGCTGGATTTGCCACCAGGCTAATGGGCGTTAAGGTTTTGGTTCTTGATGAAGCCGATCATTTATTAGATATGGGATTTCGCAAAGACATCGAGAAAATCATAGCAGCTGTTCCGAAGCAGAGACAAACACTGCTATTTTCAGCCACAGTTCCACCTGAGGTCTGTTTAGTGTTCTAATGTGGAATTTTTTTTAATGTCGGATTTAATTGTGAATCACAACTTATTTAGAAATACTTTCTGATGTGAAGGTTCGTCAAATTTGCCATATTGCTTTAAAAAGAGATCATGAATACATCAACACTGTACGCGAAGGTAGTGAAGAGACCCACACACAGGTATATTGTTTAAACGCTTCTATAAAATCTTTTATTATGAATTAATATAATATTCTCATCGACGCGTGTTATAATTCCTTTAGGTTCAACAAACACATTTAGTTGCACCACTGGACAAGCATTTTTCGCTCTTGTATGCTCTACTGAGAGATCATATTGCAGATGATCCCGACTATAAGGTCTAAATTTTTATAATTTAAAAAATTTTGGTAATGGCTGCGTTTTCTTTTAAATCATGACCGTTAAGTATATGCTGTTTAAATTCAGGTTCTCGTGTTTTGCACAACTGCAAAGGTCACGCAACTTGTTGCCGACTTGCTTGGTGAGCTCAAATTAAACATCAGAGAAATTCATTCTCGAAAACCGCAGAGTTACAGGACTCGGGTTTCAGATGAGTTTAGAAGGTCAAAGGGTCTTATTCTTGTTACCTCTGACGTGTCTGCACGTGGAGTCGATTATCCCGATGTAACGCTTGTTATACAGGTATGACCCGCATTTCAAATATGTGTAACGCATTTTTATATAACATGTTTTTACCCAAACGTGTTTGACCCAACGACCATATACAGGTTGGGATTCCGGCGGATAAAGCCCAGTACATTCATCGGCTGGGAAGAACAGGGCGTAAAGGGAAGGAAGGGCAAGGGATATTGTTACTAGCACCCTGGGAACAGTTCTTTTTGTCTACAATCAAAGATTTGCCTATTGCAAAACGGGAAGTACCTTTAGTAGATCCCAATACAACAAAAAAGGTTTGACTTTTCTTTCGTTCGGCTATTGATCTTGACTTGACTCGATTCGTGGAAGTCTAAGGTTTGACCTTGTTATTTTGAATGTACAGGTGGAGAAGGCGTTGTGTAATGTGGACATGAAAAACAAAGAATCGGCATATCAGGCATGGCTCGGGTATTACAACTCGAACAAAACGATCGCAAAGGATAAATACCGACTTGTGGAGCTTGCGAATGAGTTTAGTCGAAGCATGGGACTTGATAATCCACCAGCAATTCCCAAACTTGTTCTTGGTAAAATGGGGTTGAAAAATATCCCAGGTTTGCGGTCTAAATGAGACCCTAGAATTGAGTTGTGGGATAAATTTTGTTAACCTCCTTAGAAAAAAAAAGATATTTATCTTGTTTATTGAAATAGTTGGTATCTTATTTATTAAATTAGTTGATGAAATTATGTGACTCTTTTGTGTGTGTTTGTCATCTCATGTTGGTTGCTCTGGTTATAAATGGATAAAATAAGAATAAGAAACTTATATAATAAGAGCTATAATAATTTAGATTGCAACTTATAGACATTTGAATATTTTTAAGGGTCTACGAGGCACTACTCTCGTTAATCATGCAAAGCCAACTTATTATTTTTACCCTCATGTACGCTCTCACCATAATATAAAGGTGGAGCGGTGTTTGTGATGGTCACGGTTATCACGGTCAGTCTACCGCGGATCGCCATGTCCACCCTTATATAGCCCAGGTCAGATGTTGAGCCCAACCCAGTTTATCTGTAATGTGGAGCCCCTAGGGACTCCATTGCGTCACATCAGTGCCACGTAGACAGGGGCTCCATACAATAACAGTCATGAAACGGAATAACGCCCATTTAAGTAAAAAAAGAAACAATAGAAAGAAAGGAAAAAAAAATATTAGTTGAATCATGTAGGCCCCACCATTTATCCTTGTTAACCGTCATTGTTGGGAGAGCATGCTCGTATTTGATAACAAACTGTTTAAAGGATCATCTTAAAGTAAAGCATAACGGTATCAAGCTAGGGTAACTTTAGTAAGTTACTTAATGAACAATTAGTGAATGCCTGGCCTTAAAAGTGTGTTTTGACTTTCGTTTTGGACCAAGAACTAAGAATCCGACCCAACTGTTGGGGCAGACATACACATATATAGCTTGTTTAAAGTCTTAACCCAACCACTAACTGGCCCAATATTTATATCGACCCAGTAATTGACCCAAGCTGATTGATGAGAAAAATCCATTTATGAATAACTTTGGTTTGTGGGCATTAACCGCCCTAGTTTTAACAACTTTTAATCTTTACGTTTATGAAACCAGTTACGATTTTATTACAGAGTTTTACCGTTGAACTCGGTCGAGCTAAGAATCAACATCTTTTGTTTCTTCAAATGGAGTTGGAATGTATATTCCATTTCTTACGTTGTTCGTTTTAACGAAAGAATGAAATTGTAATTGAACAAAAACGTACGGAAGGGAATCTATATTCCAATTCAATCCAGATTTTGGTCTATTATGTGAAACGAACACACCTAAATTCCAAATCAAATTACAGTTCCCGCACGTATTCAAATTTCATTACAATCCATGAAACGAACTCTACCTAAATATTCACAATATAAGTCTCTCTCTCTCTCCCTCCCTCCCTCTCTCTCTCTCCCTCCCTCCTTCCCTCCCACCCTCCCTCTCTCCATCTCTCTCCCTCCCTCAAGCATGATTGGCAGTTTACTCAAACAATAATAAAAAAGAAAGAAGAGAAAATAGAGACAATCAACCATTAGCTCTTGCTGGTTTGTTATTCACTTAATAGTGGTTACATATAGACCACATACCAACAAAGTAAATATCCTACCCTTCAACGATTGATATTTCCAGTATGGCCCTTTACATTCAAACTATTATACCTTGACAATATCAGTACTTCTAAAAATAAAACTTCCAAACTAGTCCAACCCTCAATTGAACTACATGCATTATAACCTATATGAATATGTTAAGAATTGGCCAAATCACATACTCCACCAGAGACGGAATGGCAATCAATAGCATCATCCGTGGAATCCCGACGGGAACCACCATCAAAAGCACAAAAATAATAACATAAACTAGATTATGGATTCGTTGATGCCTGTTGACCATGTCAAGAACTTCTTCCACAGGTTCCTAAACATCCACAGTTTCTTCTTTCTCAACATCCACGGCTTCTTCTTCCTCAATCTCCTCATCCCCATGAACATTATCCCCCATTATCTCATGTTCTTCCCCAATCTCCTCATCTGATGGTCCCGGCAGTAGGGAGGCCAATCGAGAACAAAAAAACTTCAGTGTCTCTATTGTTATCATTAACATTTGGCAATCCGCCACCTTCAAGTTCTTCCATATTGTCATTCATCACCACTGCAACTCCTTCACCGTTGACAACTGCACCGTCTTGGTTTCCGGTATTTTCTTGACTAAGGTTAATCGTACGACGCTGATGGACGACGTTAACGTTAACGTCGTTAAACGCCAAATCTTCCAACCCTACGGTGTTGTAGAACTGTCTTCTGTGTAGAGACCCTATCTTCCATGGTTTGAATGAATGTTTACGTGTGTGTGTTAATTGTATGGGTGTAATGTTATATGGGTATGATTGTGTATGTATATATATGTGTGTGTGTAATTGTTTGTTTTAACAACTTTTGACGAGGATCAGATCGAGTGTGGGTGATCTTCACTAAGTATGGTGATCTTCACTAATACAAAAAAAAAACGTTATATTATTTTGAATTGTTTTTTTTTTGTAGTTTATTATAAAATATTAAACAGATTATATAATTATTATTCAACTAACTTTTTTATTATTATTCAGCATCACCACTTCGTCACCTTCAATATCAATATCAACGCCAAAATCATTCACCATCACCACTCCGTTACCTTCAACTTCACTACCGTTATCATTCGTCATCACCACTCTGTCACATTCAACATCACCTCCGTTATCATTCATCATAACTACTCGCCCACCTTCACCTTCAATCTCAACGTTTTCATTTGCCACAAACACGTTTAGCTAGAGGTGTTCAAAAATCCGAAAAAACTAAAAATCCAATACGAATTCTTATTCGGATATTTGGACTGATCAGATCTGAATCTCAATTACTTATTTGGATATTCAGATTTGAGAATTTTAAAATTTTGGATTATCCGGATATCTGAATAAGCTTCTATTAGGTTTTAGTAAAGGGAATGACCCATTGCTTGAAAATTAGTTCAATCGATGAGGCATGAGACCAATACTAGACCCTGGTTTTTCAACATCGCCCATATATATGGACTATTTGGTATTACATTTCGTGATGCTTGATTTTGTGTTCAAGACTATGTTTTGAAGTTTTATTTCGTGTTTATGTTTACGTTTTGAAGACATAATTGAAGTTTGAACTTTGTTGTGTTTAAGACTAATTTCTATATCCGCGTTTTATGTTTATTGAATTCAAATTAATAAAATGTTAGGAACACAAATTAGAGAAAAATAAAAATTTGAAAAATTGTTGTTCGGTTTATTTTTTATTATTTGGATTTATCCGAATTTGATCTGAAATGAATTCGGATAGATTTGGACCGGATGAGTATACATACATCCAATTTGGATTGGATCGGATTTCGGAAGTTCTAAAAAATTAAAATCTGAATCCGATCCGAGTAATCCGAATAATCACTTATCCGATCCGATGAACACCCCTATGATTAGCATATTTTCCCGGTTAAGTTGATAGACGTTAACGATACGACTGCACCTGGCCACCTTAAATTCATTCAACTCAATCCATTCCAACCCCACAGTGTTCACAATCGGCCTTCTATGTCGCCGTCGAAGGATCAAATTTCCCATGCTGAACTTCAAAGAATTATAGTGAATGTTTGTGTGTGTAATCGTTGTGGTAGTGTGATTGTTTGAAATACAGTAACAAACTTTTATAACAATCTTGGGTAAGGATAGAGTGTGGCGAAGACCACGATATGTATGGTGTGTATGCACTCACACAAAACAAAACTTTGACTGCGTGCTACGCAGTAGATCATATAAAAACTGTTTTCTCCCTAAGAACCAATCAATTAATGACATGCGGCTTGCATTAGAATTTTGAATAAAGGGTATCATTGTCTTTTTGTAACCCTTTTTCGTTATAGAAAATTCTAGTAATACCATGGGATACTAGAATGTTGTTCTTGATATAGATATGTTGTTCTTGACTATTCTTGATAATAAAGTCAATGTGTGTCGACTATTTTAACAATACAGGTATGACCCGCATTTCAAATATATGTAACACATTTTTATTTAACATGTTTTTACTCAAACCTGTTTGACCCAACGACCCCATACAGGTTGGGATTCTAGCGTATAAAGCCCTGTACATTCATCGGGCGGGAAGAACTGGGCGTAAAGGGAAGTCAGGGCAAGGGATATTGTTACTAGCACCCTGGGAACAATTCTCTTTGTCTACAATTAAAGATTTGCCTATTGCAAAACGCGAACTACCTTTGGTAGATCCCAATACAAAGAAAAAGGTTTGACTTTTCTTTCGTTCGGCTATTGATCTTGACTTGACTCGATTTGTGGAAGTCTAAGGTTTGACCTTATTATTTTGAATGTACAGGTGGAGAAGGCGTTGTGTAACGTAGACATGAAAAACAAAGAATTGGCATATCAGGCATGGCTCGGGTATTACAACTCGAACAAAACAAACGAAAAGGATAAATATCGACTTGTGGAGCTTGCAAATGAGTTTAGTCGAAGCATGGGACTTGATAATATACCTACAATTCCCAAATTTGTTCTTGGTAAAATGGGGTTGAAAAATATCCCAGGTTTGCGATCTAAATGCGACCCAAGAATTGAGTTGTGGAATAAATTTTGTAACCTCTTTAGAAAAAAAGAATATATTTATCTTGTTTATTGAATTAGTTACTATCTCATTTATTAAATTAGTTGGTGAAATTCTGTGACTCTTTTTTGTGTGTGTATTTGTCATCTTAGGATTGGTTGCTCTGGTTATAAATAGATAAAATAAGAATAAGAAACTTATATAATAAGAGCTATAAGCATTTAGATTGCAACTTATAGATATTTGAATATCTTTAAGAGTCAACAAGGCACTACTCTAGTGTATTCTAATACCCATCAATCATGCAAAGCCACCTTACTTTTACACTCATGTACGCTCACACTACAAAATCATTGACAACATTACCCTCATACCACCGCTTCCTCTTTCTCTCACACAAACACAAGTTGACACACACAAAAACAATTGGGTATGGGTAACTATTGCGGGTACCTACCTGCAAGGTGGTGGCGGTGGTGTAACGTGTGGTTCTCAAAACCAACCCCGTCCCCTTAATTTTATTAATATTCTTTTTCATTTCACTAAAGTAGCAAATTACATATGGATAGCACGCATGCGGGCAACAAGCTGGACTGTCACCCCCTTCTGGGTAAAAAACCCTAATCTAGAGAAAACAAATCCTCGCCCCTGGGGAGTTGAGAAGTTGTTGTGAACCACCCGTTGGACTCCCATCAGGAACCTGATCGCCTCCGGTGCCAATGAGCCAAAGGTGTCAAAAGCCGAAGGAACAAAAGCATGTTGGTTATCCTCGCACGCTTTAGTGTGCTTTGCCACCTTGTTCGACTCTGCTCTAAGGACCGCTTGCCCAACCACGAACCCACTCTCTCTGAATCCTGCTAAAGGAGACACACCCGTAAGGTCCACGCATGTGTGTTTCCCACCTTCCCAACCAAACACTAACAGGTCAGCTGGACAAATTTGATTTCAAGTTGATTTGTGACGCATTTTTAACAAAACCTTGAAGTTAAAAAAACCCTCGCCGGAAACCAATTACTACACATTTTCTATGCAATTTTCAACGCATTTCTTACGGAAATATGGTGTAGGAACTTTGTGACGCAATTCCTACGCATTTCTTATGCAATTTTCAAAGTATTGGTCGCTATTGTGTAGCAATTTTGTCCAAAACATAAGGGTGTTTTTTTCCGTCATAAATTAGTAGCATTTTTGTCAAAATTTGTGACGTATTTTTTTCCGTAAGGAAATTTTGTAGCAAAAGAGTCAATTTTCTAGTAGTGAAGCAAGTGACAATATAATCAATTGATATTCAATTATAATAATGATTCAATCTCACTTCCAGGAACAAAAGGTGTATAAGATGAGAAAATTGGAGGGAGAAAAGATCTATGGATGCAAACACCAGCTGTAAGATCGCCACACTTCCATTAATGGCAGCTAAGTGCAATGGCATGTAGCCATTGTTATCGAATTGCAAAGCTTGGTTAGGGTTAATTTCTAGTAGCATTTTTGAAATCTCCAATTCCCCCCCTTCTGCAAGCACAATGCAATGCCAAGGATCCATTTATGTCTTTCTGGTTTGCAAGATCCACTCACTTTTCAAGCAACCTTTTACCAATATCTGCATCAGTGATACCAACGGAACTGATATGTATGTATGTAATGTGTAATGTAATCAATGCAAACAAGAGTTGTTCAGGTACATGTTACCTGTTCGACCTTTCCACACAGAAACATGGAGACACGCTGCTCCATCAACGAGACGTCCAACAACCAACTGGTATGATTCAAGAGGAAATCGGCAATATGTTAAGATGCCCGTATCTACAAGACAAATGCAGGGCACTCTGGTTCTCACGGTTAAGTTTGCAAGCTACCCAATGGTTCTTCGTCATAAGCAATCTGACCACCTTATCACGCCCCATGTGACACGCTTCACGAATTGTCCGAGTTACTGTTATCGGCAGCCACCATATCTGACCTCAATTCCAGAACAAGGGACACCATTTCAGCATTGCCGATTTTCAAAGCTAGGTGCAACACTTTAGTGTTTCCTATTCTTCACTGGAGCACTTGTTAATCTTGTGTTCATTCTTGGGCCAAATCATTCATTCATGGGTGAGTAGTAAATTGTAATTAGTTACAAGAAGTTTTTAATTGTGTTTTGCAATGGACATATTAGTTCTAAACAGATATGTGTGCGTAGTGTATACACACATAAATTCGTACCAATGCTAAAATACGGATAAAACGGAAGTAAAATTAGGGTTTCATGACTTCCAACCGCCGATAACTTAGTAAAGAGGAACATTCTGGTGTTAGGGCAAGAGAAAGACGGTTCAATCAATTTATTTTTAATACTGGTTGCGTATTGGAGGGCTCGAAACGATTACATCTCTTCTAACAAGCCGATTAGACTATGAGGTGTGGTTGAGGGTAGTCTTAGGGCGGACGGGGCGTTACCAGAATTGGGCACGGGTACCTTACTACCAGCACGGTAACACCGCCGCCACCCGTGCTGGTTGTAGTTAACGGGCTGGTAACCGTGTATTTTTTATTTTTTAATTTACTTAAATTCCTTTTTTATTTATTTATAACCATTTTAAAGCAACATTTTGTTTATTTTTTTTTACTTAAATCGTTTGTTTAAAATAAATAAAACCAAAAGTAAATAAAAACATAAGACAATATTTATTAATATTAAACATAAATAAAAATACATAAAAACATAGAAGATAAAGCTTAGAGTTGACGCATGAGTTGCCAGGCCTGGAGATGCTCAAAGTTGTCGCGGTAACGAGCCGCATAGCTCGTCTGGGTCAACTCTACAGCCAACTCGGCAAAATGCCTGGGTGCCGGCTCATGGTACGCTCGTAGCACGTAGTCCACCGACCACATTTGTTGTTTAGATCGGTCCACTTTCTCTGTAGGCTCTCAATTGTGCGGTCGCTTTCGTCGACTTGTTCAATAATGTAATAAAACCAACCATGCAGTTTTAAAGGTTTACATAACACCAAGAGACCACAGCGGAAGCAAAGTTAAGTTTACAAAACCATAATCCAAAAGTAAGTAGTTTGAAAACATAACATAGGTTAAAACATGCATGATAAGGTGAGACACAGTGTGACCCCAGTGCGCCTAGACTCCCTGCTACCTTAGCGATCTGAGAAAACATGCAATGTTAGTCAACACATACAGTGCCGGTAAGTCACAGAGATAAAGTTTGCAAAAGTTTGTAACATTTGTAAAACCACACCCAACAATCCTTACATCTATACCTGATGCTAGCTAGACATTGTTACATGATACTAAAGTGCCGTGAACCACTGCTGAACGTTAGAATGCCTCAATACCCGCCACCGGTCATCACCCGGTGTCTTAAGTTAAATAGGACAAATATGCACCCGTCCGACCGCCAGTCGACCCGAGTGGGGCTTGCCAGGCCCAATAGATCTATTCACACTTTCCCCGCTATGTATCCACATATTAATGGTTCATTAAATGTTAGGAGGACTTTAATGATGAAATGTCACTAAGTATCCATGTGATATAATGTAATATGTTGGTCTAAAAGTTCGTAAGTTTGTACCACATGTTTCTCCCCCAGATATGAAAACAGTAAAGAATGGGGTTGTGACACTCACCTTAATTTGCATATTCTAGAATAGAATTACCGACATGACCAGATAGTCCCAAATACCGGCGACCTATCATAAAGCTTGTATAAGTGTTTTGACTAATAACCTGTAGGTTAACTAGTCCCCGATTATCCAGATCATGACTACCTATGTTTGTGGTGTGCTCTGAGCATACATAAAATACGCTCGCGCAACTCGTGTTTTAAATTTATAAAAATGATTTTAATCTTAACATTAGAACACACATTAAAGGGCAAGCGCACCCTGTCACATATGTAGTAAAGCATAGATAAGAACCAAGTATCGATCCATGGACGCGCGCGGAGCGATTGTACTGAACCGTTGTCACTGATTTACCGGTAAGAAAAGATAGTGAATGTTTGTTTTAACTAATTTAAACTAAGCATAGCAAATATATATATAAGACTCCAAATAGAAAAATAGATATATAAAGACTTGTTTTCATACAACCTAAGCATGTAACTAAGTTTGAATAGAACCAAACACTTAAATCAATATTTCTATTTTCGGACAATTAGTATCCCTTTCGGGAATCCTAACATGACAACTCTTCGGAAGGCTACCACGATAACACATGCTAACCACCTAAACTTGTTCATTAGCGAGCAATTGATATGCACTCATGTAAATCCTTAAATATAAGTTAGTATCACCTTTCGGGAGTCCTCAACCTCACTCAATTGAGAAAGCTACACTGATAAACACAATATAGCCACAACAACGAGCATAAACTAGATTCATACACAATCAATCTCATCTTGCACGCTTTGAACATAAATCTACTAAGAAAGCGATTTCAACCAAAATCTCTAAACAAAGATCATTAATCATGTCAAAGACGCGCAATAACACCATTTAGCCGATTAAAGCTATTTTACGTGCAAGTCAATACTCTCGGTTATTATTGAAACTACCTTTTAGTGAACCAATACCCGGTTATAGTTTCATGGCACAAAGTTACTAACAAGTTATTAACTTTGTTAACAAAGCATAAACTAGGAGTTTTTAACCATATCTAACCTATACTTTGTTAATCCTCCAAGGCACAACAATATCAAACGAGACTACAACAACAACAGGAGAGTTTACATACAAATCATGAAGATTCAACATGAACATAAAGCTTAATTATTCATTCAAACAAAACAACATACAAACGATAAATAAGAACAAGCTAAGTATTGTTTTTACCCATAGGTTTACAAATACTAATCATAACAACATAACAAAGCTTCAAAACCAGATTTGATATAATATTAGGTCAAGAATCAAACCATAAACAAGCAAGGTTATGATGCATTGGATGACATTAATGGACTTGGATTGCTTCCTAAGCTTGTTAATCGGCTTCACAGCAGCTTACATGCTCAAAAAATCGCCCAAAATCGCCCCAAAATCGCCCAAAAATCACCCAATACCCTAAAAATGACGTTCTGCTCTGTTTTATAGAACTGTCAGATCTCGCACGGGCTGGTGCACGAGAGTGAACCTGGGAGTGCAAGCATGCCTGCACGGGCTGGTGCACGGGAGTGCCAATCTGGTCTGCACGGGAGTGCCATCAGGGCGCACGGGAGTGCCAACACCTGCAGATTGTGCAGAATGTGAAGAAACTGTCCGTTTTTATCCGGTTTGCTTCATGGACACCGTTTAAGACTTGTAATCATAAAGATACCAAATAAGTACCAATTCATCATGTATAAGGCCAAAAACATATATAGATGGGAGTTAAATTGGGGCTTTTATATGTATAAATTGACGCATATCAAACATCCCCACACTTAAACATTGATTGTCCCTAAGCAATAGAAAACTCAACACTCCCAATGGCAACACGAGTAGCGAACAGGAAAGTTAATAAATCAGATGGCTAGCTGGTTTGTCAAAAGACATCATCAAAGATTTCAAACCGACAAGCACTTGGAAATATAGAAATCAAAAGCAATGGTTAACATCAAATCGACTAAGCATGCATATCTTTACACCACTCACAGTGTTCACACATGCTCGGCTTATTTATGGATCATACATATGAATTGTGTATGTGTAAATACTCAATGCCTAGACAATGACTTGTGCGATATCATATGCTTGTTAAAAGATCTAATCTCTACCAATTCATATATAGAAATGCATAAATCAAGAGGACTTGTGGGTTGTAATGATAGGCAAAGGTAAAGGGTGTGGAATGGATATTTAAAGTGACAAAACGGCTAAAACTTGGCGGTTATGTCTAACTAATAGATACAAACATAAACTATACAAACCACACGCGAATATAGGCGAATTTTATTTAATTCGAGCTAACCATGAAATTCTAACTTTCAAGCCCTGAAAACTGCTCAAACATTGTTAATTCACCCTATTTTAGGGTATACTATTTTTTATGATTTTTTTTAACAAGCTTACAATACTGAATATAACTGAAAACTATAACGAGAATATATACAAAACACGGGATCTAAAAGCCCGAACATGAACTATAACATAGAACGAGTCAAACAATAACCTAAACCGAGTTTCAACACGAAAGGTTTAAAGTAAAAAGGCTAAATTTGGTTTAGTGGTGAAATGGTGGGTTAAGTAAGAAAAAACACGGATATAGGCTCAACATGGTTAACTAGTGGATAACATTTAGGTGCGGGAAACGGATAAAACGAAAAGAAAAGGCTTAAGTCAAAAGGGTATCCTAAATGCCTCAATCACTTTCATGCAAATCTACACATATATGATCTCGAAAAGTATGCTAATAACAAGTTCTAAATCACATAAGCCATTCGGCGCACTCATATTTCGCATATAGCGAGAAAGTATCGAAAAAGCAATAAAAGGCTCAAAAAGAATGCTCACGTAACGGAAGGAATGGGTACAAGTGTAAAAATTAACATGCTAGTCACTCTTTTGTTTACCATGCTTCTCAAATTTGGCTTGTCCGCTTTTATCAAATCTAACGGTTCTTAAACGCAACCAACCGTATTAATTTACAAAAAATTATGAAGAATTCACCGCTTTTTGCTCAAGTGTTATGCCACAAAAATTAAAAACTGGGAGTTTTTTTTTCACAACTTGGGACAAGAAAAGCTAATACTGTTAACAACCCTCCCTACACTTGAATATCACATTGTCCTCAATGTGACTCAAAATATAGTAAAGCATTATGAAGAGCTAAACTATAGTGCAAGCTAAGTAAAGTTAACATAGTTACCCTCCCCACACTTGAACATCACATTGTCCTCAATGTGACCCAAAAAATAGTAAAGCATTATGAATAGCTAAACTATAGTGCAAAGAAGAGAAACTGAAACTCCCCTGGTGTCGAAGCAAACTGAAGGTTATCCAAGGACGATGTCGTGTCTACTCAGCCCCCAGTGCTCGTGTGTATCCTTAACTCCTTTTCCTTAGTACCTGTAAAAGTGCTAAATGGCGCTCTAAAACACACAACTCATTAAAATAAAACTCCAAGCATTCATCATTACTAAATTTAAAACAAAGCAAAGTAAATTGTCTAAAATTGAATACATAAACCGGGGGGGGGGGGGGATTTAAAAAAAACCCAAAATGAAACCCCCAAACTACAATAGTGCATAAAATATAGTAAAGATACCACCGCCGCCTTCACACGGTCTGACTACCCTCCTAGTCCTCCTCGTCATCGTTATCTTGTTGTACAACAGCTTTTTGCTCGATCCTGAGCATTTGGCTTGTGTCCTTTTGCAATGTTTACGCCAAATGCACCTGAGCGCGGCCATTCAATACTTGGTTTTGCAAAATCATGTTGTTTTCATGATTGAATGGCCGAATACTTCGAAACATTATGAAGTTGCTACAAATTCAGATTTTTAACATCCCATTCACAATGATTTTTGCAAAATCATCTCAAATACAAGCTTTCTTATGAAAATGCGCTTAAAAATCTGAACTATTATGAAGAATGTCCGAAATTTGGGGCTTGTTTGAACTATTATGAAGAAAACCCCAAATTTTCTTAAACTAACCTAATTACAACTACGATTAATACTACATTACAATTATTATACAAAACTACTCTAATATTATACTAGATATTCAACTAATCTTTTTGCAAATTTCGGATTTAATTAAACATTATGAAGAAATATCCAAAACTTTAAAGATTAGAAGAATAACATGCTAATCTACACTAACTATTGCAAACATTCAAGAAATTTTAAGGATTAGTTAAACAATTATGAAGAAATCCTAATACTTGAAAGAAAGAAAACAATAATTTATACTAAGGAGATTCATACCTTGAAGGATTAGCAAGTGAGAAGTGAAGAATCTAGACCAAAAGATGATGTTCTCGGCCAAAAAGAGGTGGAATGAGGGTGCAGCCGGGTGTGCAAGGGTTAGGGTTATGTTTTAGAAGTTAAAGATGCTTATATGCAACCTCCTTGCACTAGCCCTTGCACCCCAGTTCTTGGTGGTCAGCACGGTCAGCTGCACGGCAGTGCGCTTGACCGTGCACAACCTGCAGATATGCAGTTTTGAGGCTGCAGCTGCATTTTTGCACGCAGCGGTTCCATTTTGTCCGAAAACATCATTTTAACTAATTTTAACCTGTTTGTAGACTGTTTTCACTCCATTGCTTATTCCCGCACCGCTCAAAACCGGTACGAACCTGCACAAAACTCGAGAAAACGTTAAACTACGAAATTTAAAATAAACAAAGAAATATTAACACTATTTACATATTTACCCTTTGGCGCGCCCATACACGCCGCGCTAATTTTATTAGCGAGTCGCTAGCTAGACTCAGTTCCCCACGCTTGTTTAGGCGCGCAGAGCGTGGAGTTCAATTACCTCCACAGTCGGGTCAATCGGTCCATCAATGTAAGCTTTTAAGCAATGACCGTTGACTTTCAAACTTAGTCCATTTTGATTTATGGACTCGTCCATATGGACTTTAAGCTTCTTGGAATGGCCGTTTTCATAAAAGATTTTCTTTAAGATCGCTTTCGCCCGAATGGAGATTGAGTACGGGCGAGAAGATCGATCAAGCAATAACAGACATCGGCCATCCTCACACTTAAATTGACGCAATGTACGAAATAATTACAAAAGAAATAATTACAGACTCGATTTAAGAAAAATGGAAGAGATATACACAAATCAATATACCAAAAACTATACACTAAACTTAAATTATGATAATATATAAAATATGAAAATATACAACATTTTCAGCGAAATCTGAGTCGCTCGAGCATCGCGAAGAAGTATAGACCGCTTCTCGCGTGGCGCAAGTGACTACAATGACTCAAGGCGCTCGCGTGTTGCAACAAGATAAAGACCATCTTTTTGCTTGCGCGAAAACAACCCTTTTTCACCGAAAAATAATATAACGGAAGTTGATGGATAGAAACCATGATGGATGCCAATGAAATGAGTTAAAAACGGAAGATAGCGGCTATTCACGTTACACGAAGGACTCTGGTGATCCTGTTCGCGTATCACGAACAATAAAAGATAAAACCCGGGGTAATTAGGAACTCGCTAAAGCGGAACCATAAGCCCATCTTCTTTGCAAATCGCAAGGAAGCATTTTTCACAGAAAATTGTTTTTATTAAAACCACTTCTATATTAAATAAATTTCCCATTTTTTTTAACCCAAACCTTTTTTTTAAAAGCATCCGAATCAACAAATTTAAACGTAACATACCCTGACTTCCATTGTATATTTAAGTAAAATAAAAACTATATATACATAAAAATTAAAATTATATAAACAGATAAACATATGAACACATGGTTAATAAATAAAGAATTTAACTTTCCAAATCTAAAAATTAACAATTAGTCCAAATCCGAACAAATAAATCAAATAATGAATCAATCAAATTCATAGACAAACCAACTAATCCAATATTCAATAAATTAAATTTATCAACATCCTAATGAACGAATAATCAATCGAATCGATCCTATAAGCATAAAAATGAACAAATATATATGCAAACCTATGAACCAATCTAAAATCAATCCATTATATCAACAGACAGATAAATCTAATAATTAATCAAATAATCATATGTGCAAATAAATGAATGAAATAAAGAATCAACAAAGTATAAACAAGTATTCACAAGCATGTACACTGGTAAAAGGTTGACTCGGTTTGTTCCTAATGCTCGTCGCGTCCCCGGCAACGACGCCAAAAACTTGACGTGCTCTGAGCATACATAAAATACGCTCGCGCAACTCGTGTTTTAAATTTATAAAAATGATTTTAATCTTAACATTAGAACACACATTAAAGGGCAAGCGCACCCTGTCACATATGTAGTAAAGCATAGATAAGAACCAAGTATCGATCCATGGACGCGCGCGGAGCGATTGTACTGAACCGTTGTCACTGATTTACCGGTAAGAAAAGATAGTGAATGTTTGTTTTAACTAATTTAATCTAATTTAAACTAAGCATAGCAAATATATATATAAGACTCCAAATAGAAAAATAGATATATAAAGACTTGTTTTCATACAACCTAAGCATGTAACTAAGTTTGAATAGAACCAAACACTTAAATCAATATTCCTATTTTCGGACAATTAGTATCCCTTTCGGGAATCCTAACATGACAACTCTTCGGAAGGCTACCACGATAACACATGCTAACCACCTAAACTTGTTCATTAGCGAGCAATTGATATGCACTCATGTAAATCCTTAAATATAAGTTAGTATCACCTTTCGGGAGTCCTCAAACTCACTCAATTGAGAAAGCTACACTGATAAACACAATATAGCCACAACAACGAGCATAAACTAGATTCATACACAATCAATCTCATCTTGCACGCTTTGAACATAAATCTACTAAGAAAGCGATTTCAACCAAAATCTCTAAACAAAGATCATTAATCATGTCAAAGACGCGCAATAACACCATTTAGCCGATTAAAGCTATTTTACGTGCAAGTCAATACTCTCGGTTATTATTGAAACTACCTTTTAGTAAACCAATACCCGGTTACAGTTTCATGGCACAAAGTTACTAACAAGTTATTAACTTTGTTAACAAAGCATAAACTAGGAGTTTTTAACCATATCTAACCTATACTTTGTTAATCCTCCAAGGCACAACAATATCAAACGAGACTACAACAACAACAGGAGAGTTTACATACAAATCATGAAGATTCAACATGAACATAAAGCTTAATTATTCATTCAAACAAAACAACATACAAACGATAAATAAGAACAAGCTAAGTATTGTTTTTACCCATAGGTTTACAAATACTAATCATAACAACATAACAAAGCTTCAAAACCAGATTTGATATAATATTAGGTCAAGAATCAAACCATAAACAAGCAAGGTTATGATGGATTGGATGACGTTAATGGACTTGGATTGCTTCCTAAGCTTGTTAATCGGCTTCACAGCAGCTTACATGCCCAGAAAATCGCCCAAAATCGCCCCAAAATCGCACAAAAATCACCCAATACCATAAAAATGACGTTCTGCTCTGTTTTATAGAACTGTCAGATCTCGCACGGGCTGGTGCACAGGAGTGCACCTAGGAGTGCAAGCATGCCTGCACGGGCTGGTGCACGGGAGTGCCAATCTGGTCTGCACGGGAGTGCCACCAGGGCGCACGGGAGTGCCAACACCTGCAGATTGTGCAGAATGTGCAGAATGTGAAGAAACTGTCCGTTTTTTATCCGGTTTGCTTCATGGACACCATTTAAGACCTGTAATCATAAAGATACCAAATAAGTACCAATTCATCATGTATAAGGCCAAAAACATATATAGATGGGAGTTAAATTGGGGCTTTTATATGTATAAATTGACGCATATCAGTTTGAAAATATGTTTGAACGTTGACCCGACACACCAGACAGACCCGATATCCCGTTGGTGACCCATTACACAAATTGATCAAGTGCATATAGTTTACACATAAGAAGCATGCATAAAACGCTTAGTTTGTATCAAAAATCGCATTTATGAAGTCGTGGGGTCGAATCAGGAGATTCCTGAGTTGGTTAGATCTGTTAGAGGGTCGAATGGGACTGATTATGTTTGGTTCTACCTCTTTCATGTTGGTTCAACTCCTCAAAAGGGCGAACCAATTAGTGGTTCGACCCAACTGCTACAAATACTCAATAAACGCCCAAAATCGCATCAAAACAGTTCGAAAACATCACGAAACATCATAAATCACAGCAGTTGATTACACCTAATCTATCCCCATAAACCCTACCAATTATGCCTCGAAATCCGTCTGTTTCATGAAGAAATCACAACTTACCCAAAATAGCAAATTATGGAAATGTCACATCAATGCATGTAATCTTTACCCAAAATGGAAACTTATCAACCCAAAATGGAAACGTATCAAAATTACTTCATAAACAGGTTATTATGCACAGATTAATCATGTATATGAAAACCCCCAATCATATCATTAACAATACTATCGAGAACAAACCTTAAATCTAACACAAAACCCCCAAAATGGGTAAAACATCATCAATCATCAATTACACCCTATAATAATCATAAATCATCATCTAAAACAGTCATAGATCATTAATATATCATATATTCATCATTCATACATCATATAACTCATAACATCTCATTTAACATCATTAACACATGGATTTTTGTATGAAAACTCATTATTAATGAAAAGGTTTTGTTTAGAAAGGTGTTAGAAAGGTTTTTATTCATAAAAACTTCCTTGAATCAGATCTGGACACTTAGGGTTTGATAAAAACGAATAAAAAACGATTTAAAAGGTTTTACATCAAGAACACACCTTGAATCATCTTTTGTTTATGATGTAGAACGTGTTTCTATGTTAGGATCTAAAAAATGAGGTCAAAAACTCCTCCTTACAAGTTTAGGGTTGAGAGATAGCACTTGGAGGCGAGTTAGGGTTGTGAAATGACGAATAGTTGCAAAGTATGGTATTTATAGTCAGGGTTGGTTCGCACCCTCGTAGGGTTGAACCAAGTTCATTCGACCTTTTCAAGGGTCGAATCAGTTTTGTAGATGTTGGTTCGACCTCCCTCATGGTCGAACCAAAATCCAGATGTCCAACTTTCTAAGATTTTGTTGTTTTAATCCATTTTAACACATGTTAACACATTCAAACACATGAACATGCAATTCTAACATATGTTAAGTATATCTAATCATATAAACACCATATAAACACGTATTTACACATTGCACATCATATATGGAATAATTCATGTTTATTACTTGATCCAATTCATGTAACTTCACCAACAACGGGACTCAAGACTCATGTGTGCGTATGATACCCCCAAGGATCCTCCGAATCATTGAACCCTGGACAATACGTAAATGTAAACCGACTCCACTGACCTAGTCAAGTACGTTAGATAAATGTTTTCGCTAATATATGTTTGTAAAAGTATTAACCTGAATATGTCGGGTGTCACAAAGAGGCCATCCCTCCTCCTCTGTGATGAGCCTAACTGTTCTTTACTGTGTGCAGGTTTATTCAAGAGTTTCCAGCTTACAACATCTGATTGGTACACCATGTTTAAAGCTCAAGTACAGGTTCAGCCACTTTTTGGATCTTCAATAATGAAGACGTGTTTTGTTGAGCTGGAGTATGTTGTTGGCTGAAGTTGTAAATCCTTATTTTGTGACAACTATTCAAAGCAAGCCACAAATGGCGATGGAGGTGCGGGATAGTTTAGAGATAACACATACAGGAGAGTACTTGAATTTCCTAAAGTGTTATTTCCTCCTGTTTTCTAAGATTCTTTATGAGATAACAAAAAATCCTCCGTTTACTGACAACCTTGAGCATAAGTTGTGTAACATTATTGTTGAAATACTCAATCACCTTCCTCACAGTGAAATGTTAAGGCCTTTTTCAAGAGCTAGGTTACAGTAATGTAAATGACACTTACTTGCTTCCTATTTGCCGGTTATTTGATTCATATTATTTTGTATTAACATTTATGTCTATACAGTAATATTTTGAGGAAAGAGAGAGGGAGAGAGAGAGAGAGAGAGAGAGAGAGAGAGTGATGTGTCAGTTGCAAAAGGACCATATTATCCTTTATTTGAGACCAATAGTCATAAAGAGTTCATATGGTTCTCACAACTCACCTTGGTTCTCATTTTAACCTAACCCTATAACCATAAGTGTTTAACTAACATAAAACCATAACAATACAATCAATATATTTGTTAACCAAAATTCTGTCTATGATTTCGTCTCGTATAAATAATAAAAAAGGTTCAATCTAAAGTTCCTGATAACAAAATGATTGTCGTTGGTTAGCTTCTCAATCCTTGATAGTAATCTCAACCCTGAGATCAAGAACACCGTCAATGAAATAATCACTATCTTCCTCAATAAACCAAGTCCAGGGAATTGCAAACAAATTTCCAGTTCCAACTGCTATTCGTTTCTTAAATGCACCACTCCATTTATATTTGCTAACAAACTCTTGAGCCGGCTTTAACCTTGCTACAAACTCAAACTCAAACTCAAACGATCCTTCGTCCCTTTCCACCATACACAAAAAAAGACCGAAACTGTCCTTTTCGCATCAGGCCATTAAGTCCATTCACCGCCCATGGAAAATGCATTAGAAAAAACAATGCCCGATGGAAACAGCCTTGCACACATCTCACGCTTTAAATCTATGTACACCACACCATGCCGACTTTGTTTTTCGAAGCCAACCGTCTTAATTGGCCGGTACTTGTAAGCCCGTTCCACAAACCGATGAATATTTCCATCACCTTGCTTGCGTGCAGGGACCTCAGTTTTAAAAAAATATGCTTCTAGAATTACCTTTTTGGCAAATTCTAGGTCAAAGTCCTCATTATAGAAGAGGTGTCCAAGTTTATAACGATTCATGTAAGGGTAACGAATAAACTTTGCAAGGCGGTTGGTGATGATTTCACGACGGTCCTTTCTTTCAGGGAAATGGGTCCAGGCCCATTTGAGGACAAAATCATAAACTTCATCTTCTGACTTCACCTGGAGATCATCACTGGCTATAATTGTCTCCACGTCAGCAAGTGGCAAGCTAAGGATCTCACTTTGAAACCTGTAATTGTTAAGAAAATTTTGGATTAATTAGTTAAAGTACATTCTAGCTGGATTTAGTTTTAAGGAATTTACTTGGTTATGTCTTTGTAATGGACTGAATAAAACTGCTTGGCAGCAACAGTAAGTGGCTGGAATGACGCAGCCATTAAAATACTGGAAGGAAGATTAAGATAAGCTAATACAAATTCAGGTGTCATTCGTAGATTTCTTAATACACGGCTGCAATGTCTCATGCATGAAGCAACATCAAATTTGTCAGCAGCCTTTAGTACATCAAGCACTGCAATAGCGGTTGTAACTGTCAATCTGTCGGTATACATAAATTTCAATACTTCCATGAGACTAGCTTCCTCTGTGCAAAAATAAAAATAAAAGAAAGGAGTAGGTGTAAATTACACACGAATCTTTAAAACACAAACTTACTAGAAAAAAAATTAATACAAACCTGACTCATTGATTCGCAAGGTTATATGAGACTCTTCTAACTCTCTCATCCCGTTCGAAAAAAGCTGCGCAAAGAAACAAGGAGAAAATGAATAAAATAACGAAATTGCGAATTCATAGTCCATGAAAAATCACCTTGTAGAAAAATGGACTTCTTCCGGCTAAAATTGGAGAGCTAATATGTAAGGTTTTGACTCTTCCTGAGGTTCTCCTCCGTAGTTCAGCAGCTTGAATCATTGTCATCAGATAAAGTAGAACAATAACCAAACATATAATATTAGGGAAAATCACCAAAATGGCCCGTTGACCGAGGGTTTTCCCTAAATGGCCCCTTCCCGTCTCTTTGGAGAGACGGGTCACGGTTCCCAAAGAGACTGAACCGTCTCCCGAGACGGTTTAGTCTACAACCAATACATACGCAACACGTGGCCGACCTGGATCCCGAAGTCTGTGTGGCGTCTCGGGAGACGTGTCAGAGCCGCCAAGACGGCTATCGTGGGCCCTAGAGACGTCTCACTGACTGCCGGGCTCAAGCCGTCTTCGACTAGGCTTTGAGCCGTCTCGGGAACCACACCGAAGATGTCTTCGGAGACGTCTTAGAGCTACAAAAGACGTTTTCGGTGGAGACGTTTCACATTTCCCCAGCCGTCTCCCGAGACGGCTTAGGGTCAAAGCCAATAATATAATGACACGTGGCCGGATTCGTCTTGGGTCTATTCGTCTCCGGTGAGTCCCGAGACGGTCCGACGGTTCGGTTGTCCAACTCAGCCCTATAAATACCAGTCTCCGTCGCACTCTCCGTCCCATACCACGTCCGACTCCTCCACTACCACTACCACTTACCACCGTCGTCTCTTTCATACAAAAAAAATGGCACCCCAACGATGGACCAAAGAACAAGAAACTGCACTGGTTTCAGCATGGCAACATGTCGAAGATAGCCCACACCAAATAAACAAGTGGTACCGTATTTTACACGAACACAATCGGCTGGTGAGTGGGTCTGACCGAACCATCGACTCACTTAGCCGTAAATGGAACGACTTGAACACGAAGTGCCAGCTCTTCAACGGGTACCACTATCGAACACTTCAAGTGTTTCCTGCAGACATGCCGGAAGACGTCTCCATCATATATACCAAAGCAGAGTATCAATCCAAGCAGCGTAAAGAATTCAAACACGTGTCGGCTTGGCAAATGATGAGGGACCGTCTTAACGCGTAGTTATTTAAATTTTGTAATTTTACGTTTTTTTTATTAATCTTATGTTTTTATTAATCCAATGTTTATATTTTATGTAATGAATCTGTTATGTTTTAAATATTTATGTTTTTATTAATCCAAATATTACAATATTACAATTTGTAACACGACAAAATATTACAAAAACTGAATGACTACACGAACAATACACAAAATCGTTGCACACGTCGACCACAGAACGTAGTTAACACTAGGGGAGGGGAAGTTACAATATTACAATTTGTAACACGACAACAATTACAAAAACTGAACTATTACACGAAAAATACACAAACTCGTTGCACACGTCGTCGACCGAGACCTATCCATTGCACACGTCACCCACAGTAGTTAGCACTAGGGGAGGGGAAATTACTTCCCAAATTTACTTGCTTTGAACCTTGTTTGAATGATGTATGTGCTCTACATAGACAAAGAATCGAACTTGCCAATAACGTAGACCACCACATCATCGATACATTCTACACGGGTTAACCCACGCGTAGATGCAACAACGATCCAAGTAGTTGTACGCAGATGTAACAACGATCCAAGTATAACCGAACCGGACAATATATTCGTAAGCCGGTCGGTTTCGGTTGGAAAAGTGGAGGATTTAAAAATAAAAATGTCATTGATTGGAAAGCTGTAAGGTTAGATGATTGAGAGAGGGTGCAAATTTTGTGAAGTGAAATGGGGTATTTATACGCATTGGAGAGACGTTTCCCAAGACGACTCAAAGTCGTTTCACGGTTCCCGAGACGTCTCACGGTTCCAGAGACGGCTCAAAGCCGGTTGACTTTGACGGTTCCCGAGACGGCTTTGGAAACCGTCGCTTTATTTAATTTAACCTTATTTACCATGCAAATTTTTTTGGATATAAATAGAAGAAACCGTGGTTAAAACTCACAGCTCACACAAACGATAAAAACTTAAAAAACACACACCCGCCAAAAATATGATCACATGGACCGAAGAGGAAGAGATGGCCCTTGTGGTCTGCCACAAGAACGCCTCGAATGACCCGGAAATTCAACTCCTTCCTCCCCGGGACGATGGGTCAGCCTTCCCCCCGGAGGGGTTTTGGGCTCGGGTGTTTAGCGACTTCGTTGAACACATTGGCACCAACACCACCAAGACCGTCCGTGACCTCCAGTTCAAGTGGGGCGACCTCAACATCAAATGTGAGAGGTGGAACACCATATACGAGCAACAAGTTACCGAAGACCCGGAGCTTGATGAAGAGTTGGCTATCGAATTCACTCAGTATGAGTATGGGGTTCGATACGGCAACGATTTCGAACATGTCGAGGCATGGCGATTGCTGCGCCCCCAACTTTAAGTTTTTTTTCTTTGTTATGTATTTTCTTATGTTTTCCAATTATTATGTTTAATTTTTAATGAAATGTTTTTATTTATGTTTTATATTTACTTTTAGAGTTGAAAACAAAGAAAATTATTTAAAAATTATAAAATAAACGGTAAAAATTAAACCAAAGTCAAGGTTTCTCTCGGTAAAAACGGTAAAAACAAAGAAAATAAGTAAAAACATTATAAAAAACGGTAAAAAAAAAAAGGGAAAAAATAATTAAGGGAACCCGTCTCGTGAACCGTGTGACAGACGGCTGCAGACCGGAGACGGTTCAGGTAGCCTTGGAGACGGCTCAAGCCAAGCCGAAGACGGCTTGAGCCCGGCTCTGACATGTCTCCCGAGACGCCACACAGGCTTCGGGATCCAGGTCGGCCACGTGTTGCGTATGTATTGGTTGTAGACTAAACCGTCTCGGGAGACGGTTCAGTCTCTTTGGGAACCGTGACCCGTCTCTCCAAAGAGACGGGAAGGGGCCATTTAGGGAAAACCCTCGGTCAACGGGCCATTTTGGTGATTTTGCCATAATATTATTGACAACTTACTTAGTAGTTAGACCATGTGTAGTGGGGGGCTTTATATATAAAGCCCCCCTTTCTGATTGGTCCACGTGGCAGCTGAGTCAGCATGAAGAGAGAAACTGAAAAAGGGGTGTAGTGGTAGGGGCTTTATATATAAAGCCCCTATTAATATTTTATTATATCTTTTAAATTAAAAAAATAATAAAATAATAATAATAAAGAGAGAGTATGAGGTGTCAACTTCTGATTGGAGGGGGGGACAAACACACCGACGCTATATTTATAAAGCCCAAGCTTGATTTTGAAAAATGGAGCCCCCCCGTAATGGTGTGGGGCGCCATTTTGGTCCACATGTGCAGGGGCTTTATATTTCAAGCCCCACTACGGGGGTCTTAGTACTTACAACTTAACATGACCCGTTTAGTTAATAATTTTAGTACAACCCGAACATGACCACTGCACGACCCCTTAGTAAAACGGATTAGCTAGAAACGTTAACCCAAAACCTCCTTATATCCGTGCGGTGTTTCAAGTTGTGTAAAAAACTTAAATCTAAATATATAATGGCCGAAACAGCCCTGCATGACCTGCAGGGACAGCTAGCATTGATCAATTCTTTTTCCCATATATTTCGGATATCACTACAATCCCAATTCCAATCTCAAAAGTTTGGAAATCAAGGCGGAAGCAGCAATAATGGCGATCACGCCGACGAAGACGAAGACGTTTAGGTGTTTTTGGTATGTTTATTTAGTTTTGTTGGTATACTTGACTATAAATATTTGTATATTTGTTTAGACGAATGTTGGTATGTTTATATATATGTAATGTTGGTATGTTTGGTTAATTTGTTTTGTTATTATTTCGTTTGATTGAGCGTGTGTGGACAAAAAAAAAGATCTTTAGGGGCGACCCGTCGCCCTAAAGGTCCTGCCCAGATTGCACAGTATTTTGTCATGCCATGTGGCAAAAAAAAAAAATTAAATAGAAAAGAAATGCCACGTGGAAAAATGCATTAGGGGCGACCCCTTTAGGGACAACGGTGGGTTTTAGGGACCAAGCAAATGTGACAGAAGTTTGTTGTGGTGTATGTATCTAAAAACTTGTCCAGTTTGAAAAATGTCTAACTTATATAGACTGACAATGACTGATACCTGAAGGTGACTCATGTGTAGACTCGATCGGCTCAGAATAGATACAGATTCGTAGAACACGATCGGAGAAATTGCTATTGTTGAACGCAAAACCGAAGTCGCCATGGTCGCAGCCATCTCCAGGAGATTCCATGACCACCTTTCTAGCAAGGGTGAGGCTGTAAATTAAAAGTGAATTTTTCGGTATCAAATTGTTTTTCAATTGTCTGCAAAAACAAGGTTACAGCAGAATAAATAAATATCTCCAATAATTTAATTTAGGCCTATAAATGGAAGTAGATAAAAGAATAAATAAATAAATATATAGAGCGTTTTTTAATTGTCGGCAAAAGAATTACAAAAGGAGTCATGTTACTGGTTTACAAAAGTCTCTCCAATGATTTAGGCATATACATGGAAGGAGATAAAAGACTAAATAAATAGAGACGTGACCAATAAAAGGCGAGCGTGTAGACAGACAAAATAGGAAGCAAGTTATGATCAGTTATTTTCTTGGTTAATAATATTGAGTTATTTTCTTGGTTAATAATGTTTATATAGGAATTGCTTCAAGCTTGTGATAGAGGTGTGTGAGATAATCAAGTTTTGAGTTATTTTCTTGGTTAATAATATTGGAGAGCATATTCCAAATTTGTGTGTGTAAATATTGATCGGGACTTGAATTGGTATCAGAGCAAAGTTCAATTGTCGAAACAAACGAGCACTCGAGATCGGCAGTACAGGTACGTCAGAGCAGTGATGTGGTATTGTTGCAACGACGAGCAGCGAGCAGGTTGTTCGTGTTGGCCGTTGTAACACCCCAACCGATGGCGGAATCATCGAGGTGTCACGTAGTGACGATTGTTCAAAAGCACATGGTACTAAAATGTAAATATATTATTGAATAATTTAAATTGTCTTATATGGATGAAATGGGAAAAATACATAAGTATAAACAAAGCATAAAATTTGAAATAAATTATTAAAAACAAGCACTAAAATCCAATGCTATGGAACTAAGATCAAAATGCACCTGAAACATGTACAAAATAAGTTTTGTCAAGATATGAAATGTTGGTGAGCATTCATAGTTTTAATACATATAGTAAGTTGGAAAATGTTATACAATTCAAGTGCAAAGTTACAGTGCAAATATGTAAACTATGTATCATACAAATGAGCGAAATCAATCCTGTGACTGTATAATGTACTAAATGAACGGCGGTGTACTTATCCAATAAATGGATAATAACTTAACAATGACCATGGATTCTCCGATGAAAAAGGGGGAGAATCAACCTAGGCGGGTTGTCAATCCAATAGCGCTATCCAATGTTAAGGTCGGCTTGTACAATGTTAATGATTTCACTAAGTACAAATGTATTCTGCAAATAATGTCTAAGCATAAAGCACGTTTGTAAGCAAATGTACATAGTACTAGAATTGTATTTGTAAAAATGTGAACTTGTATTTGTAATTTGTATAAGTGTACATGTAACACCCCAAAAATGAATAAAAGCAAAAAGGGGATAGGAAATACTCACTTTAATCGTGAGGATGGACTTGCACAATTTTGATGAGAATCAAAGAATTAGGTTTGCACCTAAGTAGATTAAGAATGATGGTTTAATACCCACTAATGTTATTTTATAGTCATAGTGTTCGTGCAAAAATATGTTAGTTTTGATTTGTCCATTTTATCATCAATATTATTTTGCTAACATTAATTAAACTATATGATTCGTTGAATCACCGTTTGTCTTCAATTATCCAAGACCCTAAAACCCGTTATAGCCCAAAACAACTTTATGGAAAAAAAATCACGCTTAAGGATTTGCTCCTTAAGTTGTAAACAATATACAAGTAACCATTTGTAAATTGTAAGTTGTCATATTTTTAAAAGAAATGACGACACCTTGTGAGATTGAAATTTAGAGAATAAAGTAACTTTTATAAGATGACTTTCGTAGACGAGCAATTGTTAACGCTTGTAGTTAAATCCTTTACATAAAATAGAAGGTGGCTTTGAAAATAAATGATTACATGGTGGATCAAAGTCGAAGGTCAGACAGATGGTTACTAGGCTATTTACGAAAACAAAAGAAAGTATCAAACTTGCTTTGATGGCGTTAGTTTAGAACAATAAAAGTTATGTCATTGAGAACACAAAACAAGACCTTCTGATTAGGATGGTTTCAACTTGCTATTTGATCTTAAAGTAGAAGCATATATAAAGTTAACGCTTTTACTAAACGGCAAAAAGAAAAAAAAAACGATTATAAACATATTTAAAATTACCGGAATGAGGCAGAATTGGCTAGGGATCGGGAGTATTTGCATCTCCTTGGTCGATTTGATTGTCGATCGAGCACGAGAATGAGTTTTGGTTCATTTGCTTTAGGTATAAAGTGTAGAATTTCCTGAGTTTGAATTACATATTGTTTTCATCACAACTGTTGAATTAGAGGGCTTTTATGGTTGTTCTAATCGAGTCAAAGCGCGTGACATTTGGTCTTAAAATTTGCTTTAATGGGATGATAGAGAGGCACAATGTAAGCATTATATTGAACGAGAGTTTATTGGAATATTTTTTTTTTACTCTAGAAGGATTGCATTAAAGCTTGCCGAATTTGGTCTTAATTGCCTTGTCAAATGTTGCAAGATTGAAGGTTGATTGGGACGTAATCTGTGGGTTTTAGTCAAATTAACTTTTGAAACAATATTCTTTATAAATGGTTAAAAGAAGGAAACAAAACTTTATAGTTTGAACAAAACATTTAAACTTCTTTTACAATTAGAAAAAAAAATAATTAAACTTACGATTTTTTTTAAGCTTCTTATGAGATTTGGAAATAAACTTTACATATTTTGTTTAACTATTTCTTTTTTTTAATATACGAAATGAAAATATATATTTAACTTATAATAAATGGATAAATAGACACAACGAAAAAAATAGATTTGTGAATTTTGTTAGTTGATAATAATTTCGCGTACAAGGACTATAAATGTAAATTTAAAAAGTAATAGGGACTAAAATTGTATATATTATAAAAGTGAAGGTGACGAATGTCACAGCCGTGACTCGAGAGAAAAAAAGGTCTTGCGTACAAGAGGACTGCTGGTCAAGAAAACGGGATCATGTAATAAAGAAACTGATCGTGATCAAGAAACCGTGATCATCATCAGCGAGCTCCAAGTTCTGTCAAATTTTCCAACGATGTTGAAATCTGGAACATTGACAACGTCTTGATGTCATCTCAATCTCGATAAACTTATTTGTTTATATTATCGTTCTAAACATGATGTTGCTTCAATTTAGGGCTGTTAAAAGCCGCCACTGTTTCAACGAAATCCACCGCGGTCTCAATCTCTGAAAATCTGGTAACTTCTTATGTGCTTTAAATTTACGGTTTTTTGATTTGTCATCGTAGTGTGTTAATTGTGGGATTTTATAACGTTTTTACCTTTGCTTTATGGTTTATGCAAATCGTTGACTGTATAGGGTTTACATATGGGTGTCGGTTCGCAGAAAACACATAAGTTAAGTTTATGGTCTGAGTATGAATCAATATGAGAGTCTAGGATGAGTTCAATTGAAGATCATATGCGGTATATTTTGCAAAACCATTTGAAATCGTGGATGTTATGTGATTTTGTGTTTAGGTAGCACATTTGAGATCAATAGCCCTACTGAACATGACAGTTGCTGACATCTCATTGTCTTTTTTAAACTAAACAACTAGACAACCATTAAAAAGTAGAGCCTTAAATTGCAGAGTTGGCATGTACCCTCTCGAGCCCGTTTAGATCTGTATCCGGGACGTGAGTTGTGAGGTGAAACCTTCATAGGCGTTGTTGTATGTACAACGAAATAGGCTTTATATAATTTTAAAATATTATATTATTATTTATATGTTAAAGAAAATATATTTTAATAATACCTTTTTTTTTAACAAATCCAAGGATGACCCATGTTATATCTTGCTTTTCTCAAAGTCATTGCATTTTTTAACAGTTATAATCAAGGTTGCATTTTGTTGGTTGAGAGTTAGACTGTAGGAGACAGGATATCTATGCGTAAGGAACACGGTACCAGGTTTCACCCGTGTTGCATTAGGAACCCGAATACGCTTATTGTTAATGTTGATGTTTGTAAAATGTTGAGATAGCACTGGTTGTAGAAATTGTATTATATTGGTAGTCATTTTAGGCTTAGAGGTTGTATATGCTGCAAATTCGCACGTAGACGCTATGGATTTTGGGGATGTATGCAAGCGATTTCGATTTTAAAAGTTTGTGCAACACACCATTAAGGAGAGCAAGAAAACCTATTGCATCGTGCACAACGCGTGCCCGTTTATGTGACCAGTTCATGTTTAAATTCAATTCCAATTTCAAACCATTCCACGAACCAAACGCCCCCTTAGGTTGGAATTCAACCCCAAGTGGTTTGCTGCTCTAAACTCTTTAAAACCACTTGCCCTGTGTAAGTTGTGTTTTGTAAGGTCCATTTGAAATCAGGTATCAGCTCTCAATCATCTAATATCATTCAATATAGATATACACTAATACCACTGATCAACAGAGCACTTATAGGGCTATTAAGCTTTCGTAGACGGTTCTCATGATGAAAAAAAAAATTGTGTTGAATTCGGTTTGTTAGTTATCTGGCCTCACTCTTTTATTATTTACATGAATTTAAACTAACTGAAATTACAAATTTGTTTAAAAACATGATAAAAGTTTACTAAAAACTAAAATCATAAAAGTTTTATAAAATTTAAAATTTTATTTTATAAAATTATATATTTCACAGAACTTAAGGGTGCGTTTGGTTCGCATGAATTGAATTGAATTCAATGTAATTGGAATTTGAATTCCAACTCTTTAGGTGTTTGGTTCATTGAATTTGTTGGAATTGGAATTTCAATTCCAATCTTGTGTGTTTGGTTGACGCAGGAATTGTAATTGTAATTTGGTATGAATTCCTTTAAATTCCTTTACATAAGGGAATTCAAAATCCTTCCAATATTAGAAGGAATTCAATTCAATTTATTGTAATCTTCGAACGGTTGGCATCATTTTGACCCGAACCGATTCGAACCATGTCATTTTAACGCGAACCGCTTAGATCCGAACCAATTCGGACCATACCAGTTTCGACCCGAACCGTTTCGTACTATACCAGTTTTGACCAGTACCGTTTAGACCCGAACCGTTTTGTACTATACCAGTTTTGACCGGTACCGTTTCGGACCATACCAGTTTCGACTGATACCGTTTCAGACTGAACCGTTTCGGACAGTACCAATTTCGACCAGTACCGTTTTGGACCGAACCGTTTCGGACCAGTTTCGACCGATACCGTTTCGACCTGTACCGTCTCGCCCGTAACGTTTCGGACCGAACTGTTTCGGACCGAACTATTTCGGACCGTACCGGTTTCGACCGGTATCGTTTCGACCTGTACCATTTCGCCCGTAACGTTTCAGACCGAACTGTTTCGAACCGTACCAGTTTCGGCCGGTACCGTTTCGGACCAGTTTCGACCGATACCGTTTTCTACCTGTACCGTTTCGCCCGTAACGTTTCAGACCGTACCAGTTTTGACCGGTACCGTTTCGACCGGTATCGTTTCGACCTGTACCATTTCGCCCGTAATGTTTCGGACCGTACCAGTTTCGACCGGTACCGTTTCGGACCGGTATCGTTTCGACCTGTACCGTTTCGCCCGTAACGTTTCGGACCGAACCATTTCGGACCGTACCAATTTCGACCAGTACCGTTTTGGACTAATTTCGACCGATACCGTTTCGACCGGTATCGTTACGACCTGTACCGTTTTCGGACCGCACTGTTTCGGACCGTACCAGTTTCGACCGGTACCGTTTTTACCGGTACCGTTTCGCCCCGTACTAGTTTCGATTGGTACCGTTTTCGACCCGAACCGGTACGGGTCGAAACGGTGCACGTTGAAACGGTACAGGTCGAAACGATAGAGGTATCAACAGTTCAAGTCAAAACGGTACTGGTCGAAATGGTACGGGCCGGTACCGGTCGAAACGGTACGGGCCGGTACGAGGCGAAACAGTTCGGGCCGGTACGGGTCACAACGATGCGGGTCGTGGGGGCAAAGGTGATAGATTCCAATTTATTAACCAAGCAAACACAATAATATAGGATTTGAGAATCCAATTCCAACAATTTCCAATTACTTTTGGAATGTTTGAATTACAAATGCAATTCATTCCAATTCTAATTCCTTCACAAATTCCAATTCCAAACAATTTCGTAAACCAAACGCACCCTAAGTGAACAAATACCACTCCTCGTACATCAGAGAGGTTTGCGAATATGTTTTAACAAAATGTAGCCAATATATTCTTTTAACATCATATATATTTTGTAATCTTTTGAATACTTGACAACTAATTTATATAATTAAGGATGATTTATTGTTATAACAAGAAAATGTTATATAAACTCCTCTTTTGATATCGTTCCTATCAAGGATTGATTTTTTGTAATTATTTATCATCTTAAAGTTTGTATAAGTGATGTTCTTCTTGGCCAATAAAATTTCTTTTAAAGTTGACATTATATCATTTTAAATTCCTTTAAGATATACATCACAATATAATTACACATGATGTTTTAACTTTTTTTTTTTTTTTTTTGAGTATGGACGGAATTGAAGGATGACATTGCTTATAATTAATTGATAAATTAAGACATTAATATAAATCGGATATAATAGAAAGAAAAATAAATCAAAAATACATATATTCAATCAGAGGTCTCATTTATATGACAAAAACAAAGTTGACAGGGCATTGATATGA
Source organism: Ambrosia trifida (assembly GCA_028751855.1). Classification (NCBI taxonomy): domain Eukaryota; kingdom Viridiplantae; phylum Streptophyta; class Magnoliopsida; order Asterales; family Asteraceae; genus Ambrosia; species Ambrosia trifida. The sequence goes on from CM054131.1 coordinate 11,505,823, forward strand.
TGATATGTATAAGACCACCTCTAGTGGTTAGTGGAATGGGCGTGAAAATCCCATAAAGCCCCAACACCACCCCCTAGGGAAATTTTTCTTAAAAAATGAGTATGAGCGTTGTGTCTATAACGCGGGTGGATGGCGTGAAAGGAAGAGAGAGAGAGAGAGAACTTTCTAGGTGGATCAATTTGATTGGAGGAAGAGGCTTGAAAATCAAGCCCCGTTACATATAGTCTAAAGCAAAATTCGACTTGCGTGAATTCAAGAATGTTGGTCTAATATCCATGCCGCAAGTCACAGTCACAGTCACATACGAGTTCAAAGTCTCTTTTTTTTTTCACTTATAAACAAACTCATAGAACTTACATTTCAAATCCCCAATTTAACTATCCACATATCTATACATCTTCAAACTCTAGAATATTGTATATATCTTTAGCTCACTGAAATACCTTTATTAGATAGATTGCAAAGTCATTTACTAAATAGATTGTAAACTCATAAATTTGCAGCTATATAATACATACATATTATTATCTTTGTTGAAAGCTACTGTTTTTTTCCAATAAAACAGATTAGTGAAGAAAATAAGAAGCACCTACAAAGAGGACTTAAGAATGACGTGATACAACCGGCCACTCCTCCAACTTCATTTTCCTCATCTAAATCCATGAACACAAATGTAGGCCAAGTTAGAAAAAAAACTGATGACGTGGGTACCCAAACCCCCACGTTTAAACATACTAGTAGGATTGCCCGCGCGTTGCGGCGGGTGCATCTGTTTTGCCCCTCATGCATCGTGTTTGTTGGTTATTCGTTATGATGAAGTAGAAAACAACGATGTATAAAATATATGTTATTAAAAACTGAAACTCATAAATATATCTTCTGAAAATTTTTAATGGGTACATAACAATAGGCCGTACTATTCCCTGCAACACCCTTAGATTGGCCCACATCCTTTGGTGGGACCCTTTTATGTATCTCGAAGGCAGATAAGTATGTCATCGTAGAGCGGTGCTTAGCGTAGTGAAGTGTTGTTGTATCTCTTAATGACCATAAGATTTTAGTGGAAGTGATGTAATTACTAAAATGCAGTTTGTAGTGTGCAACATATTTCTATTATTTTAGGGCACCCGCGAGATGCAGCGGAGTCAATGATTTGCATAGATACTCTCGTTTTATGTTAGTTTGACAAGCGCCGTAACAATTATATTGGACCAAACAAATTAGTAATCAATATAGTTAAAACTACCAAATCGACTGATAAGAACTTGTCTTCTTTTGGATATATAAACAATTGGTGATTTCGTGAGATCAGAAACTTAAATTCTATACCTAGAAGCTTATAGTAGCAGAGAAAACAAAAAACCATCGAGGAAGACAATGACATTGCTCATGAAGTATCTCTACCATATTTGCTTGTATAAACGTCAAGCTTACATATATCGCTCACTTTAATGGGTTGAAACGTGTTATGGGTTGGGCGCAGTGGTGGAGGTTTCTAGGGGCGGGGAGGGGCGGCCGACCCCCCGGATTTTCGCGCAGAAGTTCCGATTATATTGTATTCGCATAGAAAATTTTGAAAATATAGGGTTTTGACCCCCCGAAACTGGTTTTCGACCCCCCGAAACCAGTGACTTCCAACCCCCGGTGACTTCCGACCCCCCGAACTTTCGGGTCAAGCTTCGCCACTGGTTGGGCGTGTTGGCAAACTTCAAGCCTAAATATTCATTTGTGTGCAGAAGTGTCACATCATACCATCCTGCAACCACATAAATTTAAAAAGAAGATATAAATACATAATATATGATGTAATTTATTTATTATAAACATTGAAAGATATGTAAGTTATGTATGTGAAGAGTCACCACATTATTTATATACCAAATACATGACCACTATTTATAAGACTATAACATTGATACAAACATAATAAAGACATGAAGGTTATGAATGTAAAGAGTCACCACATTATTGTTAATTTCCTCATCAAATTTATAATTATGTTTAAATTAATTTCTTTAACAATTTAATATTTAGGTAGAAAGGCATTTTTACCCCCTAAATGACTTCAATAAGCATTGTACTATAAGCAATAAAGATTGTATTTACTTAAATTTTGCGGGTATCCTTCACTGATGCTTTATAATATAGTATAGAAGATAAAGATTCGGGTTGATTCATTAGCGTGAGCATGAATTTATGGCTTTTCGATTTCTTATTTTTAACACAAATAACATAAGTAATTAACACATAGTTAAGTTTTTGTTTTCTCTTTATTCTTGTGTTTAATTTATTTTATTAATTAGAATTAGAACTTAAACAATATACAATTGCCGAAAGCAAAACAATATTGTGAACCACACTTCATACAACGTTTAACAAGAACATTAAATAGATCAACAAATACCTTAAAAGTCTCTAACAAATATAGTTTACGTATAAAGTAATATTTGAGCATGCATATATAGATTTATAGATCGAGTTAACTATTTCATGGTGTTCAAGGAGACCATGTTGATTGAAATTGAGGAAAGTCTCCATACCCTTCTCCAACCATCCTCTCCGTCATTTATCCTTCATGTCCATTTGTTCCCTGCAACATCAGTTTTCATCCCATGCAGCAAGTGGAAGTAATATTTATAATATATTAGAAACATATTAGCAAATCTAGAATGTTATTTATAATTTCGTCCGTTTTATTTAGTTAACAATATATATGATTCAAGATACACAACTTCTTAACAAGGATAGTTAGGAAAGCCATCTGTCACCTTTATAGGGGCCATATCATCCAATTCAGTAGAGTTGAGGTTAATAGATCATTGAACATGTTGGCTTCTGAAAGCTTCATGGAGAGAAACTAAAAATGCACAAAGAAGAGATAAAATTGTACTAATTAGTTTTGAAAAATATTTTCTCATAAATAATTCTGAATATTGTTTGTTTATTGTTTTAATTGTTAGTTGCACAATTAAATTACCTCAATTTGATTCTGCAACGATCCAACATAGTTGATTATTACATCCAACATCACTGACATTCCCATTGTCTATAGCAAATAACTAAATTTAAATGGAGCAAAACAATGATATATTATGAAGATAAATTTTTGTATTGTCAAACAACATATGAACAAGTAGAAAAAAATGTATATATGTATATAAAGATTAACTCATATTTTATATCTTGTAGCATCCGGGAACCATATCTTGCAAGCGTCTTAACTTCTTATTGATTTTTTTCTCTTCTCATCTAATGAAGACATACATTTTTTGGACAAAACAATGTTTCAAAGCATGAAATTAGCTCTAAGATTTTGTTTGGTGTTATGAAAAGACTATTAGCATTCAAGAAATTGATTATAATGAACTATATATAATAATATAGATGGGGGGTTGAAAGGTCTCACATTTAAGATGCATCATAGGTTAGGTTGTATTTTGTGTTTTAAAAGTTGAACATAAGGGCATAATTGGGATAAGATTTTAGGATGTGAGGTATTGGATTATGTTAAATTTACTAATTTACCCTCCTAAGTGTCTTAATAGTCACAAGTATGCCAATAATACCCTTAATTTTTTTGCTTAAATATGTTATACATCTTGTTTATTAAGTTGTACGGAAATGAAAATGACTATTTTAGCCATCACTCCTCCTTAATAAGATAATATAGATTTAAGAAGCTATCAGGCTCGGGCCAGGAATCCGAAAAGCCAGAAGCTGGTGTAGAGAAGCTACCTGCATCAACTCCTCAGCTCCCTAGCACAGGACCTGCCTTACAAGAGGTCAATAATAAAGGTGGGTCCAACATTTATGGGCCAGCCCAGCCCATTACTACAAAGCCCATTAGGGTTTGGGATTTCACCCTCTATAAATAGAGGGGTCACACCTTCACTCAAACCCATCCCATTGGTCTTGATCTCAACTCAAGACATCTCTCTCTCTCTCTCTCTCTCTCTCTCTCTCTCTCTCTCTCTCTTTCTCTCTCTCTCTCTCTTTCTCTTTCTATCTCTCTAGAAATATTCTCTCACTAACTAATCTGCCTAGCTCCCACAGGGGAGTCTACGAGCTGCTAAAGTATCACATCAGCAGCTCATGAACTCTCTACAATTACACACAATTAAGCTGTCAAGCTCCCTTGCTGAACTCGCGAGCTCCCCTAACGGAGCCCTGGAGCTGCCATATCAACAGTTTACGGATCCATGGTTCTAATAACCAACTTTCAGCCATCGAGCTAAGCAGCCCGAAATCACCTCGGTTGCTAGCTAACCGCCGGGTTTCAACCACCACCTCCTCTCATACTTCGTATCCCTCATTTACTCCTTTATATCTACTTTTATGTACATTTCTTGGGATAAATCACTAATGTTGAGCGTCGGAGGGTGGTCCAGAGACCCCGGTCTCTGGACCCCTTCTAACGAGTTGTTCGTGGTGCCTGAACCTCAGCATCATCTTGACCTAATTATTAATATTTGTCAATAAAACAAAACAAATCGAAGTCAACTTCGATTCGAAACTAATTACCTTCCTGATAAGTATCCATCGCTTCTAGAACTGTTGCCTGAACCTCAGCTTCTTCATTCTCTGGGTTCAATACTGCCCTACCTACCCTTACCCATTCTTATTGATAGACATGATTATATTATTACAAGAGAGACAAACTAATAAAATAGGAGATGTTTTATACTTTTATTATCTTACCTCTAATAAAGGAGAACGAATGACTGCGTTCCAAACGTTGTGAAGTGATAGACATGTTTGTCGGTGTGTTTCGCGCCATTTTCCATAGTTTTTTTTAATATTGGAAGCTTTTCCCGCCTTTTTCAAACAAGACAAGGAGACACAGTTTCCCATGTATACTGTGTTGTTTGTTATGACAATTGACAAATAAGTCACTTGTGTCCTTTTTATATTAATTCATTTCCTTACATCTTAGCACGGGCAAAAAAAAAAAAAAAAAAAACGAAATGCACCTAAACATGCAGTTATCTAGTACTTTTATAATTGTATGTTTCTTTGTAGTGGAGAACTAGAATAGGATTGTATTAATATTGGCACTGATACCGTATTCGAAAAATGGAGTTATAGAGAAGACAAAGCATTTATACAATATCGTTAGCTTTTTTGTTTTGATACGAATGGAGTTCAATCAGTGTCATGCCGGAACGCATGGGTGTAACCGCATCTCGCGGAAACGTAAGGGTAACAATGACCTGAAATAAGCTTTTTTAGATTAATTTCTGCAAATAATAGTTAACTAATTTTATCTCTAATGTCCATCAAAACTTCAACAAAACTTGCACACCCCGTAGCGAAGCACGGGAAACCTACACACTAGTATAACTTATAATACGATGACAGTAGTCACAAAACATTAAGGAGCTGTTTGGTAGCCTCTTAATGAGGCTCTTAACCATTCAGCGCTGAATTATTCAGCATTCAGTGTGTTTGTTTCAGCTTCTGAATGGAATGGTTAAGTCTGAATCATTAAGATTTGGGATGTTGCTGAACCATTAAGCACTGATCTAGACTGAATCTTAATGAGGCTCCCCTACCAACGTGGGACAAGAAAACTAACTATTAAGAGGTCCAACTTAATGATTCAACGCTTAACCATTCAGACCTCTTAACCATTGAGACCTCTTAATGATTCAACACTTAATCAACCAAACAGCCCCTAAATTAATAAAATAAATAAAGAATTATGAGTTGGATTTTGAATTAACGAATGGTGTGCACGTGAGGTGAATTATGCATTTTGCCACAACCGTTTTTAGTAATATTATATGGTCCATCTATTGGCACCCCCTGGCTTCTATTTCAACTCCCCTGAAGCGCATCGCTTTGGCCAAACGAGACGCTTCAGTCACATCAAGGTCAAACTCAGTACGAGGTTGCATGGGAGTTTGAAAAAAGGGGCCAAGCGCCTCGCTTTGGCCAAAGCGACGCGCTTGGAAACATGGGGGATGAACCTGGACATTTTGGTGTTGGGAGGGTTTTTTGGGGGGTTTTTTGTGTTTGTTTTGAAGTGTTTTTTTTTTTTTTAACTTTTTTATTAAATTTAATTAACCCTTTAATTATTGTAATTTATTTTTTTAATCTAAAAAACAACGTAATAACCCTAATCAAACTATAATTAATCAAGTAATCCTAACTTTAACATATTAATAAAGTGTTCGATTGTTAATGTGAGTGGATAAATTATTCACGGAGAAGACCTCGTCGAGAAAGATTGAACGAATTCGCGAAACTTGATACGAATATGGTGGTTGATGGTCAAGGTGACGTCGTTTTGGTTCATAACATGCAAGTTTTATTTGGTTTGGGATTGAAAGGGTTGAGTGATTTTTTAACGTTTATAATCAGATATTTACTGTTTGGATCTCATTAGTTTTACTGGCTTGCAATTTATAATTTGGTGTTAGTTCATTTATTATTTATGGGTTTAATATTTATTAGACAATTAAACATTCAAAACAGACAACATATAAACAAAAGATCAAGTGCATAATAATAATCAATTTGTACATGCCAAAAAAAAATACAAATGCAAAAATGTCTAGTGAAAGTAAGATAGAAACATAATCACTGTGGCGGTGGTGGGCCCCCTGGTGGTGCGCGTAGCTCTACCCCCATGTCCTGTGCGATCGCTTGTATCGCGTCGACCGTCCACAGCTGAATCTCCCGTATCTCACCGATGCGGCAATCCATGTCCTCAGCCACGTAACGCGCAACAGAAGTGAGGTCATCATATATATGACGGGGGTACTGCTGCTGTGGTGGCGGCGGAGGTGGGGGGTCGTCATCGTCGTCTGCGTCAGCATCGTCGCCGTGACCCGCCTGGTCCGCGAGCAGAGGTACTCCTGGACGCAACTCAAGGTAGGCCGGTATATCATCGGGCGTAGGAAGGGGGGCCGGCTCAAAAGGCCTCTTGGTGTCGAGAGATCGAAACCGATGTACTCCCTTCTCGACCTCCATCAGGATCCCCAAGCTCCGGGCATTAGCCTCACCGAGCTCCAGCGATGGGATCTTGGGCGACAGATGGGGTTCAGTCTCTGGCGAGAGGCGCACACAAGATCCTTATGGAAGATGATTACCGCCCTTGTGTACAAAGGCAGCGAAGAGTTAATCCTAAGATGCAAGAGGTCGTAAAAGAAGAAGTAATTAAGCTACTTGACGCCGGCTTGATCTATCCTATTTCGGACTCACCCTGGGTGAGCCTGGTCCAAGTGGTTCCAAAAAGGGTGGTATAACGGTTGTGACCAATGCACAAAATGAACTTATTCCCACAAGAAAGGTCACGGGTTGGCGGGTTTGTATTGATTATCGGAAGCTCAATGATGTGACAAGGAAGGATCACTTTCCCCTACGTTCATCGACCAAATGTTGGAAAGGTTAGCCGGGCATCAATATTATTGTTTTCTCGATAGTTTTTCTGGGTACTTTCAGGTCCCTATTGACCCCGAAGACCACGAGAAGACCACTTTTACTTGTCCATATGGCACGTTCGCTTACAGGAGGAAGCCATTCGGGCTATGCAATGCCCCCATTACTTTCCAGCGTTGCATTGTGGCTATTTTTCATGACATGATCGAAGACTTTATGGAAGTCTTTATGGATGACTTCTTGGAATTTTGGTAATTCGTTCGATCATTGTTTGGGCAATCTTGAGAAAATGTTGGCAAGGTGTGAAGAAGTGAATCTGACACTTAATTGGGAAAAGTGCCATTTTATGGTAAAAGAAGGAATTGTTTTGAGGAATAAAATTTCAGACAAAGGGATCGAGGTTAACAAGGCCAAAGTTGAAGCGATTTCATTGCTTCTCCCTCCTACCACGGTTACGGGAATTCGTAGTTTTCTTGGACATGCCGGTTTCTATAGAAGATTCATCAAGGATTTCTCTCAGATCGCTCGTCCACTCACTCAGCTTCTTGAAAAAGATTGCGAGTTCGTGTTCACAGAAGATTGTCTTGAGGCATTTAATTTCCTAAAAAGAAAGTTGGTTGAAGCGCCGGTTGTCATTTCGCCAGATTGGGACCTACCATTCGAATTGATGTGTGATGCAAGTAATGTGGCGGTAGGAGCAGTTTTGGGGCAAAGGAAGACAAATGTTTTCACCCGATTTATTATGCAAGTAAAACCCTCAATGATGCCCAAGAAAATTACACGACGATTGAGAAGGAACTCCTTGCTGTAGTATTTGCTTTTGACTAGTTTCGTTCGTACCTTATCTTGTCAAAGACCATCGTCTACACTGATCATGCCAATCTGCGCCATCTCTTCAACAAACAAGACGCAAAGCCGAGGCTTATACGGTGGATTCTCTTACTGCAAGAGTTTGATATAGAAATAAAAGATAAAAAGGGGGCCGAAAATGTTGCAGCCGATCATTTGTCTCGTCTCGAAGAAGTACCACCCGGCAAAAATGGAGACGAAATCCATGGCGACTTTGCGCATGAACAAATCCTCCGAATCGAAGACCCCGACTCATACCCTTGGTACGTTGATTATGCAAATTATTTGGCCAGTGGGATGCTTGTTAAAGGACAGTCACATTATGAAAGGAAGAAATTCTTTTCCGACTTGAAGTATTATCTTTGGGAGGACCCATATCTATTCCATATTAGCCCCGATCGTGTTATTCGCCGGTGTGTTCATGGGAAAGAAGCCCAAGAGATTCTATGTCAGAGTCATGAAGGTCCTAGGGGGGCACCACGCCGCGGGAAATACGGCTCGAAAAGTTTATGAAGCAGGTTTTTATTGGCCCGCGATTTTTAATGACGCTACTGTTCTCGTTCAAAATTGTGATGCATGTCAGATAGCCGCCAATATTAATGCTCGTGATGAAATGCCACAGACCGGATTGGTAGTCTGTGAAATCTTCGATGTTTGGGGTATAGATTTTGTGGGATCATTCCCACCATCTAGAGGGAATCTCTACATTCTTGTTGTAGAAGACTATCTTTCTAAATGGGTCGAAGCACAGACGCAACCAACAAATGATGCCAGATTTGTTGTCAAGTTTTTGACGACTCTTTTTGCCCGGTTCGATGTACCAAGAGCTCTCGTTAGTGACCGAGGGACCCACTTTTTCAACAAACAGTTGGAGAAAGCACTACATAAATATGGTTGTCAGTAAAGGTTGTCCACTCCTTTTCACCCTCAGGCTAATGGTCAGGTAGAAGTCACAAATCGGGCCATCAAAAGAATCCTTGAAAGAACGGTGGGGGTTGACAGAAAAGATTGGGTCGATCGTCTTGACGATGCACTTTGGGCACTACGTACAGCATACAAGACTCCGACTGGTACCACACCGTACAGGCTCGTGTACGGAAAGGCATGTCATTTACCAATAAAAGTGGAGCATAAGGCTTACTGGAAATTGAAAGCAGCAAATTTTGATCATGAAGATGTCAAGCAACACTGACTCTTCCAGCTTCATGAACTTGAAGATCTCCGCCAGCAAGCTTATGATAACTCCGTCATCTACAAAGAGAATACCAAAAAGTTCCATGATCAAAGACTTAGAAGAAAAGAACCGTTCCAAGAAGGTCAGAAGGTATTACTTTATAGTTCGAGGCTTAAATTGTTTCCTGGGAAATTGAAATCAAGATGGATTGGGCCTTATGTTGTGAAGAGGATCTATCCGTACGGGGCGGTGGATTTGGAAACAGAAACGGGAGTTGCATTCAAAGTCAACGGTCATTGGCTTAAACCATACTCCGAGTTCTTGGTTGACGAGGAAGTAGATGAAATGTCAGCGCATTCATGATCAGACCGCCTTTGTCCAGCCAAAGACGTGAAACGTGGCGCTACCGTGGATGCAGCCCGGATTAGTAGCTTAGGAAGAATAAGTTGAGAGGTTGGTGCATACGGTAAGAAATCAATCGAGGACCCTCAGGTATGATCGTTCCCTTTTTATTTTCTAACCGCCAGGTATGCCCTCTCGGCATTAGGACTTAGTAGTAGTAGTAGTAGTAGTAGTAATAGTTTTTTATTTTCTTAGGTTGTAGATAGCTATATTTATCCATGCCAGGTGTTTTTCTCTCTCGGCTCGATTTCGATATACACCCGAACAACTATTAGCCTATTAGGGGAAGACGTAACTACGTCCCACTTGATTCTTGGCATATACTTTTTGCAAATCAATAATTTTAAAATATGCCAACGAATTAAGTATGAGGTGATAAAAGTTTGTAAATTTTACCACCTCTCGAGCCAAGCAAACATAAACCTATTTAAAGGCAAGAATTTTTAAATGTTTTTAAAGAGTAATTAAAAATCTTTTTCAAACCCTTTGAGTCCACCCCAAAGACCTGAATAGGGGATTTTTTAGAGGTGTTGGCATTGCCGAAAGAACCAACTCAAAGTGTTTCTACTTCATATTCGAGTGTCTACCCCTTCCATGTGAGTATCTTGAGCCTTATCAAGCACACCCATTTATATATATAGATACCACCGACGCTCGTTCATTTGATTGAGAGAGATATTCACCCTTGGCATGTTACAGTTAGAACTTGTGCATCTTATGCGTTTTGAGACCGCACTCAAGGTGAGAGATTGCAAAGATGATTAAGGCACCTAGGACACACCCCTTCCATTCTCGTTGGCCTTCCATAAATTTATCCCTCACCTATGTACCCCATTTGAGCCTTAGCCTTTTTCCTTTCATTCCATCCATCACACTTAGCCCCTGTCGTAGTTTTGGTGAAGAAAGCGTGCTGTTGGCTATTGGGACACTCTTGGGCCGTCTCGAGATGAAGAAGAAAAGACCAAGACATCCCGGTATTTACCGAGAAGAGTTGTGGCAACTAAAGAAAAGATAGCCACCCAGAGTTGACATACCAAAGAATAAGCTTCACCGAAAGCAAAGTTTTTATTAGTTAAAAAAAAAGAGTTTGATGAATAAGTCAAGAAGCTCGACAATAAACGGGCTAAAAAGAAACAAGTCTATTTGAAGGTTTATTTCTAGAACATTTCTAGCGGAGGTGATTAGGTGTGAAGACCGAAATATTCGCAAAGTAGAGACGTCAGAGCAGTAAATCTTCGGGGGAGGAGTTTCATGAAGCCCATCATTTAGAGTTTGACATTAGCCTATTATGTCGCAGCCGCCGCCTGAGCCTGACACGACAGTAGATCCCCTTCCTACCCATTCTATCACTATACCGTTTTTCACCCCTCAAAAGACCTTGTGATTTGCAGTTTCTCACCATTATATAGCGGTTGAGATCCGATTTGTGTACAAGCCTATGATATGTGCATGCCTTGGGACGAATCCGAGTGATCACCCCCAAAAATTACACCTGAGTGAAAAGTGAGGATAATATGAAGTAGACACTTGAGGGAAGATTTGATTAGGCACGCCAAGGCTTTCTAAAACATCTACCAAGGATGTGTTGAGTTGGTGGGACTCATTGGAGGTGAGTTGTTGTGACTCGTCACGACATACGCACTTGTTTTTACTCTATTTACATTGCCTAGGTTTGGTTTGCTTGGGGATAAGCAAACGTCTAAGTGTGAGGTGATATGATGAGTCCCAAAAGTAACATGTTTTATGTGCATATTTTCACCTATTTATCACATTATTTTATGCATTTATCTTGGTATTGTCACGGTTTGTTCTCCTTTGTTGATAATTGCAGATATTGAAGGTGAAAAGTGAAAAGAAGCGAAAACAGGCGAAAAAGACAAGGATTTGAAGACTTTTGGAGAAGATCCAGATGAAGCACGACCGCGCTCATGCTTGTGCACGGCTGTGCACTTATCCCAGGTCCACCAGTCAACATTTTCCAGTCAACAGAAGGCAAAACTGAGAGTTCCAGATGTGCACAGGCGTGTTCCCCCATTAAGCACGGGCGTGCTCAGCTACAACATGTTCTCCAAGGCTCAAACCGACAAAGACTGACAAGACGCTTACTCCCAACAGCAAGCACGGGCGTGCCAGACCTGGTACAGACAATACTGCGCAAAAGGACTCTGCAACAGTACGCGTTGTCGAGCATGGGCGTGCTAGAGGCTGTCGAGGGCGTGCAGGGGCTGTTTTGCCTATAAATAGAGGCCTCCACTCCACATTTTGGGCATCCCATTTCACTTGAGTTTTCCTCACACTTCAGCTGTGACAACCTGCACCCTTCACTTTTCATAAATGTGCATAATTGGTTCCTTAACTATTTCAAAATTTTCATTTTTAACCCTCGTATTTTAATAGGACCAAAATTCACAATTTTATAAAAACTTATAATTTTTATAAGTAAAAGTATGCACGTTTTATATTCACATCTACACCCGAGCACGTATGTTTCAGACCTTGATACTCAAAGCCCTTAATTTTCGGTCCTAAAACAACTTAGAAACCGAAGGAAACAAGTCCAGAACTTAAAATTGAGTAAATTAGAAAAATTGATTTTTTTTAGCTTTCGCGGTCCGCTGAGACAGTCTAAGTCCCAGTCAAAATCTAGTCAAAGTCCTAGTCAAAGTCCAGTCAAAGTCCTAGTCAAAGTCTTAGTCAAACAGTCAAAGTCCTAGTCAAATATTCAATTCATCATAAAACCTTACTTTATGGTGTTGACCAATTTTAATGGCTATTTGAATCCAAAACTAGTATAAAAACCCACCTATGACCCATTACACTTTGCACCTCTAATTCATTTGTTTCAATTCGATTAAACTCTCCCTCATATCTTTCTTCTAGAGTATATTACTTCTACATTTGAAGCTTTGATTATAAGCTCTTGTAATTGGCGAATTGGAAGCTTGATATTTTTCCTATTCGGTTTCTTTTCTTCTAAATTGGACTAGTTTCGTTGTTGAATCTTTGGATTGCTCGCATTTTCACGCTCGCTTAGTCATCTAGTCATTTGGCGAAAGTGAGTATTTCCTATCCTCTTTTTGCTTTTATTCATTTTTGGGGTGTTACATGTACACTATTACAAATTACAAATACAAGTTCACATTTTTACAATACAATTCTAGTACTATGTGCATTTGCTTATATACGTGCTTTATGCTTAGACATTACATGTAGAATACATTTGTACTTAGTGAAATCATTAACCATGTACAAGCCGACCTTAACATTGGATAGCGCTATTGGATTGACAACCCGCCTAGGTTGATTCTCCCCCCTTTTCATCGGAGAATCCATGGTCATTGTTAAGTTATTATCCAATTATTTGGATAAGTACACCGCCGTTCATTTAGTACATTATACAGTCACAGGATTGATTTCGCTCATTTGTATGATACATAGTTTACATAAATGCACTGTAGCTTTGCACTTGAATTGTATACCATTTTTCCAACTTACTATATGTATTAAAACTAGGAATGCTCACCAACATTTCTTATGTTGACAAAACCTATTTTGTACATGTTTCAGGTGCAGTTTGATCTTAGTTCCATAGCATTGGATTTTAGTGTTTGCTTTTAATAAGTTATTTCAATTTTCATGTTTCGTTCAGACTTTTGTATTTTTCCCATTTCATCTATGTAAGACAATTTAAATTATTCAATAATATATTTACATTTTAGTACCATGTGCTTTTGAACAATCGTCACTACGTGACACCTCGATGATTTCGCCATCGGTTGGGGTGTTACATCAGCCATCTCAAAGGTCTTGCAAGTCACCTTTGGAGCTTGGGATTACTCCATAAAGGCTTGAAGATTGAGAGTAGAGATAGAGTTCACTAAAAATCATCCAAACCACCCTCTTTAATCCACTTCACACTCACCACCATGTATTCATCATTGTCCATTGCTAGTGTGATAATTGTAGAGCCGATGTTGGGCTAGATTACTTGAGTGTTGCTAGGGTGAAGACTTATTTTGGTATGGATTTATATAGTTCTTATTAGTTAAGTGGTGTTGTGTTCTTGTTAAATTCTTTTACTTAGAGTCTTGTTTGGTTAACTACATAACTAATTAACTAGTCTTTGGTCTTGTGGGTGTCTTGATAGGAATTGGGAAGGACTCATAAGTGTACCCATGGTGTGTAAAAACCCATGCACTTGTGAACTTAAAACCCATAAGTAGTGATTAGTCCATTTGTGGGTAGAAATACACACACTTAGAGACTTAATCCTCTACTATCAAGATCTCTCTTAGGGTTGGTACGGTCTTTATATTCGGTCCTAGCGATAAGTCGAGTCTTAGTTGTGCGACTTAGCTTCATTGTCTATGTGCAAGCTTTGGCGCAAACTAAGATTAGATGAACCCGCGTTGAGAGAAAACGATCTTTATTTTCTCTCATCTTTATACTGCCGCACAGTTATTGATAGACCACCCACTTATTAAAATAGTTATTTAGGTCAAGTAAAGGATGCACGTGTGCTGGTAGGTCACGACTCCTTTATGATATCAAGTGGCTTCCTGTTCGGTCATGCTCCGGCCACCGACAAGTTGTCAACAGAGGCTTTGAGTATTAGATGCCATTATTCCGGCTTTGGGAGTTGGATCATTCGGGTTGGGTATACACAGTCTTGAGTCATCCAGTTGTCATAGTCGAGAGGTGAGCTTACCAGGTCGGGAGACCCTCATTTTCCAAACAAGAACACAGCTCGTATTGCGATAACAAACACCACTGGAGAATGCTGTAGCAACTCCAAGTTCAGTACAAGTGCACACTTGTTTACACCACTTAATTAGGTACTTACAATTAGTCCATTCCAAAAATGAGTCGGATCCCGTAGCAGCACTTTGTTTGGTATTGGTTTTTATTCTGATCACTCTTGCTTTCTTTCTTTATTTTATTATCTTTTCTTTTTATCACAACAACTTAGAGTTGAGTAGGGGACGTCGTATCTTAGGGTTCGATACTCGGTACTTGCTATAGACTATACTACGCTCGATAGGTCCACTTGCCTATCGTGTGGGTTTAAAGTAGTCAGCAGCTATCGCTTTACTTTTATAAATTTAAAACTTAGATAAGTGTTTTAATTAAAAGGTTTTGCTTAATTACCCTTTTTACCGAGTCTTGACACTTCTTTCGAGAAAGTGTTGGTTTTAAAAAGGACGTTTAAAAAAGACCTAATCCACACGACATCACACCCACCTCAGTTTGCGTCTTCTAGAAAGAATTGCCGACACGACCAGATAGTCCCAAATACCGGCGACCTATCATAAAGTTTGTATAAATGTTTTGACTAATAACCCGTAGGTTAACTAGTCCCCGATTGTCCAGATCATGACTACGTATGTTCGAAAATGTGTTTGAACGTTAACCCGACACACCAGACAGACCCGACATCCCGTTGGTGACCCGTTACACAAGTTGATCAAGTACATATATTTACACATAAGAATCATGCATAAAACACTTAGTTTGTATCAAAAACCGCAGTTATGAAATCGTGGGGTCGAATCAGAAGGTTTCTCCATTGGTTCGACCTTCCACAAGTTGGTTCGACCCCTCGTAAGGGCGAACCAATTTCTGGTTCGACCCAATTGTTTCAAATACTCAATAAACGCACAAAACCGCATCAAAACAATCCGAAAACATCACGAAACATCATAAATCACAGCAGTTGATTACATCTAATCTATCCCCATAAAACCCTACCAATTATGTCCCGAAATCCGTCCATTTCATGAAGAAATCACAACTTACCCAAAATGGAAACTTATCAAAATTACTTCATAAAAAGATTATTATGCACAGATTCATCATGTATATGAAAACCCCCAATCATATCATCAACAATACCATCAAGAACAAACTCCAGATCTAGCATAATACCCCTAAAATAGGTAAAACATCATCAATCATCAATTACACCCTATAATAATCATAAATCATAATCTAAAATAGTCCTATATCATTAATATATCATCTATTCATCATTCATACATCATACAACACATAACATCTCATTTAACATCATTAACACATGAATTTTTGTGTAAAAACTCATTATTAATGAAAAGGTTTTGTTTAGAAAGGTTTTTATTCATAAAAACTCCGTTGAATCAGATCTGGACACTTAGGGTTTGATAAAAACGAATGAAAAATGATTAAAAAGGTTTTAGATCAAGAACACACCTTGAATCTTCTCTTGTTTATGATGTAGAATGTGTTTTTATGTTAGGATATGAAAACGAGGTCAAAAACTCCTCCTTACAGGTTTGGGGTTGATAGAGAGCACTTGGGGCGGTTTAGGGTTGTGAAATGATGAAAAAGTTGCAAAGTATGGTATTTATAGTCAGGGTTGGTTCGCACCCTCGCAGGGTCGAACCAGTTTCATTCGACCTTTACAGGGGTAGAATCAGCAATATGAGTGTTGGTCCGACCTCCCTGGTGGTCAAACCAGGATCCAACATTTCAGTTTTCTATGATTTTGTCGCTTTGATCCATTTTAACACATGTTAACACATGGGCATGCAATTCTAACATATGCTAAGTATATCTAATCATATAAACACCATATAAACACGTATTTACACATTGCACATCATATATGGAACAATTCATGTTTATTACTTAATCCAATTCATGTAATTTTACCAACAACGGGACTCAAGACTCGTGTGTGCGTATGTTACCCCCAATGATCCTCCGAATCATTGAACCCTGGACAATACGTAAGTGTAACCCGACTCAACTGACCTAGTCAAGTATGTTAGATAAATGTTTTCGCTAAGGTAGACTTATATGTCTGTAAAAGTATTTACCTGAATATGCCGGGTGTCACAAATTCTGTTTCTAAAAGGGGTAAGAAACATGATGCTAGCAATTGAGTGTTTCTCTAAGACAAACCAATAGGCAGACGAAGCAACATCTTTATGCAGGGTTCAATGTAGAAATCAAATTCGCAAAGTATAACACAAACCAACGGGTAGCAAGAATCAACATTGTTTCGAAGGCTTCAATGTAAAAATCAAATGTGCACAGTGTTGGTCGCTTTTGAAAAATGTAATGCTAACACAACATTTGAAAACATGTGATGCAGACTGTTACTAACTTTAGAAGTAATTCAAGTGATCTTTGTTTGTCTTTTCACATCCACTACTATCATGCCCCAAATACATTGTCAAAGTGCAGTCATTGCGCAAAACAAACATAAACAATTGACACGTTGCAGTGCAAAGATAAAAACTAGTTGTTACTTAAAGAAGAGAATATATAGGATTAGTTACTTCTATATTATTTTCATTTAAATTACAATATTTAAAAAGAAAAGAGTAGTCTAAGTTTGTTTTACACGTTCGAGTATATTAATTTATGTTCTAAATACTACTTCCCCTAGTGTAAATGAAATAAATATATAGTCTACATTCATTTTAAGGTAATTATTATTATATTGTTCACCCCTTAATTAACCGTCACTTTTGCCAAAATAACCGAAAATGAGATGATCTTGACCATCCAAAATTGGTGGTTACTTCTTAAATTAAATCCTGACCACAATAAGTTGGTAGTTAGAGCATTCACAATAGCTCCCCCATTTTATGTGAGACTAGCCCCCAAATTATATGGGGTGGTTTTGAGGGTTTGTGAGTGAAGAAAAATGGGGAATCTAGTGTTGATCGGTATATTTGGGGTTATTTGGAAATCTTTTGGGGAAAACTGAAAACTGTATTTATTTTTTAATATTTGTTGAAAGTGGTTGTGAGTAGAGGAGAGAGAAACTGTAATGATTTTTAATGTAATATGTGGTTGTGATTAATTGTGAGTAAATGGGGGATGGGGAAGCTACCGTGAATGCTCTTATTGCTAAAATTTGGCGGTTTTATTTTATCCAGAGCAGTTTGCAGTTACAAGAGATTATGCACTTTTCTCGTGTGCGGTTTTGCCCACGATCCTCCTTCTTCTTCGGCGGTAACTTACTTTATTCACTCTTATCCGCTCCCTATATATCACCTGCCCTATCTCCCCAACCCATTCACTCACTCGTATGTGTTCTTTGGATGCCTTTATCGTGTCCGATCGGAAGCATCAAGCAACCTCATCAGCCTCCCTGAAACTTAATGAACGGTAAGCATCAAACAATCAGTTATTTATAAATATAATCACAATTTCCAGTGTCTGGGGTCATTAATCCAATCTGGGTTGTATCACGTGAATCATGGTAACTTTTCTTTTATGTCCATTCAACACACACATACTAACTCCTCATGTTCATCTTATTCTTTTCTCTATCATAAGTTTTCATTCATTCAAGACGCCATTAAATATGTTGTATGCTTATCGGTTTTGTTTTGGTATCTATCATTTGGGGTTTTCACTTTTCTTTACATTGCCCACCATTTGTTTGATAATATGCCTCAGTTGAGAGTTATGCTGAGGAACTCACTGATGTTCAAAAATCATATACAACCTATGCTAGGTTTGGTTCCTTCAACATTTGAAAAGGCTTCATGGAAGCATTGTTGTGGAATATTTGGGTTGTTTCCATGATCCACAAAGTATAGTTACTAAATGAATATAACCCTTATGTTGGATATCTATTTCATGGTGAAAATTGATGATAATATTTTATATGTATGTTTTTATGCTCTGTTTAGTGTTGTTGATGCTCATACATGAAGTCAATTGTTCAAAGTAAGAACTTTGTTGTTAATGCTTTCCGTGGGATGGCCCTTGTAACTCCCAAATTGGTAATAAAGATCATGGTGGTTTGTTTCTTGCAACCTTTATACTTTTACCATTTAAAAAAATGAAAAAGGATTATGAAGACTTTTTATATTTCTCCATGCTTTTAACATGATTTTTTTATATCTATAGACCAACGTTTGGTGGACTTGCAACATCTTGGTGTCATTGCATCAACTCAAAGACAATATCAAACTGGTTAGTGATGGTGTATCTATAAAATGTAAATACCCAGCTCTTTTGGGCAAATATTTCTAAAAGTTTATCAAAGCATCTTTATACTAAATACTAGCAATCAGGCACATGCAAGTCCATGGTTTGTATCTCTTATCTACATTTCAACAGACCCGAGATGCGTTCTAAATCAGCCATGTTTTATCAATTTTTTTTGTTTGGTGTGTATTTTTTTTGTCTTTCCACACATGGTTGTATCTGTACATCTGGTGTTTATGCTTGTATGGATCCATTGTTTGATGTTGTAGCCAATATATTATGAAATTTGCAGGTTTTTCTTTTTTAAAAATGAATCGTGCCATTATTTCTTGTTTGCATCCTAACATGGGCAAAAATTGGCAAGTCAATGTGATGGTCTCGCGTGCTTGGATGGCGTACAATCCCACCACAAATCGTGTTCTTTCGTTCGACATGATTCTATCAGATGACCAAGTAAGTGTGTTTTAAATGTGATATTGCAAAGTTATTTGGTTTATATTGCGTTATCTTATATATATATATGTGTGTGTGTGTGTGTGTATGTATATCAGGACTAGGTTATTCATGCAAAGATTCCAGCCAGCTTAGTGCAGAATTATAAGAATGTGATTAAATTGGGCTGCGTATACAGGATTCATAAGTTTTATGTTAATGAGTATCGCGGTACTCCGTATCGTCCATTGCATTGCGATATATATATATTCAGTTTGCAAGGGGAACAAAAAATTCATAGTTGCCCAATGTTGTCGTCTTTGTTCAGAAGATATGTATTCGATTTTGTGCCATTCATTCTGCTCCGTGATCGGCTTAATGACGACACATATCTTACAGGTTTTGGAATTTATTATGTTATATTTTTGTCTATTAAACTGTATTAACATTATGTTGCATATATGTGTAGATGTTATTGGCATTCTTAGGGTGTGGGGATCTCTTGAAAACAAAGGGCCATCTTTTCAATCGTGTAATCAGGGATTACGAAACATCATTATATCTAACACTACGTATGTTTTTTAACCATGTTCACCTTTTAAATTGTTTATATTTATTTTTAATTGTTGAATATATTAAATATAGTGATAGCAAAGTCAACGTTGCGTTATGGGGACATTTGGCACATAAGTTTACTGAGAATGATATTCGAAGACACACAAATAATACAATTGTAGTCATCTTGACATGTTGCAAAGTTCGACTGTACAAGGGTATGGTGTTATTTTTAGCATACATTGATAACTGATTTTGATTAAACAATATGTATAATTGTTTCAATTGATTTAGGTGCTCCAAGTTTGGTGACAACTGTGGCTACTGAAATGCACATCAATCTTCCAGAACCTGAAGTTGAAAGCTACAAGATTACGTACGTAACTCCTTTACTACGAAATTTACCATTTACTTTGTCCTAGGCCCATTATTAGCTAAGGGTTTACTTAGGTTGTCTTTTTTTTTTTAAATAGTCAAGCCCAACCTGTCACTATCCAACCAAATGAAGATCCCAATGCTAATTTCCAAATCACAAGCATATCAAACATATATAGCCTTCTTCTCTCAGGAGATGTAAAAGAGGTATTGTCTGAATAATATATCTATACCATATATTATGTTATATATGTTAATTTTTAATGTTAATGTTTTATAGGGAACAATGTACAACATTGATGTAAACATAATTGGTGTTGACTTAGCAAATGACTAGAAATATGTCAAGTGTACCAATTGTCGTAGGAAGGCATCAATGAAGGAGTCTTGCTATTATTGTTAGCATTGTGATGCAAATGTTGTCAACCCTTGTCAAGTGTAAGTGTTAAAAAACATTTTCACTTTGGTTACCTTTCTTTATATTAATCCTTGCACTTGCGCAGATACAAATTGGATCTTTGTGTTACTAACACTTGCCAGGAAAAAATGACATGTGTTCTCTTTAACGAAGCTGCAATATCTCTTCTTGGCATGACGGTTGATGATTTAGTCAACCGGAGTTTGTTAGAGGTTTTTTTAATCCATAATTATCAATTGATTAATGTTTTACACATATAATATACATACCTTTGTTTCACACACATATATATATATATGTGTGTGTGTGTTGATACTTTGTTGCTTTTTTTTTTTTTTGTAGGGTGCCAATGATCCAAACTGGATACTATATTTTCTCAATGATAGTTTATGTGCTCAAAGGGTTATTCTTCGTATTAAGATTGATGACTATAATTTGCCACCTAGATGTTCTGAGCGTTTTACTGTTTCTAAGTATCTCGGTGATGATATCAACATGCTTAGCCAACCTAGCTTGATATCTACAAGTGGGCACACTGCGAATCCTCCATCGTGTGGTGTTTTTATTGAGGATGAACTTGAAGAAAATTGTGAAATGCTAGCAAAGATAACCGATGACGAATGGGAGATGGCAGACGAACTTTTTATGGCGATACATGATAATTCGGTTTTGGCTTCGGCTTCAACACAGTCATCAGTAAGTAATTTTTGTTTTACTTTATTCTTGGTTTTTAGTGATTTGTTGTACTTTTAAGTTATTTAATTTTTATGTTTTATGTTACATTTAGGTTATTGTTGATAATAAGCAAGATGGTGAACCTACACAGTCTACAGTTGAGGTATACTATATGTCTTATTCTAATTGTATTGGTTAATTAGCTGGTGTTTGTTTAATGTTTGGTTTGTTACTTTTAGATTATTGCTGACAACAATCCAGATGACACCCTCTTCCAATCTGAATTAGAGGTATACTACATGTTTTATATTAACCTTATGGATTTAGTTAGTTGGAATTTGCTTAAGGATTCACATTTAGGTTACTACTGATATGGAGCAATATGTCAGCCTTACCCAAGCTGAAGTAGAGGTAAACGATTTGTTTTTTTTATTGAGGTGATTTATTAGTTTGAATGTAATACAGGTTGGTATGTTATGTTCAGGGTATCGTTTCTAAGGAACAAGAAGGCAATCCTAGCCAAGCAAAAATTGAAGTAAAATATTTGTTCTTTTCATCTTAGTAAGTTAGTTACTTTTATAAAAAGTGACATGTTGATTTATTTCTTTAATTAGGGTGTTGTTAATGACCAAGTGGGTGAGGCTCCCCAAGCGAAAGATGAGGTACATGATTTGTTTTCATATGATTTTATATATATTTATTTTCTAAATGTGATTCATGCGTCTATATGTTTTGTTTAGGGTGTTGACAATAACGTGCGAGATAGCGAGTCTAGCCAAGCAAAAATAGAAGTAAAATATTTATTTGCTTTTTATGTTAGTAAGATAGTTGCTTTATATAAAAGTAACATCTTGGTTTGTTTCATGTAGTGTATTGTTGCTCATGACCAAGAGGATGAGGCTATCTACGTGAAAGAAGAGGTAATGATTTTATTGATATGATTTTAGATATATTATTTTTCTAAATGATCTTCATCCGGTGTATGTTTCGTTTAGGGTATTGTTAATAACGAGCAACATGGCGAGTTTAGCCAATCTAAGGTATTAGTATACAATGGTGACAACAATGTGCCTAACTCAACAGTTGTTGGCCATTCAAATGTTAAACAAACAAGATTGAGCTACAAGAAGAGGCTGAGAAATCATGTCGAAAAGCTGCAATGCGATTCCAAGAAGTAGATCATGTTTGTGTTCAATTATGTTAACCAACATTCTATGTTTATGTTTCTGAATTTAAAAGCTACTTGGTATGTTGGTATGTTTTGTGGATTAAGACAACTTTCGTTTTGTAGGTTTTTGGTATTATATTTAAACTTTTGTAGTAATGTTGGTGTGGTTGGTATTAATGTTGTCACACATTTTGGTTCATACCAAGATTTCATATAATTTTTTTTTAAACAAAACAAATAAATTAGTATTTTTTTCAATGGCTGATTTCATAAATAATATATAATAACAAAACTTTTAAAATTGATATACTTTAAGACTAGCTTATACCCCGGGAGCGTCCCGGGGTAGAGAAATCTAAGTAAAGTGAATAAAATTAGAAGTATCTAAACTATAAAAATGGCATCTATATAACAATTACCTGTTGGAGAGTGTCCCGGGTTAAAATATCTAATATGATATAATAAAATATCTAATATGACAACATAATTAATGACTTGCCAATATATGATTAATGATGATGATTATTATTATTATTATTTTAAACAAATCTCTGCCATAAGTTATCATATTCTAATATAAAAAAAGGGTAATTGGATCGGGTATCACCTAATCCCAGGCCCGACCCAAACCCACAATTTTTTTTAAACTAATTCCAAACCTGACACAATACTTATCGGGTTACAAAAAATAGTCTTTTTTTCTCCGTTTTTTATATAGCACTATGGTACTCGTTGGAAAGATAATAAAACGCTCGTTAATTTGGTGTAATTTTTTTCTTTAAAAAATCTCGTATATAAAAGATATTAAAGTTTAAAAGTTATGAGGGGAAACATGGGAGAGAAAATATTAAAGTTTTAATATTTAAATTTAGTAGATTAGGTATTTAATAGATTATGTTAAATCATATTTAAACCATATTTTTTTTAATTGGTCTAGAGTTGTCACATCACATCCTATGTGGCATCTCTCAAAAGAGAGATTGCATAATATTATGACATGTCATCAAAATGGCTTTGGTTTATTATATTATATGTATAGATATATAGATTATATAGGGATTAGTTATCGACATTCGCTTACTCAAAATGATAACATCAACCCAAATATACTTTCACGCTTTCTAATCTCCGTTCGAAAACCCGTCCCAACGGACGGGTATCTCACTAGTTTTATTTATTTACAAGCTGTTCTAGTAGTAAACGAAATAAATATATATAGTCTACATTCAACCATACAATCTCTACCAATAGGTTCCTTAAAATGTTATATGATGTATAACATAATTATAAACGAATTTATATCAGCAAGTGTTATTGAATCGTGACATAAGCAAGTTCAATCATCAATTTTCCACAATGTAAAAAATAGTAAAATCATAGTCAAAAACTGCAATCATGATCCATATATATAGTCTTAAAATGTTTGAATGTGTTATGTGTGTTTAGTTGGATCTCCATTTTCTAACTTATGATAATATAATTTATAGGAAAATTATATGCATCCAAGTGTATCCGATGCAAATGTGTCAAATCAAAATCTCAAGTCTTCAACGGCAGCCGGAATGTCTCCCGTCAGTGGTGGACATGTGCTTCAGTTCATTTTAGGGAATTTATTTTAGTTATACATATAATATTATATTCAGTAACTTATTTAATTTTCATAAAAATTGTATAAACTTTAAATACCATATTAAGATTTATTTACATTAATAGTCAACTTGGATAAAGACAATAAGCAAGTTTAATCGAGTATATCAACTGTTTTTTTTTTTTTTTTTTTTTTGTTTATATGTAATAATTTAACAAATACAATTAATGAATAACAATTTATTTATCATGATATGAAAGTATCACACCTAAAAAATATAAATAATTGCTTAACAAATTTGCAAGAAGGTAACTGTGACAACCATTCTGTATATAAATATAGGCAAGTGGTGTTGATTTGAGTTGTACTTTGAGATGGTTGTGGCGGTTTGTGGCAGTAGCATCGACTCAAGCAGCGGTAGTTAACCATGATAGCTGATCATGGAATAAACTTGCTTACTTTTTATGGTATATGCATTGAATTGTGTTTAATATGTTATGTGCATACAAATGGTTTAACGTGTTGTTAAGCGACATGAGTAAGTGATTATGAATATCTTGCATGATTGTGAAACAATTTTGTGGTTGGAATATGATAAATAAGGGTAAATGGTTAAAGTAATAAAGTGTTGGGGCGGATCTAGAGAAGGAGCTAGCAGGGGTAACGTCCGTTAATTACCCCTCAACTTTTTTTGGCGTTGTGTATTTTTAATTTTTTTTTACATGTTTTGTATTACGTTACCCGTGAAAATTATCTAGCGTTACCCCTGAAATCTTGGTCAGATCCGCCACTGATAAAGTGTATTGTCTTGATGGATGTCGTTTGGGATTGGTTGTTACCAGATAAAAGGTCCCACAATGGCGGCAAGGAATAGACCATTGCGATTGGTGGTGAAAGGCCAGATGTTAATAAGATGGGTGGCACAACGCTAGATTTGATGACCCATTTGCTTACAAAGAAATGGGCAGTGTTGATGGAAGGTACTTTTCCATGAAACGTGCCATGGGGTAATGAAGAACTGGCAAGTGTTTATAAGTATGTTTTGGATAGTTTATAAATTTTAGTGTGATGTATTGTGATGAATGCTTTCGGAAAGCTTTTAAACTATATCCTTACCAGCCAAAGCTAACAACTTTGAAGAGGTATAAAACCTCGCTTCCGAACTACAACCCTCAAAAGACGCGGCATCTTCTAAGAAGACGCTGCCCACTATGACACAAGTTCTGAAACACATTAAAATCATGACCGGAGGTCACAAGCTCCGAAGGTTAGTACACCTGAACGAATGAAAGTACAACTATTCTGACTAGTATAAACACCCCTTCAAAAGTACAAGTAAGCTACGTTCTAATACACTCCGAACCTCCCTCTCTCTCTATTCTCTTTTCCTCACCAACAAATACTTATCCTCACGCCGGAGGGTGGTCACAGAGAGGCCATTCCCGCTCCCCTATGACGAGCTTAACGGTTTGTTAAGTTTTGCAGGTAAACTAATCCGAGATCTAATCAACTAGTCGTCTTCAACCTCCCTCACGAGGTACGTCCAGCTTTTGGATCTTCAAACTTTGAGCATGTATTTTAGAGGAAGAGGTGACCACATTAAAAAGTGTTAAGAGATTATAAGTAAGAGCTTGTTTGAGGCTATAATGAGAAGCAATGGAAAAGATTGGGTATTTGGTCTTTATGTTAACTATGAATATGATGCAACAACTAGTAATGTGATTTTCTAATGGATAGACTATATGTTTGGGCTTTAAATTGGTTTTGGACTTTTAGATACCTTTCCTCTTGAAAATGTAAGTTATTATTTAATTATTGTACATTAATATAACTATTTAAATCTGAAAATGTTAAACAGCCACTTTTACATAAAATATTTCTTATTATGACGTACTGAAATCGTTCTCGACCAAAATATAAAATGTTAATAAAAGAACCATAAAAATTGCTAAATCAATAGTGTCAGTCTTGGACATATAGAGTGTTGGGTCAACAAACCTCATGTTTTTTTTTTTTTCTATTATATGCAATGTACATCACCTTTTTTCGACCTACACTCATATTTTCAAAACTTACTTAGAAAATAACAATTATACATGTTGCTATTGAAAAACAAAGTGAAAAGCAAAAAAAAAATATATATATTAAAATCACTTGTTCGTTTTTAATGTTACAGAACGGAGCGATAGATTTATGTAGTCATCATTACCTCCAAAACTTGCTTGCGGTTTTTAGTTTTAGCTATGACAAATTAAAATTATCATTTAGTGTGACCCAACACGATTGATGCAACCTAAAAGTTAAAACTTCGGATTATTAACAAATATATTTTTAGCTAGCAAATTCTAATCGGTGTTTTCATTAAAATAAAATTAACACATTATAAGTGGACGGCTGGTATGTGCATCAAACAAGAAACGTGGCCCGATGGAAATAAATCGTGCCCACCCATAGTGTCAGCTTCATATTCCCCCGACAGCTACAAATCATAAATATCCCGGCGCCCGCATAACAGTTGGCTCATTAGCACGTGTCGTGTGGTCACCCAAATAGTTTAATGCAGTGGCTCTTTGTGTTGTCACCTATCTCAAACTGTATATGGGGTCAAGTTTGTGGTGGAATTTCATTCATGTTGTGTTTACAAGTTGCAACCTTTTCTTTTATGCCGACATTATATAAATCATTAATAAATTACGTTTAGATAGTGGGTAAGCGAGCAACAAGTTGCGCCGCTATTCCTTTTTAATCGCAAAGCCTATTCTACTGAACACGTACCCTTGGTTTCTAGGACTCTGCGAGTACTGTGGACCACCTTTAGCACTCGGTTCAAGAAGCGAACAGCCTCGGGGGCCAGGGATCCAAATGTGTCAAAGGTAAATGGAAGGAACACGTGCTGATTCTCTAAACATGTTGCCTCATGCTTAGCAACTTTTCTAGCTCCTGCCTCCAAAACAGCTTACCCCGGAACAAAGCCGCTGTCTCGCAAGCCCACCAATGGGGACACCTCAGTGAGGTCGACACAAGCATACTTGCCGCCCACCCAATCAAACACAAGGACGTTTGCAGGATGCATGGTAGATCTACGTACCCTCACGTGGGCCAGTCAGAAAATTAACCGGGGCTTCTTTCTTAGAAAAGATCTCAGCACGTTTAAGCATGTCCCATAAAACATCTCTAACCCAGTTATACCGATACTTAAACCCCTGTAATTCCTTACAATAAAGGGCATGTTCGCCAAACCTATCCAAACATGCCTTTTGCAAATGGGGCAACAAAAAGAAATAATAATTACTTTGTATTTTTCGGTTTTCTTTTATATTTTTTTGAACGGCCAACTAAAGAATTGTCGGGTACTCTCGTACGCGGCCCCCATTGGCAAAGGGAAGCCCACAGACTCGGAGCCGAACTCACGAGCCTCGCGGCGGCCCAACTCGCACGCACGAGAGCCCATAGCCCACCCGTGTGCCAGTTCTAGGGAAAACCCGGCCCGCATAACCGCCCGAAAGCGCGACGGTAGCGAACCGGTAAAACCTGACTGGCTAAGAAGTCGAACCCATAACCACAAGGGTCAAATATCTCTCCCTCATCACCTGATACCACTCCACCACAAGGGTGGGTGGTTTCGGTTTTCTTTTATGATCTTAATCCTAAAAACAATTATGATTATGTTGAAGATTTGGCTATTTTTGCATTGTATAAATTACATAAACCATTTATACTGTTTTCTAGAAGTCACCAATAGTATCTATCACATCAAAACCGTTGGAGCAGTAGTTGTATTGTACGATACCGATGAGCTTATGAAACATTTTTTTTATAGGGACTTGGGTAATTTGTAGAAGGGAGGTTATATTAAAAACCCTCACTTTTATTCCCCCTTTGTCTTGCTTTAACTTAAGACCATAAGTAATGGTTCATGCTTCTTAGGGGGCATTTTTCATCACATCATTATTACTAGTAGGGTGCCCGTACGATGCAGCGGGGAACACAAACACTTCTAAGGGCATGTATGGTTCAGTTCGGTTAGATTATTAGCCTCAACCAAAACTAAAACCAAAGTCATCAGTTAATGGATCTTATTAACAATTCGTTACTTGGTTCGATTTATATGGTTAGATTATCGATTTTTAGTCCGGTTTAATTAATTTTGGTTAATAACAAAAACCAAACTTTGGCAAAATTTTTGGTTACATATTTACAAATCACGTGTGTAAGATTACTGTCCACTAAAATCCATGAACTTTATGGCGAGAAATAGAGTTTGCGTGAAGCTCGAGACAAAGAAGATGGTATTGAAGGAATAAAGAGAAAAGACAAACAAGTGGCGAGGATAAATGATTCAAATTTTAAATTATCAAAACCCCTTCTATTTTTTCCGCCACTACAATTTAAAAGTCTCTCTACTCAACTTCAAACCATATTATGAGTATAATTTGCTATGTACTTTTAATTAAAAAAATTGATTTTTTACGTGATTAACAATATCTCGGGGTGAACAATAATTGAACCCTCAACCAAAATCGAACAAAAAACATACAAAACCGAACCGAAAATTAACCAAAACCGAGTTAATCTAATATCGGTTTTTATTTTTCCTAAGTTAACCAAAATTAATAAACCGAAACTGAACCATTCATATATTTATACATTCATTTCATGTATTTATACCTCCATTTCATGTACTTCTAAGCAAAAATTTTAACCAAAGTTTGGTTTTGTTAATAAGAACGATAAACCGATAATGTTAATTTTTTGTTTCGGTTAAGGCTAATAACTGAACTGAATCGAACCCAACCATGCACCATTAGAAGTGTCTGTGTTCCCTATTACATTGCGCGGGCACGCTGTTATGAATATATAAATGGTTCCCTCTGACTGATTTCAGTTAACTAAGGGTACAAAAAGAAAAAGAAAAAGAAAACGATAACTAATTTAAAGTTTAATAGGATGTTGGTTAATTCAGTTTTCAATTAATTTTTGTTGTCTGTTTTTTGGTTTGGCT
Source organism: Ambrosia trifida (assembly GCA_028751855.1). Taxonomy (NCBI): domain Eukaryota; kingdom Viridiplantae; phylum Streptophyta; class Magnoliopsida; order Asterales; family Asteraceae; genus Ambrosia; species Ambrosia trifida. The sequence goes on from CM054131.1 coordinate 11,534,835, forward strand.
TCAGTAAACGGTTTAAGTATTGCTCACTCCTAGATATTGTTAATCACGTAACACATAAAAAAAAATTTAATTATAAAAATAGCAATACTATACTCAAATTAAAGATAATAAAATGCCCATTATTATCATGCAATTTTTTTTATAAAGTATCAATGTATGAAATAAGTATGGCTGTTAAAAAATCATGGGGGATATTTTACTTAAAATAAGGAAAATAAGTTTAAATAAACAAAAGTTAAGTAAAGTTTAAGGGATTAAAGTGTAACTAAGATGAGGTATTAAAGTGTAAAAGTGTTTGAATGACTATATTACCCCCATTTTAGGGTTATTAATGAAAATAAAGTTCTTAACTTTTGGGTATCTTAAACTACTCTTGCCTCACGCATTATAATATAGTATAGATAATGCCCTTCAAACAAATGTGTAATGGTTAAAGCCACTTAATGCCTTTTTTTAATTATTACTTTCCATATTTTTTTTATCCTATTTGGACATTATACTAGAAATGCCCCACCCTCATAATGCCCATATAATGCCTAAGGGGATGTTGTTGGGGGCATTATCATGCTTATTCATGCCCCTACAATGCCCATTACGCATGGTCTAAGCGAAGCGCTTTGTTTACTTTTTTAACTACCTCGGTCCGAGGTTAAGTAATTCTGATTTTGATTTTGACCCCAGGCGTCTTGCTTTGGCCAAAGCGAGACGCTTCGAATCCATCTTTTATTTTTGGGGTTTTTTTGGTGTTTTGAATTGGTTTTTTTATTTTTTTTAATATAATTATTGTAAAAAAATTATTAAAATTAAAAAAACAAAATAATAACCACCAACTTGTATCGACTTGATGTTTAATGGTGTTGTCCTTGAAAATAGCGATAGATGATATCGATCAAATTGCCAGAGGGTCATTGGTATTCAGAGTTTCCAGCTTTTAAGATGACACTTCTAGGAGATTCATGAAGATATTCATCAAGACCTTTGCAGAGGGTCACTATTCATATATAAAGAACATTAAGTAACCAATTGCCAAAGAGTCACTATTCATCAGAGTTTCCAACCACTATGAAATGTATCTACTCACAGTGGTGTGGTCTACCTTTTTGCTTATGACCCAACACCAAATCTCATTAAATTAACGAATGATCCAAAGCAATTTGTTGTCGGAGATATATCTGTCAACGATGAAGGCAATCTGAAACAACCGGATGGTTGGTAGCTCTAGGTAAGAACATTGTGGATGAGGATTGTTTACCTTCCCATTGATTTCAAGTATGTTGCCTTCATCGTTGACAGATATCTCTCCGACAAAAGCTGAATTTTACTTGCTTGCCTGAAAATGTAAATCCAAGATCCAGAATGAGCTAGATATTCCTCATGATGAGCAGGAATTGTTTACCTTCCCGTTGATTTCAAGTGTGTTTGTCTTCATCGTTGACAGATTTCTCTCCGACAACAACTGAATTTTATTTCCTTGAAATAGCGATAGATGATATCTATCAAATTGCCAGAGGGTCATTGGTCTTCAGAGTTTCCAGCCTTTAAGATGACACTTCTAAGAGATTCATGAAGATATTCATCAAAACCTTTGCAAAGGGTCACTATTCATATATAAAGAACATTGAGTAACCAATTGCCAAAGAGTCACTATTCATCAGAGTTTCCAACCACTACGAATTTTATCTACTCACAGTGGTGTGGTCTACCTTTTTTCTTATGACCCAACACCACTTCTCATTAAATTAACGAATGATCCAGAGCAAGTTGTTGTCGGAGATATATATGTCAACGATGAAGGAAACCTGAAACAACCGGATGGTTGGTAGCTCTAGCTAAGAACATTGTGGATGAGGATTGTTTACCTTCCCATTGATTTCAAGTATGTTTCCTTCATCATTGATAGATATCTCTCCGACAACAACTGAATTTTACTTGCTTGCCTGAAAATAAAAATCCAAGATCCAGGATGAGCTAGATATTCCTCATGATGAGCAGGAATTGTTTACCTTCCCATTGATTTCAAGTATGTTTTCCTTCATCGTTGACAGATATCTCTCCAAATACCATGGTTGTTGGATGTTCATGTGAGAATGCATAGTACAAAATTCTTTTTACAAACATCTGTCGGACCCGAAGTTCCTTTGCAACCTAGTTCCTTTTAATTATAAACAACATTAAAGAGGGAGCTAGATATTCCTAATGATGAGCAGGAATTGTTTACCTTCCCATTGACCGTGTTTGAAAAACGGAGGGTCAAATTGCCAGAGGGTCATTGGTCTTCAGCGTTGACAAACATCTCTCTGACAACAACTAAATTTTACTTGCTTGCCTTAAAAAGGAAAATAGCGATGGATGATATCGATCAAATTGCCAAAGGGTCATTGGTCTTCAGAATTTCCAACCCCTAATACCATACAAATGACCGTGTTTGAAAAACGGAGAGTTCTTATGGAAGTTGCTAAAATAGTTAAACAAAATGTATTTGTGAATAACACATTCATCAAAAAAGACCATCTCTTTGTTAGTCACCCTCATAGGGAAATCTACTCTCACACTTTGCCTTCATCGTTAAGTCAAAAGCGGTCCAAATACCATGGTTGTTGGATGTTCATGTGAGAATTCATAGTACAAAATTCTTTTGACAAGCATCTGGCTGCCCTGAAGTTCCTTTGCAACCTGGTAGAAAGGAACTATGTTGCAAATATAATAATAATTTAAAATTATAAAAATCCATCACATCACGATTTGCATCCCGACAATAATGAGTAACCTACTAACCTCTATTAATAGACTTCATTTATTTCTTCTTCATCTTCTTCTACTTGAAGTGCAGTGTGATAACTAACCCTTCATCTTCTCTGTTTAAAGTCCTAACAAAATGTAAAGTAAAATAACCAGGCTTCAAACACAACTTTTTGCTCAAGGTAATATTATTGTAATATAATATTTCAGCTGTATTGGTTGTCGAAAAGAAATCGACAGTAGGATCAACGCTAACAAGCAACCCATACAGAGTTCGTTGTACTGGTTGTCGAAAAAAATCGAGTGATTATAGTCGTTTCCGGCATTGTAAAGTGATCGTTACTGTAATGATCAGGAACATTTCAAATAACTGTTCAGTTATAGATCCTTTGATCAGAAAATATATTCTCAAACAATTCCTAAAATAAATCTTTCGATAATCGCTACGGTTAGTGGATACCATGGATCAGAGAGATTTAAGCTAATCAAACTCATATCTCAAGCTGGTGCAAGTTATGTTGGAGCAATGATTTATTATTATTATTTTATTTATTGTTATTTTATTTTTGTTTTGAGGGTGTAATGATGACGATGGTTATGATTTGACAAACGATTTAGGAAAGTACCAAGAAATCGGAAATGAGTAAAACGATTTATGAAAGTATCAAGAATCGGGAATTAGTAAAATGATTTTATAATTCTTTAAAGGCTAAACACGAGTATACTCAAACAAGGGTTTCACGTTTCGGTACGTTTTAATTGATCAGATGCGACTCCTGAAAACCACAAACGATCAATTAAACATTACGAAACGCGTCAAACAAAGACCGGAAGTCCAGCATGTCGATTAAACATGCAAAAATCGTGTTTTGAAAAAATATAGGTATCGACTGTATAGTCGGAGCACCACGTACAATGATTCATGAAAGTTGTACAAACTCGGATGTTTCAACCAAAACACACAAACGAGCAATAAACTACCCATAACGCCTTAAACGAATTTTGTTGTATTGGGAACAACTAAAAACATTTTAAAATGAATTAAAATTATTTTTTAATCAATAACAAGTATTTAAAATGAATTAAAACAAATTAATTTTTTTTTAAAAAAAAAGGCAAAAGCGCCTGGCTTTGGTCAACGCTAGGCGCCTGGTTTGCTTGATTAGATCACAAGCACCTCGCTTTGCCCAAAGCGAGGCGCTTTGGCCTTTTTTTAAAAAGATTAAATTGTTTTAATTCATTTTAAATACTTTTTATTGATTAAAAAATAATTTTAATTCATTTTAAAATGTTTTTAGTTGTTCCCAATACAACAAAATTCGTTTGAGGCGTTATGGGTCATTTATTGCTCGTTTTGTGTGTTTTGGTTGAAACATCCGAGTTTGTACAACTTTCATAAATCATTGTACGTGGTGCTCCGACTATACAGTCGATACCCATATTTTTTCAAAACACGATTTTTGCATGTCTAATCGACATGCTGGACTTCCGGTCTCTGTTTGACGCGTTTCGTAATGTTTAATTGATCGTTTGTGGTTTTCAGGAGTCACATCCGATCAATTAAAACGTACCGAAACGCGGAACCCTTGTTTGAGTATACTCGTGTTCATCCTTTAAAGAATTATAAAATCATTTTACTGATTCCCGATTCTTGATACTTTCATAAATCGTTTTACTAATTTTCAATTCTTGATACTTTCATAAATCATTTGTCAAATCATAACCATCATCATCATTACACCCTCAAAAAAGAAAATAAAATAAAAATAAATAATAATAATAATAATTATTTATTATTATAATAAAAAACAAAGGAATTAGGTTGCAAATATTATAATAATTTAAATAATAATAATGTAATATAGTCATGGTTAATGCTCAAAGAAGTCAACCTTTGTTGACTCCTAGAAGTCTTGAAGACCAAATGACTTTTACAAGATACTTCAAACAAGGTATGGATATGTAGAATATGCAATGAGATGATTTCGTACAATATTCCAATACAAGCAAGTCAAATTCAGTTGTTGGACATTGTGATCGGGAGAATTCCTCTGATCCATTCATCACAAGAACAATGCTCCAACATAACTTGCACCAACTTGAGATATGAGTTTGATTAGCTTGAATCTCTCAGATCCATGGTATCCACTAACCGTAGCGATTATCGCGCGTCATGGATCCTTTGAAAGTGGATACCATGGATCAGAGAGATTTAAGCTAATCGCCCTCATATCTCAAGCCGGTGCAAGTTATGTTAGTGATATCTGTCATCTTCTTCTTCAACTTGCATCCTCTTGATCTTCACACTTGCTTTTGGAGCTCTGATCTTCTTCCTATTATCTTTGTGTATCACAACTTAAAGCTTTGATCATGGGTCACATGATTGTGTTTATGTTCTGTTATAAGATGAGACGAATGTTGCGTGTCATGAGTTCGACCAAGATGACACTTCTAGGAGATTCATGAAGATATTCATTAAGACCTTTGTAGAGGGTCACTATTCATATATAAAGAACATTAAGTAACCAATTGCCAAAGGGTCACTATTTATCAGAGTTTCCAACCACTACGAAATTTATCTACTAACAGTGGTGTGGTCTACCTTTTTGCTTATGATCCAACGCCAAATCTCATTAAATTAACGAATGATCCAGAGCAAGTTGTTGTCGGGGATATATCTGTCAACGATGAAGGCAACCTGAAACAACCGGATGGTTGGTAGCTCTAGGTAAGAACATTGTAGATGATGATGATAATAACTTCTCTTCAGATTCTGATTGCACCGGTGGAATTGGAATTGGAATTAATATTAGGAATTGGAGTGGACAAACTGAGGCCTAAGGTGAATCCGTTTGGTGATGGTAAACCTAGAGAGGTTTTGCTTCAGGAGAAAGGTGTGGATTATCGGAATTTAATACTTAGAGATGACACCCGAAGCTTTAGACTCCAAGCGGATCCCTTGATTGACAACTCACCTCCCGTAGAACATAGGCCTCAACAAAGTTTGATCAATTCGTGTTTTTCACTTATTTAATGAAATTTAAAGCGCATACCGCATTCAAAATGGCTTTTTTTCTAAAATTAGAAAAAATATAACAACATTAACAACTAACAAAAATATTGTAGAACAAAAGAAGAAAGTGTTCTTCTCTGTTACCAAGCATGTCAAGAAATGATAATTTTCAAATATTAATGGTGGTGAACAGTTGTTAGGAATTTAATTCTTAGAGATGATAAAGGATAACGAAGATTAATGTTGTATTTTTCCCGAAAGTACCGAATCTATTGTTCAAGCTTCCTGAATCTATTGTTAAAACTTTTTTAAATAATTATATTAAAAAAATAAAAAACAAATAAAAACCAATTCAAAACACCAAAAAATACCCCAAAATAAAACTTTGATCCAAAGCTAGGCGCTTTGGTTCAAAAAATTCAACTTTTCCCTGCCACCTCGTACACTTTGGTTGATTTGACCCGAAGCGCCTCGCTTTGACCAAAGCGAGGCGCCTAGGGGGGGGGGGGTTAAATAGAAGGGTGAGGGTGCGAATAGCTGGAGCCTTGTAGAATCATTTGCACTATTAAGCAAGTTATTGTTTGAGAGAGTGCAATTCGGGGGTGGATAACAAAAAAAAGCAAAAATGGTGAAGCATCTATCTCATTTGGCGGCTTCAATCATTTGCTTTTTACACAATCTGAAAAGTTCTTACACACCTCTTTGGAAGCCGCTGACTGAGATGGAGACATCAATGAAATCGCTAATTGAAATAGAGGCTTCATCAAAAACATAAATAAATTAATAAAATACCATATTTATCAAATAAATTAATTAATTAATAAAATACCCATTCCAACCAAATTCTCCCGAAGTCATATGCTACTAGGTATTAGTTGCCCGCGCTTCGCCGCTGGTGCGGCTGTTGTGCGAAACGCGGCGAGAGCTCCTATTGCGTTGAGTGTTTGGCGGACGTTAAAAATCGCGCGTCGCTGTGGGAGCTCCTGTTGCGTGGAGGGTTTCGTGGACATAAAAGATAATATTAAGTGACTGTTATTCTTGCGTGAGCTTCAAAAAAATACTCGCGGCTAAAAGCTAAAAGTTTGGTGGTCAAAGTTTGAAATCCTAAAAGCTAAAATTTTGGCCAAAGTGCAATGCAAGTTTAAAAAAGTTGAGTGGTCAAAGTTTGAAATCCTAAAAGCTAAAAGTTTGGTAGTCAAAGTTTGAAATCCCAAAAGCTAAAAGTTAGTGATCAAAGTTTTAAATCCTAAAAGCTAAAAGTTTGTTCGTCTAAGTTTGGTGGTCAAATTAGAAGAAAATAAAGTTAACGTAAAAGTTAGTGGCCAATATATATTAGGTGGTCAAATTGGAAGAAGAAAATAAAGTTAACGTAAAAGTTAGTGGCAGAAATAAAGTTAACGTAAAAGTTAGTGGCCAATATATATATTAGGTGGTCAAATTGGAAGAAAATAAAGTTAAGCTAAAAGTTAGTGGTCAAAGTTTTAAATCCTAAAAGTTAAAAGTTTGTTGGTCTAAGTTTGGTGGTCAAATTAGAAGAAAATAAAGTTAACCTAAAAGTTAGTGGTAGAAATAAGTTGGTGGCCAATATATATTAAAACAAAGACACTGTTAAAGTGTCTTTGTATTAATATATAATAATAATAATAATAATAATCTATTAATAATATATATAAAAGAATTGAACATTGCTGACGTGGCGTGCAATGGTGCCTTCAACCTCTCGATGAAACTGCCACATGGCATTATAATTGAAAGATTTTAGTGTTTTTGAATTATTTCCTTTTTTAATTAAAAAAAAAATAAACATAAAACTCTAAATTTATCTCTCTATCTCTCAATTCTCAATTACTAAAATTAAATTGAGTTATTTTAGGAAAAAAGAATTTAAAAACATATTTAAATTTTTTCTCTCTTATGTTCCTCCCATAATTTTTAAACGTTAATATCTTTTATATTCGAGATTTTTTAAATAAAAAAATTACACCAAATTAACGAGCGTTTTATTATCTTTCCAACGAGTACCATAGTGCTATATAAAAAACGGAGAAAAAATGACTATTTTTTGTGGGGTTATGTTCATACAGAAAAAAAAACACAAAGTGTTCAGGTTATTCATTAATCATGTTTTTTCTTTTAAACCAGGTTCTTATCTACGATGTTGAAATTCAGCCCAATCGCCATGCTATCATTGGAATTTTACTCTTCTAAAGATGGATAAGTATACTTCATCAAGAGAAGCTAGGAGAAAGAATCGCGCAACACTGCAACACATGGTGTCACCTTATAGCAAGGTTATTTTTTTATTTATTTAATTACAAGAGTAATAATTATTACTATTAGTATTAGTATTATTAGAATGGTTATATTTTTCAACCCTCATCATGAATTCTACATCTATATAAGTCAAAGTCAAATTGTAACATATTTTAAATTACGTGAAGATGATTATATGTTGAAGGTTATCCTTTTAATACTGTATTATGTTTAATATGGTTTATGCTTTTTATTTTTTTAACTTTTTAAATAAATGTTTTTTAACTAAGATTAATTATGTTTAAGTTATTTACTCTTTTCGTGATTTGGGTTTTCTTCTTTTATCATTTTTTTATTAAATCATATTAAATTTTTCAACCCCGGGACCTTCCCGGGGTAATCAGCTAGTAATATATAGATAATTGCTATCCTTCCATGAAAAAGTGTAAATTTATTTTTGAATATTTCGCCAATCAAACCAACCCGCCCACCTGCAGTCCTGTGGGAAAAAAAATTATTTTTTGTTTTTTTTCTAAGTTTTAAAATTTTACCGTTGCTATTTTAAGTATTTTATTTTTGAACTTAAAAAATATGAAATTATCATAGTTGTTAATTATTTCTATTTTTTATATACCAATGAAAAAACCTTTTAAATAATTACTATTACTATATATAGACACTTAGGGTGAACCCTTAGGAACATTGAAGGTATGCTAAAATGATCGTGGTCTTGATGCATGTGTTTCAGCATGGATTGACAAGTTGTTTTTCTTACTGCATATGAAGTTTTCATTGATCAATCCAAGCATAATTGTTCTTTGCTAAACTAAACTAAGACGTACCACTTGATTAAATTACTTAGTTAACCATGTGATATATTGTAAGCGGTTAGCTTAATTAATACATACCAAAATATGATGGATTCAATTACTGAGTACGTTATGTAAAAAACTGATTTATATTAAAATTATATGAAAAAGTAAAGTCGACTAATGACAATTTATTAATATTTTTAACTTTCGATTTCATACTATATACTCTTTACCCATTTAATTTAATTCCTATATATTACAAGTAGAGTATGATTGGTCGTGTACTATTGGTTTGTTTGATGGTGACCAATGGTGTCCTGCCACGTGGCAATGTTGAGTCGAGTTTGTTTGCATTTTTCGCCAGCTTACGGTACAAGTTCGTTTTTGTCTTTGCCTTTAGTTTTCATTTATTCGTAATTTTTGTTGTTGGATATAAATGGTATCAAAGTTTAAAAGTGAGCTAGTTGTTTTTAGCATTTTTTAATAGTTGTGCTACATATTTAAAATCTTTGTCACGTTTTGGAAAAGTCTTTTTAAATAGTTTAACACGGTGACAATATTTTTAATTACTTGATCATAGACCTATTTTTCAAAATAAATTATCTCGATGTATTCTTGTTTTTTCAAGATAAATTATCTGACTTCTTATAAAATTTGGTTGGAATTGATATATTATTAATTAATTTATTTATTTTGATGAAACATCTATTTCAATTAGTGGCTTCTAATGAAGCCTCCATTTCAATCAGCGACTTCATTGATGTCTCCATCTCAGTTAGCGGTTTTCAAAGAGGTGTGTAAGACCTTTTTTCAGATTGTGTAAGAAGCTAATGATTGAAGCCGTTGAATGGGATAGAGGCTTCATCATTTTTGCTTTTTTTGTTATCCACCCCTCAATTGCACTCTTTCGAACGATAACTCCCTTTAACAGTGCAAATGATTCTAATTTGTAATAAAGGTTTTTGTTTTGTAGTTAAATATTGTCTACCCAAACGATGGCGATAGCCAGGAAGGACAAGCTTTATTTTTTAATCCGTTGCTAAAAAAGGTTTTTCTATAAAATCAAAGAAAAACATAGTTTCTATTATTTTAGATAAGTTTGTCCGTGATTTATCGTTAAAAAGTCCATCAATAATCTGTCTAAAATTTGTTGGTATAACTTTATACACGCCCTGCTTATTAAATGATGCATTTCGAGTCATTTTGTGATCAAATTGTGAAGTAGAATCAAAAGTGTGTTAGTTATGCATGTGAGTTAAAAACTTAAAAAAATGAATATGTAGAGGGTTGAAGATAGTTTAATCATTTTACAGACATGATCTGGTTAGAGATGTTCTATGGGTTGTGTTACGAAGAGCAAAGATTTCACCAAAAATAGAGGCTCTCGTGAATTTCTTGACGGGCCCACTTGATGGGCGGTCCACCTTAAGGCCAGCGGACGTTCTTGTGTTCGGATGGCGCAAGGCAAGCATGCGTGCGCGCGCTGAGCTTACCGGGGTATCCCCATTGGCGAGACTCCGTGATTCGGGTTTTGTGGCTGGACAGATAGTTTTGAAAGCTGAGAGCAAAAAAGTGGATAAACATGAAGCCGCTTGTCTAGAGAACCAGCATGTGTTTATGTCATTCGCTTTTGATACTTTTGGAGCGCTGGCCCCGCAAGCAATCAAGCTCCTCGATCGCGTGAAGAAAGTTGTGCAAAGTAATTCCCCAGCTACTAAGGGTCAATGTTTTATTTTCAATATAGTAGGTTTTCCAATACAAAAAGAGGTAGCGGCACTAGGTGATCCGTTTACCTACGTATAATTGACTGTATTTGGTTTAGTATTATGAGAACTTATTTTTAATAGAATTTTATTTTGTCGATGCAATAAGTTAAAGAACTATGGATCATCCAAGTCAAATTCAAACTCAAGTGCTAAAGTAACAAGGTAAAGTGTCGGTGTAGTTTTTAAGATTTCTAATTTTATTTTCGAATAAAAAATCATCGTTGCATAATAAATTGTTACTGATTAACATAACTCAAGTCATTAATAAATTTGTCATAAAGTCGTGACCCACGACTTTGGCTTAATGGTAGCAAGGTGTTGGATAAGGCTTTGTCTTTTCAAGTAGTGAGGAGTTCAAATCCTATGGGTGACAAAAAAAAATTTAGCTGTTCAAAAAAAATAAATTTGTCATAAACCAGTGAAACTTCGCCGGCTACTCTACAAACCGCCACCATCAACATGGACGTAAGTGGCAGATAGCCGAAAAACTTGGGGTGGGTTGATGGGAGATAAAGATTAGGAAAGGAAGCTCAGAGGTTACATCATCTTTATTCTCATTTTCCCTAAGACTATGGGGTATGGATCGGGATAGGGGTCGGGAGAGGATGATGTGGACCTTCCCCGAAGGGGAACACCCCCCCCCTCCGCTCCAGCTTCAGTGTGCTCGGGGAATTCTTCCCCTTCTCCCCGTCCCATTTCCCAATGTTTTTTTTGAACGTTAACATTAGAGAGAGAGAGAGAGAGAGAGAGAGGTGTTTAAGAGAGAGAGGTTTAAGAGAGAGAGAAGCCGGAGAACGTCGCCGGAGAAGATGGAGGTCGCCGGAGAAGATGCAGAGGCGGTGATGGGTGGTGCAGAGAGAGAGAGAGTGGTGGGTGGGTGTCCGACCGCCGGAGGCGGTGATGGGTGGCGGGGGAAGAAGGTTGTTTGTGAGCTTTGGAGGAGAAGGTTGTTTGTTTCTCTTCTTTTTTTTTTTTTGTTATATACTTAAAATAATAAAAAAAGGAAGGGGGAAGAAGGGGAACCATTTCCTCTAGAAGGGGGAGGGGAAATGGGGAAATGACGTGACGCTGATGTGGACAAGGGGGAGGAAAGGGGGAAGGAGACCATACCCCATAGTCTAATATATTTTTTTCGGATTACAATAAACTGTTCTAGTTTTCACCGTTTTCTCCGAACTAAAATTTGATTTAGCTTAAAATTTTAAAAATTAATATATTTGAACATTAATATACGTTTAAATATAAAATAAAAAAAACTTAAAATAAAACAAAATTTTAAAATAAATGAAAACAGAGGTCTTTTGGCCGACGTGTGACGGGCTGAAAGTTCAGGACGGGCTTTTCCCGAGAGGGATTGGTAGACCAGAGAGGGGGGTTAAGCTCCTTGGTGGGGTTGTTAGCCGAGATCCTATCTTTATTGGGGAGTTGGCACGGCGGCGGGTTACGGCTGCGGTTGACCTTATGAAACTCCTGCCCCGCCTTAGGGATCCCCAAAGTGAACTCCTGCTGCTCAGGTCATGCATGGGGGTCGCTAAGTTACTTTTTGGGTTACGAACTTGTCAACCCCACTTGATGGTGGATGCGGTATCCCTTTTCGATGATGGCCTCCGAAGGCTATTGAAGATATAGTTGTGTGTGGTGGCCCCTTCTTCGGGGACCTCCAGTGGCGCTTGGCATCCTTGCCGATGCGTTTAGGTGGTTTGGGCCTCCTTTCAGCTCGAGATGTTGGGGTTTATGCCTTTGTGGCGTCTAGAGCTCAGTCTTGGAAACTTCAGGATCATATCCTTCGAAATAGTGGGGTCATCGGGCTAGACCCCGACTATCAACAGGCGCTTGAACGCTTAAATGTCTATCTCCCGGACTTTGATATTGGCGGTTTTTCTAGTAAGGACACCGCCCCTTCAAAGCCACAAAAAACTTTGGCGAATGCTCTGTTTAGCAAAACTGATCAAAGCCTGGGAGAAGTTTTTGAGTTGTCCTCCCGCCAAAAGGCGGTGATTGAATGCCTAAAGGGTCCTAATGCGCAGGATTTTTTGACTGTTATCCCGATTGAGGGTTTGGGTCAATGCATGTCCGCAGTAGAGTACAGGGCTATACTCAAGTACCGGTTGATGATCCCTATGTATCCGGAAGATGAGACATGCCCCATTTGCCGTAAAGCTTGCATGGATAAATATGGGGAGCACGCAATCCATTGCAAAGAGCTCCCTGGGTTCAAATACCGGCATGACTGGGTGAGAGACGTTTTGTGGGACATCCTGAGAAGAGCTGGGATTTCCGCAAAAAAGGAGGCCCCTGTAAATTTTCTCACAGACCCTGCGGAAGGGAGATCTACCCTGCGACCAGCAGATCTGCTTGTCTTTGGTTAGGAAAGGGGGAAACATGCTTGCGTGGACCTCACAGGGGTATCTCCTTTGGTTGGGTTAAGGGAAACAGGGTTTGTAGCTGGGCTAGCATCGAGAAAAGCGGAATCGAAGAAAGTGGATAAGCATGCTAAAGCTTGTGCAGAGAACCAACATGTCTTTATCCCTTTGGCCTTTGATACCTTTGGCTCCCTAGCACCATAAGCTATTCATTTCTTGACTAGGGTCCAACGGGTCGTCCACAACAACAGTTCATCTCCAGGGGGCAAGGATTTGTCTTTGGTAGACTAGGTTTCGCTATCCAAAAAGGGGTGGCGGCGCAGCTTGTTGCCCGTCTACCTTCTATTGTAATGTAACTTTCGTATTTTGTTTTAATGAATCATAACCTGTAGAATGAAAACATAATAAAACTACAATAACTTTAAAAGTAACTAGCAGGAACCCACGCATTGCGGCGGGACTGCACGGTGTTTGACTGAATAAGTTTCAAATTTGATCAACAGTCCACATGTCAGTATTATATTGTTTCTTCAATTTATCGTGTAGGCTACAAGTGATCAATGACAGTATTTCAATATAAACTAATATTATTATTGTAAGTGCACTCATCGTTCACTAAAATATGATCGAAAAGGCCTGAGGAATTTCCTTGGTCAAGTTCAGTCTTTGCATTTCTGAGTCTTTTCTGGATCTATTCCAGTTTCCGTTCCTCTATTGACCAAATCAGAGAACTTATTTTAGTCAATTTGAAGACGGACAAACACAATATTGTTTCGTTGACACTTTGTTAAAGATAAAACTCGAACCTTGCACGAATGCACTTTTCAAGCTCCTCAAATGAGGGTGGGCAAACAAAAATGAAAATAGCTTCAAGTGAACTTGCCCTCACTGACCTTGCTCTTTGAACATCATTGTCAAGAATGCATCTCTACATAAAAACAAACTCAAAAGTTTATTTATATATTTATTTATTTTTGTCAATTATGTATGTAAACGTCTATAATTATATAGAACATTGAACACAAGCTAAATAATACCTTTCCAGCATCAGCAACCACATCAACAGCTTCTATGCTAGTCCCATAAAACGAAAAAAAAAGGTTTTCATGAGTCCTATGTTTGTAATGTCGATTATTATGATTCAAAACTAAACCGTTGTTGTGGAACCTTGTCTCCCTAACCAGCTCAAGGTGACTTCCCGCGATAAGAATAATAATATAACTCCTGAAAGAAAGCTGTGATTTTGGAATTCGACATTAGGAAGTGTTTTCACACCATCGATCATTCGATCGATATCAAGGCGCAACCCTTATCGACAATTTCCATGATTATTTGGACACTGTTTTCATCCCTGAAGCGCCTCTCAAACAGCTGCAAAAGACCTTGACTTGCTGCTACATTGTACCACACGATCCGGTCGTGAAATCTTGTCCGAAAGTGTGACGATTCTGTCCAGTTTATACTCCACTTTGGCAGCCCACAACCGTTACTATTTGGTACCGCTTTACCATTAGCTTCAGCTCCGTAATACTTCCTATGCTGACACCAAACATTCCGAATAGTGGCTGCTCCATACGCCTACCGCTTTACCATTAGCCTCAGCTCCGTAATACTTCATATGCTGACATCAAACATTCCGAATAATGGTTGCTCCATACGCCACAAATAGATCCGAAAACTACAACCGAAATGGTCGACACTGATGTTTTATTAGTTGCACTAATCTGGCAGGTTGAGACCATCTTTCATGCTCTAGTTTGGCCACAATATACAGCCTCGAATATCTGTCGCTCGTCCCCGTCATTCTCCTCTTGATCTCGCGGATCATATATCTCGCTATACCCATGTCACGGTGATTGATGTGTTGCTAAACGCATCACATTTATATATTAGTTTTGTATAGTTTTTAATCATTTAACATTCGTTTATATTGTGTCTTAGATACTTATTTGTGTCTTGGTGTTAAACAGGTGTTCGTGGGCTAAAACGAGAAAAAAAGAGTTTAATTGAAGATGAAATGAGTGCACGGATGAATAAGGGATAAAAAGGAAATAAAATATGTCAGATCACTTATTCATGCCCCATGAATAACCTCAGAAGTTATTCATGCCCCGCGAATAACTGAATTGGGTTGCAAAATGACTATACTGCCCTTAATGAATCCAACTATTTAACCTTGTAACCTTGTTACCCTCACGAATTTATGATTTATTCATGCCACGCGAATAAGTCAGGAAGTTATTCATGAAGCGCGAATAACCCTTCAGCCCATAAAAGCCCTATTTTCGCATTTGAAACCTAGCAGCCGTTTTGGGACAAAAGGAGTCGACTTCCATAGCTTCTAAGGGACGAATTGGAGCACTTTTTGCAGATCCTTTCATTCCGGTTGATTTTCAGAGCGATCTAAAACAAGTTTTGAAGCTGAAATCATGAATATGCGCGGCTAATCCTTTCGCGGTTCTCTCCGGGTGAACGATTTGGGTACTTTATAAATTGTTTTATGTTTGATACTTGCTATTTGGATCAGATTTTGTGAACACCTTAAAGTTCTTTGCGTCTGATTGTTTGTTTGACTAATCTAGACAGTTTGATTAATTAATATTATTGCATTATGTTATCGTATCTTGGTTTTCTTGCACTAGGATTAATTTAACTTTGCAATTAATGTTATGATAGCTGAATTGGGTCGAACAACTTAAACAAAGTCATGTCTATGTGATTTCCTATATAGGGTAATAATAGAATTCATTTGATAATTACCGAATCAGAAACTCGGAGTGACCGTTTTCTTTATATTATTGTTTTTAATCAAACTTTAATCAATCTTTTCTTGCAAGCAAAGCAGCACCTTAGTTTAATCTTCATAATTTTATTAGTTTTTCTATTATTATAATTAAAAAATTGTTATTAACACTAACCACAGACTCCTCGTGGTTCGACAACCCTACTCCCTATATTGCAGTCCTTGTAGCTAAGAAGTTGTTTTTATTTAGTTTTTGATTAGCACTTCGACAAGCGATTAGTCATGCCATCTTCGTTTTTGTTATGTGCCTCAGTAGAAAATTGTCAACAATTAGCACGTATATTAGCTTCTTAATATCGTAAACTAAATGCCAAGTGTTCAAAATATGTCCTATATCCATATAAATTTATAAACCATGTGACTCTTCCTCAAGTTCACCTTAATAATGTGATAACAAACATTAACGAAATCAACATGAAATACATAATTAAAAATATTAAAACTCAATAATCTCAACCTTGATGACCACCTTAGCCTGGATTACTCCACTCCTATCATCTACAATCATTAAATAACTACAAAATATAAACACAATACACAAACATTTCAATTAAACTGTAAATTAGGGTTACCCGATTGACAGAGAATAGTGAGGTTGTGGTGGCGGCGGCGGTATATGATGTGAAAGAGGAATAAAATGACGATTAAAATGGCGGGGAAGGTGGTTGTGGAGCCTATTGTGGCGGCGAGTTGTACCTAAAGTGACCGTACACAGATGTGCGACCATCGCTACCATTCATCAACCATAGGTCTACCATAAGCAACACCATCAATTGGTAATACGTAGATCAATGGTCAATGGCACCATCAAGGTCAAACATTAATGAAATCAACATGAAATACATAAAAACCATCACCACCACTGCCATGATCACCACCATCCAGCATCCACGACTGATCCTACACACCGGCCAAAGTTTCCAATCAGACGCTATCAGCATCCAAACATTGTTCCCGTCCCAGAGGGCAAAAAATACAACTCTAAATTGATCTGTAAGTCACATGAGGAAATCAATAAAAATAACCTGAAACCAACATCATAGAAAACGCATTGAAATCTCAATAATTTAAATTCATATCCGTTTCCAACAAATTTTGTAACTGAACATGATGTAAGATTTAAAAAAAAATGGCTTCAATAAGACAGTAACATCACAATATTCTTTTTAATGCCATTAATGATTGAAGCACAATATACAAAAATATATCAAAGATTAATAAGTAGACAAACAAAGTGGCTAGGGGAAATGATGGTCATTTTACAACAAAATTAACGGGTAATTCTTAAATATATGCGCTTTCTAACACCTCCATCTTCGATAAACTCTCTAATGGCTCTCTTACAATTACCCAAATCATCACATTATAATCCAAATAACATCAAGAAAAGGGTTTTTATTATATGTCGTCGATAGTTCATGGTCGCCATCATCCAACACCTACCACTAATTCAACAGTAAGAACATAAGATTCTTAAACACAACAAATGAAACTCAAATGCTAAAAGCATAGATATAAAGCATGATGGCACAAACATATTAATCATGGAACTAAAGAGCAATAAGTAGTGAAAGTGTACTTCTATGGATATGTAAAACCAATCGATTATCATAATCATTCCAAATAAAAGCAACATGAAGGATAATAAAAAAAACCTCATGCTAAATTCAAAGTCACACAAACCCTAAAGCAATTTTCGTATCTTCTTAATCTATTAGAAAACAAATCGGAGGAGAAACCTGCAATAGACAAGACACATACCTTGAATCGACAGAGGAGAAACCCCATCCAACCAGCCTGATCAGAGAATGCATGTTTCTGAGAGGGTATTAAAGTCATGTAGAAAATGTCATATGGATTGCACATAACTGAAATTCCAGGATTAATTAATGTTAATATCAACTGGCTTACGTTTAAGAAGGTGAAAGGATGAGCAGAGAAAGTGCAGGGAGGAGAGGGGCAATAAAGGATTGTGTGTGGTGAGTTGCATTATTATTTTGTACAATTGCTATTAAAGGTGGTACACAAGGGCATAAAATGGAAGGGGATAAAAATTTGGAGATTACACTTAAGTCTCTTAGGATGTCATCTTAAAATGATGGTGAGATTACTTTGATGTCCATCTAGGATGCATTATATAATAGTATAGATATAGATAGATAGAATATACGACATTTTAGTAAAAAATAAATAAATTAACTAGTAGTTCAATTGGTACAAATACTCTAAGTGGTGGGATTTAAAATGTGTAATAGAAATATTGGAGAGGAAACTATGTGAGAAAACTAGAAGATTTTGTGTGGGAAAAATGGGTTCATTAAGTTTGTTTATATGGGTTTTATTTATTTATGGTTAATGGCCATTTAATCGTTGGGGACTAAAATGCCAAGCATCATAAGTTTAGTAAGGGTGGATGGGGTGGTTATTATCTTATCATACTATCACACCTAATCATCTTGTGTCACATCATTTCATCACATTCTATCATATTTAATTACTAAACCTAGGCGTGTAAACGAACCGAATGAACACGAACACATAATCGAACACATTTTTGTGTTCGTGTTCGTTCATTAAGAAATTTATCGTGTTCGTGTTCATTTATGTTCGTTCATTTAAAACTTAAACGAACAGTTCATAAACATAAACGAACACAAACAAAAACAAGTTAGTAATGATTCATCACAATTCAACAAAGTCTAATACATCACAATGCAACCAAAACCAAATGACGGGGATGAGAAATACGGCGGCGCTATGGTCTGCGAAAACGGGGATGAGGGGGACGGCGACGCTGTTGAGGCTGGAGTGTGGAGGCGGGGCTGTGGAGGTGGTCGACCGGAAGTAGAAGAAGGTAGGTCTGTGGAGTGTGGAGAAGAAGGGAGGTGTGACTGTGAAGTATGGATAGCGTCTGATAAGTTATATGGTTAGAATGTTAGGTTTAGGGTTAAATTTTTAGAACATATGAATTAAGATACTTAACAAAAGGAAATAAATAATAAAAATAAAGTTAAGTTTAATTAAGCGAACATTAATGAACGAACATAAACGAACATAAATGAACGAACAAAACGTGTGTTCATGTTCGTTCGTTTAATTAAACGAACACAAACGAACTTCCCGCCGAACAGTTCACGAACAGTTCATGAACGTTCGGTTCGTTTACAGGCCTAACTAAACCCATGTGGTGGTGTTCACAATTATCACTAAAACCATCACACTCAATCACCTTGTGACACCTCATTCCATCGCATCCACCACTATTTTTTTATAATAAAAACCAAGAGAGATAGTGTTTTTAGTGGGAACCACCCACCTGCTTTTTCTAATAAAAAACAAAGATGGATTCTTGGTGATGGGACCACCCAATTTGTTTATCTCCGTGACGCAGGTCACGCTTTTCCTTTGTCACGACTGCGATAATTTTGATGGGGCGGTGTTCGTGATGGTCACGGCCATCATGGCTGGTCCATCGTGGACCGCCTCGAGCCCCCTAATGATTTAATTATTGTCTTAAGAGCTATCTCTGTGAAAAAAAAAACAACAAAAATTCAACAAAAATCGTTGAACCAATGGGTGGTGATCCATTGGCAAAGGCAAAGCCTTTAAAACACCTAGGTTGTGGGGGGTCTTGGGTTCAAGTCCCAAAGACCACATGATTAAAAAGAAATTAACCTTTTCTAAAAAAAACCGGTGAAAAACAAGGAAAAGGTCAGCAACTTGAATAATGTCGGCAAGGTGGAGTTCAAAGAACCAACTAAGTTTTGCAACATTGTTCGCTATTCTAATAATATAACTTTCGAATATAACGTTATGGCATACTTTTTTTATCCTTGTTCTTTAAAGTAATGAACTAAACCAATACCATTCGAACAACTTCGATGGCAATGCCAATAATTGTTTCTATGGTTTCTTGTATATATCTCATTCTAATTCAGGCGAACAATATTGAGAGTAGAGTTGTATTCAAAATTTAAGTGTTTTTTTGTATTGTAAACTATAGCAAGTGCCGATAACATACTAGTGTCGTGACGAACCAAACCAATTGCGTTTGGCCGACAATGGTACCTGTATCAATCCTAACCATTATCAATATATGTTTTTATAGTTTTTAGTCAATATAAAACACGTGTGGTTATATTTTTGAGCATACCACTGTTGATTATATTAATGAGAACATAAAGATATAAACATGTTATTTAATCAAGTGTACCTGATTTGCTTAACCGTTCAGGAACCTCAGTAATGGAAGACACCATCATCTTGATCGGGTTCCCTTTAGGGTATGTAGTTCTGATGGTTTATGTGTTCTTGAGTTATGAACACATTGAGAGAGAGAGAGGGAGAGAGATAGGGGATGGCTAATGGTGTTATGTTGTTATGATTGTCTCAACCCTAATCTCATAATATCTCTTCATATTTATACATACCCAGGGGACACCCTAATAAGGCCCATCTAATGATAGTCCGCCCATCAAAGACATATATGTAATTGGGCTTAGGATAATATTAATAATTGATCAATATAATATAAATGATAATGATGGCCACAAATAAATATAATAAACATAATTTATATTTATTCTAACATTCTCCCACTTGGCCGAGTAATCATTTATTATGAGTATTACATTAGTCTGCAGATTAATACTCATTTTTAGTTATAAATCCAAAATGTAGCAGAGAAATACAGCCGTTAAGTCTTTATTCGACTTAGGACCCCCATTAATCATACTACACCCAAATTTAAAACTTAACATTAGGATCAATTAACGTTATGCCCTTAGTTGATTTGTTATATTATTGTCTTTATGCCATTATGCTAGCTTAGCATACTAATAGACAAACAAATCATAATGAGGAAAATTAATCATTAACCTTTAGTCATTAGTCATTCATAGTACGATATGCAGTTGTACATGGTCATTAGTAAAACCCTTTTCTCTTAGTTGGCCCTTAGTGAGACTTATGGGTAATAGACCTTTAGTTATTGGATCCATAAGCATATCATGAATTCATTCGATACGAAATCCTGATTCCTCTATTTGTTCTTAACATAAGCGAACAATAATTTCGTATCGAACTCTAGTGCAGCTCCTCTCAAACTGTTACTGTTCGAGAAATTAGGGCAGCTAACTTTATCACAGTAAGTCTTCAACTTAGTATTTATATGGAGTTAATAAGTTATGAGTCAACTGATAAATTTACCAACAACATTTAATGACCATTCTGTTGTGATCGGCAACACATTATGTCATGATAACTTAGGTTGTTGTTAACAGTTCCTTATGACTCCTCCATGAGATAGTTATGTCTGCTAACGTTATGATATACCCCGAAATTTACACTTGATTTCCTTTGAATATAACAAAGTTAGAATAAGAGTAGCCAATCACTTTAGGTTCTCACTTTTTCTTTAGATTATAGTCTCTTGTTTCTTAAAGATATTGTAATGTTCCATTAGATGTTTTTCATCAATCTAGACAAGTCTAGTACTAAGCAACATGAACAATATCATAAACAAGCATAGACTTATATTTACATAAGTCTTCTAATTAATGAAGCATAAGGTGATAATCTCATATTATCCTATTATCCCTTAAAAGAGAGCAATGTTGTATGTTACATACTTAAGGACCCACTTAGAGTAAAACTTATGGGATGACACTAATTTCCCGTTGGGTCTATCTCGGTATATTTTGATTCCTATCATGTAAGAGGAATCCCCGATGTTCATCATGTCAAAATTATGCATGAACAATGCTTTGACTTAGGTAACATATACTTGTTAAGAGAAACGTCATCTATGTAAGGACAAGTTTTCATTAGTTGCTCCCACTCATCTAGAGGTAGGTTCTTTAATCCACTTAGTTCTTGATGAAGAGTAATTTCATTATGATTCAAACACATTTTATGCTTGCATCAACCCATACATGGATCTTATTGACTTACAGACTAAGTGTTCTTAACCTTCAGTTTAGAACTTTCAGGTTGCTTAATGAACATGTAGGTCATTGTTATGGAAAGTTGTCTTAATGTCCATCTAATGTGGCTCTTAGTCATTATGAGCTACTAGGACGGTAATGATCCTCAAAGAAATCTTTTGTAATACAGATAAGAAGATTCTTTGATAATCTAATCCCTCATTGAGTATAATCTTTTACAATCAATCTTATGTAACAACGTTACCATTCGGATCTGGTTTAATTATGAATACCTTTAGGTTATTCAACCAAATCCTAAACGTTATTCTAAATTACGGAATGCGTTATGCTAATAATAGCTTTATTCCATTTAGGAGATTGATTGATACTAATGATTTAATTAGAAGAGGTAGGATCAGTAAACTTTCCAAACATCCATTTTTTTGTGTTAGTCAGGAAGGTTACATGATCATCAACTTTAATGGGCTTTTAGACCCAGATGACCTCCTGAGTTGAACATTGGGTTATTATGATACAAATTTGGCTTTAGTTACGTGTTTTATTTTCAGGTATATAAGGAGCAATATTAGTTTCTAAGTGTGTAAGAGTTGGTGCAGTAAGGTGTACAAGAGGAATAATCGAAGTTAAATTCGGAGTTAAACTTAACGAGTCTCGAATTTTAATGAGTCTCTCCCCCGCATCTTGTACTTCCGAAAAGTCATAATAAGGACTTGTACTGCTCCCACTTACCTTAGAGATCTTAATGAATTCAGCATGCTTAAGATCTAACATTTGGAAGATCCATAGATTTTAATAGAGAAAAACAACCTAATGATGTTTATTGTCGTTTCTCTTGATGAGGATTACTTTAGTAAGAAATCTAAGTTTGCTCATATTTAGGCATCCACAAAACTTTGTTAGGAGTACGTTAAATGCTAAGGAGACAAGTTGTGATAGAGCGTTGTCTAGTGCAAGAGGTGTAATTTCTCTTGATGAGGATTACTTTAGTAAGAAATCTAAGTTTGCTCATATTTAGGCATCCACAAAACTTTGTTAGGAGTACGTTAAATGCTAAGGAGACAAGTTGTGATAGAGCGTTGTCTAGTGCAAGAGGTGTAATTTGAGGATAGATCAAATTTCCGTTCCCCCCACCTCTGTAACTTTTGCAAGTCATAAGTAGGACATCTAATGCTCCCACTAATGGTCTCTTAGTATCTCCACATGATAAGTTTTAACGATGCGTGTGAACGAGAGTATTTCATATATTTTATACTTGATTTCCCTTATCGTCCAAATTTCATAATGTATTTTAAGGACATACTTAGAGGGAATCTTGTTAAGTATATATGAATTGATTTCTTTAATACTTTGGTCTGTATGAAACAGGTTAGATACAATCCGATATTTATCTAAGCTCCACTAATGTCAAATAATTATGACTTATGATGGAAACCCATTTATTCCTTTCGCCATTTAATGTTTAGGGCGTTTAACACATGCTTTAAAGTCACTGAGAATGAGATTTGATAGCTAAGCATCCTTTAGTGACCTGGTCATGATTTCTCATGAAATTTTGGTCTTAGTGGATGAATTGCATGGGTCTCATTTTCCTTTGCTAAATTCGCATTTTCATGATAACAAAGTTGTGAAAACGTTATTGGATCATCTAGTTTTATTTCATAAGGTTTCTATTTAGATAATGACAACAAACAATATAAGAGTTTAACTTAATAGTGGCTTTGGTTTGGTCATTAAAACCTTGTAACTATCAAAAAATTGTAGCTTTTAGTATTGATACTAAATTCTGAGTAATCTCAAGAATATCGTAAGGTATCATAAAGCTTCAACATTAAGATCAGTTATTAATGGTTAATAGACCCTTAATTTTGCCACTAATTCTCATCTTAAGTATTTGTTGAATTCTGGTAAGGAAATGTATAAAACTAGACTCAACCATCATGTGTTAATTGGAATTCATTAGCATTTGTGGAGTTAAATATCCTTAATTAGGAACTACATATCTTAGCCAGCTGTTCTCTCTACCTATGGGTAATCTCATTGCTTATGCCTATTCTTAATGGCACAATTTTGATTAGTAAGACTTTCCCTTTAGAGAAACTTATAGCTGAAAGTAGTACTTGTATTTTGTTTCCAGACCTTATAATTATCCTCTCTATGGTAATTATTCTTCCTCTTTTTTGGTTTAATGGTAGTAGGGTGAATAACATCAACTTTTCTAGTTTAATGCGTTCCTTTTCCTGTACGTAATTTGCTATCAACACACTCATTTTACTTTGATATTTCTGAGTGTTATAGTTGATTCATGATGCATCTAATCGTACTTATGGAAAAGTTATTATGCACTAGAAATTTATTGATTTTCATGTGTAACCCCTTAGCTTTATGGGTCATGTCATTCAATATTGAGATGTATTCACATATGCCATTTAACCATAAAGTTAGATTTATTTATTTCATGCTTCTTAGGAATTCGTTATATTCTTTCATTCCATAGATAATACATTAGTCTTAGGAATTTCAGAATCTTTAATAACTCACCTGATAGGAATTAGTAAAAGCGTTCTTGATTACCATAAGAGACATTTTGTGTATCCCACTTTCTTATGCTCAACATTATTCTGTAATATTTTATCAGATGAGCGTAGGAATGTTATGTCTTAAGAGGTAATTTAAGACTTAATAAGAACAAAGTTTAAGATAACTCTTCTTAGTTTTGATAATTAGAGTGGATCACTTAGTTGAGATAGTACTTTATAGAAGGATGTGAGATTAGTTTCGAGTTATGGGTATTGAAATAAGGCAGACTTAGATTATGATCATTATATTAATGAAGGATCATTAATTGTGAGGATCAATTTTGTAATGAAGACGTGATAATATCATAACACCAACATAATCTACTTAAATAACATGCTCTAGCTTTGGCTATACGCTGTTCATTTAAGTATTAAATTGCCGACAGTGAATGTAACCCATCACCTTTGGGCAAAAGTGAGACATTCAAAGTCCTAATGCAATACGCTCAATTCACCAACATAATCTGTTACACATCACCTTTGGGCAGAAGTGAAACCTTATGGCACTTATGTGAACGAGCTACAATGCTTAACGAGATCTTTATAACGAACTAATGTGACACATCACCTTTGGGCAGAAGTGACACCTCAAAATGTTATTGCAAGTTAAGCAAGGTTTTGTAATGTTTTGAATAAACTTGATACATTAGGTTTTATCAAAACTGTAAATTTTATTAGAGATCCCGAAAAATAATGGGTTCTCAATAATCTTATGAGTTCCCGAAAAATGAAGAGTTCTCGAATTAGCTTATGAGTTCTCGAAATAATGGGTTCTCAAAGAAGAAAAAAAAATTATATGAGTTCTCGAATAGCATAAGGGGTTCTCGGAAAAATAATGAGTTCCCTGAAAACTTATGAGATCTCGAATAACATAAGGGGTTCTCGAAATTATGAGTTCTCGAAAGTGATGAGTTCCCGGAAGACTTATGAGATCTCGACTAAATCATGAGTACTCGAAGACTTAATGAGTTCTCAGATATCATAATGAGTTCTCGAATATCAAAATTAGTTCTCGATTTACTGATGAGTTCTCTAATATATTATGAGTACTCGAATAACTTATGTTTTCGGATAACTTTAATAGTTCTCGGATTCTTTAATAGTTCTCGAATAAATATTGGTTCTCGAATACATAATAGTTCTCGATAAATAAGTGGGTTCTCGGAAAAATTATGGAATCTCGAAAACATCATGGGTTTTCAAAGTAGAAGACCTTGACCGAGAACTCCTGCCCGTGAACCTGATCAAAAGCTTTAAACCGAGAACTTAAAAAAAAACGAGAACCTGAATTCGGGAACTAATTGATAATCCGATAACTTAATTTATTAATCCTTAAAACCGAAAACAATTATTATTATCGAAAACTAATAACTGATAAAGTTAGTGGTTCAAAAATTTTAGGGATTTAGTTATTCTGTTTCCAATTTTAGATAGGAATAATTATCTCCAAAGATTTCATAATATTTTGAAATCTTTGACTTTATCAACATGATTTCAAAATTCTTAGAGATTAAGTTTCCTAAAATATTGGAAACAAGATTTAATCCAATCTTGAACCAAAACATAATAATTTTCGGTTTTCTTATGATGTTCTTGAAGAACATCAAGAACATCAACCGAAAAACATAAACAATATAATTTTATCTCATGAATCCGTAGTTATCTCCGAATAAATTTATGGAGTGGATTCAATTTTTTTTTTTTTAAAAGTAATAATAGTATCACCATCGAAATAATATATGATTATTTAGTTACAAACTATAATATATATTTCGAGAACTGGTGCCATAAATTTAGTTAGAAAACATATATGTTATAGTTATGGCATCGAGAACTGGTGACTTTAGTTGGAAAACATATTTGTAATCGTAATATTATTATAAAAATATAATACATCAATGGTGATATTTAGTTCATAATTCAATAAAGAACAAATCGATTTGTAGTAGAAGTATAATAGAACAAACCGATTTGTATGAATTAATATAATCAACATAGCTCTGATACCACATGTTGATTATATTAATGAGAACATAAAGATATAAACATGTTATTTAATCAAGTGTACCTGATTTGCTTAACCGTTCAGGAACCTCAGTAATGGAAGACACCATCATCTTGATCGGGTTCCCTTTAGAGTATGTAGTTCTGATGGTTTATGTGTTCTTGAGTTATGAACACATTGAGAGAGAGAGAGAGAGAGATAGGGGATGGCTAATGGTGTTAATGTTGTTATGATTGTCTCAACCCTAATCTCATAATATCTCTTCATATTTATATATACCCAGGGGACACCCTAATAAGGCCCATCTAATGATAGTCCGCCCATCAAAGACATATCTGTAATTGGGCTTATGATAATATTAATAATTGACAATATAATATAAATGATAATGATGGCCACAAATAAATATAATAAACATAATTTATATTTATTCTAACAACCACAACTTTATATTTTGGGTTCTCTTTGGTTGTTATACCAAGTGTGAATATCTTACTAATATTGATATTGTGATAACCCGAATCGACATTCACTAATTTCCACCAAAAGGACACTCCGGAATTCTGCTAGTTAACTTTTTATTAACCAGATAAAATACAATATATATAGCCTTTAAAAGCAAAATAAAGGTAGAAAACTAGAAGGGAACGATCTTGCATGGGGCCAATTTGCTCTTTCCGACTTCTATCTTTTACCCTTTGCGAGGGACCATGTTACGTGCATATGCTTATCACAAATATCACAACTACTTTTTCGCATCTTTTTCCTCTAAAATAACAATAGCAATTAACAATGCTAACTACTAAGTAATTACACCACGGAACAAAGAGGGTTAATGGGTTCGCTGATCACTAGAATTTTATTAAATATTATTTAATAAAGTATTGTATGAGTTTTCTTTATTAAAGAAATCGTGAGTTGAACCCTTAACTGAGTCGTTAGAGGATAAAGTGACCCCATTAAAACGTTTTGCTTCCGCCATTGAGTAGTTATACTTTTTCCCTAGTTGTACCAAATGCCGATGAAGCCTAGCTCAATTTGTGAAAATTGGGGGAGCTAGAGTGGAGGTCATGTGGAGGTTGAGGGTTCGATTCTTGTCGGAGCCATATTTACCACATGTGGGGGTTCCACCTGAGGAGATTCCCAATCCAGGTGGAATGGGTAATCAGTACAGGCTGGCCCAAGATGTTAGCCGGAGCTCCACCGGTTGCACCACTTGCCGTTCAAAAAAAAAGTTGTACCAAATAATTTTTGATTTTGTCAATTAACTTCAGATTATTAACCACGGATTTGATTCTTGATTGACACGTGTCATTAACATTGTCGGTTGTACTGTTTATTTGACGGTTATAAATATTTGGAACTCAAACTAGGAAAGTTTTGCAAAGTAAGATAAAGTTGTGAAAAAAGATGTAGAACAAAAAGTTAAGATCGGCCATGGGATGAGTACGATGGGGCATGATGGAGGTGGTCCTTTGAAATGAAATTAAAAGACACTTTTGTGTCCAACTTTTATTATTCTTGTTTGTGAAAAAGTGGTAAAGTATTACAATAATCAAACAAGACAAAAACCGAATTCACCACATTAGACTTGGTGAAAGTTGTTATGTATGTGTAATTTATGTTTTGTGTTAAAGCATGTTACATTATTTATTTAATGTTGATAACACATGAATCATGTGTTTGTTGAGTTTATTTGATATAAAATCATGGTGTCTAAAATATCAAGAAAAATAAATGTTATGAAGTTATGACAATCGTGTAGCTTTAGATTGGGGGTAGGATCAAATACACAGTGAAAGAAAAATAGGAAGTTGTAGGAAGGGTATCAAACGGACTCCGATTCAACTCATTCAAGCGGCATTGAAATCGTCTTATCGAACCCTAAGACGTTCGTTTTTTGGTCTTCGTTTTTTTGGGGTTTTAGCTTGTAGTTTTTAGAATATGCGTTATATCATTGTGTCTTTTATATACCATTGTGTCTTTTTCTTATTTTCATAATTGTGTCATTTTTTCAATTCATTGTGTCTTTTTTCTTCAGCATTGTGTTATATTTTTTTGGCACTGTGTTATATTTTGTGACTCATTGTGTCATATTTCATGATCTATTGTGATTTTTGTATCATTCTCACCCTTCTCATTTTTTGTAGCCTTTGTAAAATAACTCAACCCTTAGATTGGGTTATCTTTAGAAGTGCTTAAAAACTAATGTATAGGGCAATGAGGTTCTCTAGGAGTTTAATTGTGTGTCGATGGACCTAGTTGTCTCACTAGGCGTTAACCTTCGATGCTTGATGGTTGGGCTATGATGATTAGATAATCAAGAAACAATAAATATACTGTTAGAACCCAAAATATGGGAACTAAATATACTGAAATTGATATGATAATTGGCCCGATTCGAGAGGGGCTAGTCTCCTTTTACAATAATATTACTGATAAAACTTGAATGAGAAAAACAAAGGAAATGAGCAGCTATTTATTCTACTAACTGGGAAGTTACAAAGCTGCCATTACTTCCCTGCTAGCTTATTTCTAGGAATTACTTAGACTTTGACTATATTGGTCAAATGCTTAATTTTAGGAAAGACTTTGACTGCTTAATTCTGGTAAAGACTTTGACCGAGTGGGTCAAGACGAAACCTGAAAACCCATTGAATCTGCTCCATGGATCCTCCAGCCTCTTTATTGAACCCAGATCCATTTTTCTTTCGGGTGTACACTTTAAGTGGAAACTTATCATTACTTCCCGCCCGAAAAGACGACTTGTCCTCAAGGCGAAACAGAGGAAATTGCTCCTTTAGCAAGTCGTAGTTTTCCCATGTGGCTTCTTCAAGAGGACGATCAACCCAAGAAACCAACAATTCTAACACATGTTGCCCAGCCTCTAAAACCCAACGATGGCGAAGTACTGTCGCAGGTTGAAGGTCAATTACCCAATCTTTAGTGATAGGTAATGGTGCTAAAGGTGTAGACGGAGTCTGACCGCGTGCTGGTTTTAACATAGAAATATGGAAAACGGGGTGTACACGTGCATTAGGTGGCAGCTCGAGTTCGTAAGCGACAGGCCCAATTTTGCGGCTAATAAGGTACGGACCAAAAAAACGTGGGGAGAGCTTTTCGCACCTCCGTTTAGCTAAGGTTTTCTGGCGATAGGGCTGGATTTTTAGAAACACGCTGTCCCCAACCTGAAACGAAATCTCACGTCGTTTCAGATCTGCTTGACTTTTCATTCTATCTTGGGCTTTCTGCAAATTGGCCCGAAGTAAGCCCAACATGTCATCTCGATCGAGCAGCTGCTGTTCCAAGTCAGCATTCATGGTTTCACCCGCGACATACGGCAAAAGAAGAGGAGGATCACGCCCATAGACCACCCGAAAAGGGGTTGTACCAGCGGCTGTATGAAAACTTGTGTTGTATGAGTATTCTGCCCAGGAAAGGAACATGCTCCAACGAGCAGGTTGCTCATGAGCAAAACACCTTAAATATGCTTCTAAACAGCGATTAACTACCTCTGTCTGCCCGTCAGTCTGTGGGTGGTAGCTGGTGCTCATTTTGAGCTTGGTTTGGCTTAAACGAAATAATTCTTGCCAGAAATGGCTGAGAAAGATAACATCCCGGTCTGAAACGATGGAACGGGGAATGCCATGTAGCCGAACGACTTCTTTGCTAAAAACCGATGCCACCACTTTGGCTGTAAACGGGTGAGAAAGCGCAATAAAGTGGGCATACTTACTTAAACGATCAACCATCACCAGAATGGTATCCATACGGTTTGATTTAGGTAGCCCCGTAATAAAATCTAGTGAAACATCCTCCCAAATTTGCACTGGTATAGGTAGAGGTTGTAATAGGCCCGCCGGGGATAAAGTCTCGTATTTATTTTGTTGACAAATCAAGCACTGTTGGACGAATAATCGGACATCATCTTTTTGCTTGGGCCAGAAATATTGAGCTGAAAGCCGCTTCATTGTCTTTAAGAAACCCCCATGGCCACCAGTTGGGGTAGAATGGGCTTCATGAAGGAGCTTGTCTCGAATCGAAGGTACATCCGGTATAACCAAGCGACCTTTGTATAGTAAAGATTGACCCGCAATAGAGAAACCTGGGCGGGTAGAGGGGTCAGTGTGCAGCTGGTGCAGAATGCGGCTGGTGTAGGGGTCGTTTGTCAGGCCCTGCTGTATTTCCGATAAATCCATGCATTGGGAAATAACGAGTGTGAGCAGCTCACTGGATTGGGGTCTACGAGACAAGGCATCAGCTCCTATATTCTCCTTTCCTGCCTTGTAGACAATTGAAAAATCATAAGGCATTAATTTCAAGAGTAACCGTTGTTGTTCATTGGTGGTAATCCGCTGTTCCAACAGGTGTTTAAGGGTATAATGATCAGTCTTGATCACAAAATGTCTCCCCAATAAGTAATGGCTCCATTTCTGGATGGCAAGAACCACAGCTAATAGTTCTCTATCATAAGCAGACTTAAACCGATTAGCTGGGGAGAAGCCTTTACTAAAATAAGCCACAGGATGATCTTCCTGCATGAGAATAGCCCCTACACCCTCAGAGGAAGCATCACACTCAATCGTGAATTCTTTTGAAAAATCCGGCAGCTTGAGAACTGGTGCAGAAATCAATGCCTCTTTCAAACGATTAAATGCTGCTAACGCTTCATCAGACCATTTGAACCCGTCTTTTTTAGTTAGAACGGTGAGTGGCCGAGCGATTAGGCCGTATTGTCGAACAAAGCGACGGTAGTATCCGGTGAGTCCCAAAAATCCACGAACACCTCGCACTGAGGTAGGGACCGGCCACGACTTAATGGCTGCAATTTTTTCATTATCCATCTGCACCCCTTGGGAAGATATCACGTGGCCCAAAAAAAGAACTTGGGTTTGGCCAAAACAACACTTTGAAAGCTTAGCAAAAAATTGATGTTCGTGTAACAACTCAAGTGCTTGGTGAAGGTGCTTAACATGCAAGTCCATTGAGGAGCTGTATATCAAAATGTCATCAAAAAATACCAAGATGAATCTGCGTAAAAACGGACGAAACAGATCGTTCATTATTGCTTGAAACGTAGAAGGTGCATTAGTCAAGCCAAACGGCATGACTTTGAACTCATAATGACCAGAATGAGTTTGAAAAGCCGTTTTTCCACATCACAGGGATCCACTCGAATCTGATAATATCCTGACCGTAGATCAAGTTTAGAGAAGACTGCTGCCCCATACAACTCATCTAGCAGCTCATCAATATTCGGGATGGGATATTTGTCAGCAATGGTGAGTTTGTTTAAAGCCCGATAATCCACACACATCCTCCACGAATCGTCTTTCTTCTTTACCAACAATATAGGGCTGGAAAAAGGGCTATTGCTAGGCTGTATAAAGTCAGCTGCCAACAATTGTTCCACCTGTTTTTCAATCTCAGATTTCTGGTAATGAGGGTAGCGGTAAGGGCATATATTTGGTGGGGTGGAGTTGGGTTGTAACGGTATGGAATGTAATTGGGATCTGAATGGTGGAAGTGATGTTGGTTCCTGGAAAATAGTGTGAAACTGATCAATAAGCGGTTGTAGGAGAGGAGGTATTATTGGTGGATCTTCAGGGTCAATGGCTAAGTGTTGGAAAGAGGCTGATTTTTGGGGGCCTGATGATACCCCTTGAAGTTTGTATTTTTTGCCATTAAGCGAAAAAATTAGAAACATCTCGTTCCAATTTGCTTGTACAGTGTTCAATGAGGCTAACCACTGAATACCTAATACCAAATCTGCCCCGCCAATTGAAAACGGGTAGAAATCTTGGGTAAGCTGAAGCTCGTTCAACTGTACATTAAGATCCCTGCAAATACGGTTACACCGAATAATATCCCCATTACCAATTTGTACACCGAATGGTGATACTAATTGGGTGGTCAATTTCAATTCATGAACCAATGTGTCAGAAATAAAATTGTGTGTGGAACCGCTATCTACCAAAATGAGTACCTCAGTAGAGTTGATTGTACCATTAAGCTTCATAGTGGTTGTATGTGATTTACCGAGTATTGCATGCAAACTAATTTTTGCCATATCCTCGTTTGGTAGCGGTTCATTCTCGATTTCAGTATTTTCCCCTTCCTCACCTTCATCGGTAGCTTCCAACAGCTTGAAAGTACCGGTCTTACATCGATGGCATGGCCCGTACTTGTCACCACATCTGAAACACTCCCCACGCAGGAAACGAGCTTGCTTTTCAGTGTCCGAAACTCGTGGTAATGATTTCTGCTGATTTGTACTTGGTGCGGATGCTAAAACTTGAGGTTTGGTCTCAGATGAAGGAGCTTTGCTGGTGGTATATCCAACCGAACCTTTTCCTGTTCGAACAGCCCCTAATTTTGATTCATATTCCAAGGCCAAGCTCATTGCATTGTAAACCGTATGAGGTTTATGGATACGTACGTCAGCCTTTAAATCGTCCTTGAGTCCATTCAAAAATACGCCTAGTAAACAATGGTCTGGCCAGTTAGACACCCTAGCTGACCGCCTTGCGAACTCCTGACGATACTCTTGTATGGTACCCGTTTGACGAATACTACAAAGGTATTCATCGGGATTTTGGAACTCAGCTGGACCAAAGTTTTTCTGTAGAACATGCACCAATTCTTCCCAAAATGAGATCTCTTGATCTGTGGACAACCAAGAGTATAAATCGAGAGCGTCTCCCTCTAGATGCATAGCAGCTACATCAAACTTATCTTCATCAGAAACATTGTAGTATTTGAAGTATTTTTCAGCTTTAAGAATCCACCCTCTTGGATCACCACCACTGAAGGTGGGTAGGATAATCTTTATAGAAGGACGGTGCTGATTATTCCGCCAAGAAGTCTCACCTTCATCAGACTTCCCTGAACCGCGGCTGGACTTTTCTCGTTGCAACTCTAGGGCAGCAACTTTCCCTTTTAGGAACTCAAATTGGGCTGCGATTGCAGCTAATTGGGTGGCGACTGGATCAGTTTGATCACTGCCATTGTCAGGGTTACCACGGGTACTTGGAGCCATCGTTTCCCGGCAATGGAACCAAATGTTAGAACCCAAAATATGGGAACTAAATATACTGAAATTGATATGATAATTGGCCCGATTCGAGAGGGGCTAGTCTCCTTTTACAATAATATTACTGATAAAACTTGAATGAGAAAAACAAAGGAAATGAGCAGCTATTTATTCTACTAACTGGGAAGTTACAAAGCTGCCATTACTTCCCTGCTAGCTTATTTCTAGGAATTACTTAGACTTTGACTATATTGGTCAAATGCTTAATTTTAGGAAAGACTTTGACTGCTTAATTCTGGTAAAGACTTTGACCGAGTGGGTCAAGACGAAACCCGAAAACCATTGAATCTGCTCCATGGATCCTCCAGCCTCTTTATTGAACCCAGATCCATTTTTCTTTCGGGTGTACACTTTAAGTGGAAACTTATCATATACACAACTACACATGTGCCAATATAATTTGATTAAAATAGGGAGTATAACAATGAATTCAGTAGTGCAATAGCCACTTGAGCTATAGCCCGGTGGTAGACAGCAAAAGCCGAAAGCTGTTTTTGGTGTTACCTAGTATCGATCAAGGTTTGATTAATTTAGGTTAGTCTTTAGTAGCACTGGCGTAGCTTTGTTGGGGCGGGCGGGGGCGGCCGACCCCCTTGAATTTTCGTGCAGAAGTTCCGATTATATAATATTCGTATAAAATTTTTTGGAAATATAGAGTTTCGACCCCCCGAAACTAGTGACTTCTGACCCCCGGTGACTTCCGACCCCCGAACCTTCGGGTCAAGCTTCGCCACTGGTTGGTAGCCCAATGGTAGAAGCAAAGCTTCTAGGAACACCTAAGGGGAGATCATGGGTTCAAGTCTCACAAGGAGTAGAAATTTACCGTTCAAAAAAAAAAAAAAAAACTAAAATGATACAATGACTATAATCTAACAGAAGAAAAGTTACAGGATTAGTAATGTAGCATACACAGAGAGTCAATACAACAATATAAAGGAAGAATGTGTACCTTTAAAGTTACAGGGTGTAATATCAAAGTTTGATTAAGACTATAAGGAGTGGGGGGGGAGGGGCGGGAAAGAGGGGGATGAAGCGCCATGTGGCACTTGTGGGACCCTTGTGGGGGGGAAAATAATTGTGGGGAGTGGAAGGGGGGAAGAGGGGGGGAAGGAAATAATATTATATTGTGTTAAAGTTAAAAAAAAAAAAAAAAAAAAAAAACCTGACCAATAGATCGCTGCCACCTCACCCCCACCCCAAGCCCCACGCCGGTGAACCCCCCCCCCCTCCGCCCCCAGCCCCACGCCAGCCTTCCCGCCCCACCGGCGGCGGTGTTCCCGCCCAGGAAAGCCTCTCCCGCCCCCCACTCCTTTCAGTCTAAGATACCTGTCATAGATTGTTCAGTTAGTTAGACGATTATTAGTTTAGTCATTATTTTTTTTTTTTAATATAAACTCTGTATATGTTTGGAGTTGTAATTAAAAGTACGACCAAATGTCTGTCGTACTCATGTTATTCTTTTTTCATCACCGTTACTCAGTGTGTCATGCTGAAACTTTGATTTCTTAAATCCTAGCCCTACTTGATGAATTCTAATGCTCAAGCGGTACCCGATGGCTTTCTTTAGGGGAGGCCGCCACTTAGAGTCTCGTTAATGACAAAATGTCATGCCTCAGCTTGGGATTTTACCACTGTGGGCCTTCGAGCGATAAGTTTCCTCTTCAATTGGTAATGGACCGAGTCACCAGCGTTGTCTGTGATTGCTGGCGTGGGTAGCCTTTTACGTATGGGTGTACCAGGATGGCCGACTTGTGTTGAAAGTTCTATAAAATTTGATGAACTCGGAAAATTTGATTAAGTGTAAATTAATTAAATGGTGAAAGGTATGTTTAAGGTTCACTTTACTTTAGCTGTGTGTTAGGGATTTGTCAATTTTTAAAACTATCATTGCATATTTATCCATTGTATAGTCCTATATAGCTTGTAATTCAAGAGAATATGACCGGAATACAAAATGCAAATCTATTGGAGATTATGACCATTGACCATCATTATTAAAGACCATTCACCAAGACCAACATGATTGACCAAGATTACTTCTCCTTGATTTGTGCCCTACCCAAAGTTTAGTCATTTCCTTTTATCCTAGACTTGTATTTCCTATAAATTGCAGCATCTTATTCTATTGTAATGCACCAAGTATCAATCAATCAATACCATCTTTTTATTCTATCCCTTTACTTCTTGTACTAAAAACTACCTTGCAGTTTTGAGAGTCTCCTGCTAGAAACCGAGCAGCCCTCTCGCTGCAGGGCTCAAACAAATAAATAATAAATAAAACCAAATAGAAAATCGCTTCCGCTGAAATTTTATATGGTATCAGAGCAGTGTTCCAGATCCTTGGAACAATCAGCTCAAAAAAAAATAAACAAGAAGAAAAAGTCGGGTTCTTTGAGCCCGCAAGAAAAAGAAAAGTCGGGTTTGTTGAGCCCGCGAGAAGACAAGTCGGGCTCGTTGAGCTCGCAAGAAGAAAAAGTCGGGTTCCTTTGAGCTCGCAAGAAGAAAAAGTCGGGTTTCTTTGAGCCCGCGAGAAGAAAAGTCGGGTTCTTTGAACTCGCGAGAAGAAAAGTCGAGTTCTTTGAACTCGCTAGAACAAAAGTCGGGTTCTTTGAACTCGCAAAAAGACAAGTCGGGTTCTTTGAACTCGCAAAAAAAAAAAAAAAAAAAGTCGGGTTCAAATTTTTTGAACTCGCAAGAAGAAAAGTCGGGTTCAAATTGAACCCGCAAGAAAAAAAAAGCCGGGTTCCTTGAGCCCCCAAAAGAAGAAAAGTCGGGTTCAAATATTTGAACTCGCGAGAAAAGAAAAGTCGAGTTCTTTGAACTCGCAAGAAGAGAAAAGGCGAGTTCTTTGAACGCGCAAGAAGAAAAGTAGGGTTCCATTAAACCCGCAAAAAAAGAAAAGTCGAGTTCTTTGGACTCGCGAGAAAGAAATGTCGGATTCAAATCTTTGAACCCGCAAGAAAAAGAAAAGTCGGGTTTTTTTTAAACTTGCAAGAAAAAGAAAGTCGGGTCCTTTGAACCCGGAAGAAAAAAGAAAGTTGGGTCCTTTGAACCCGCAAAACAAATGAAAGTCGGGTTCTAAACTTTGAACCCGCAAGAAAAAGAAAAGTCGGGTTTTTTTTAAACTTGCAAGAAAAAGAAAGTCGGGTCCTTTGAACCCGCAAGAAAAAAGAAAGTCGGGTCCTTTGAACCCGCAAAACAAAGGAAAGTCGGGTCATTTGATCTCGCAAGAAAAATTGGATTCAAAATCTTCGAATCCACAAGAAAAACAAACACTTCAACTTGAGGGGGGTGTTCGAAAAGAAAGAGATATTGCTTGGCAAGTTGGACGTTATTGACATACACGTTCCAACTTAAGGGGGAGTATTGGAGATTATAACCATTGACCATCATTATTAAAGACCATTCACCAAGACCAACATGATTGACCAAGATTACTTCTCCTTGATTTGTGCCAAACCCAAAGTTTAGTCATTTCCTTTTATCCTAGACTTGTATTTCCTATAAATTGCAGCATCTAATGCACCAAGTATCAATCAATCAATACCATCTTTTTATTCTATCCCTTTACTTCTTGTACTAAAAACTACCTTGCAGTTTTGAGAGTCTCCTGCTAGAAACCTAGCGGCCTCCGGCCGCAAGGCCAAACAAATAAAGTCAACCCAAACACAAAACGCTTCCGCTAGAAATTTTATAATCAAGGTGTATTTATTATGATATTTGGCCTGTCCTTGGAGAAATGTTAGGTTTCATTAAGGTACGGCTCCCAAATCCTGTGATGATCTAATTCTTGCTGAATAGTGAACACTTGCAATAACATTGGTCCAAGAAAAAAAAACAATAAAAATAAAAACCAAACGTGACGTTAATTAGTAGTGGCAGAGCGTGAAAAAAATCATGAAAAAATGAAAATAATGGGAGATGGACTCAATACGTATAGAATTTTCGAACGACAACGCGTAAAGACCGTTAGACCGCACTTGGATGTTAGGGTCCAGCCTTAGTATTTCTTGGCTATGGTTTTAGTATAAACTGTCATCCTCCAATTGATGATTCATTATTGCATACATGGAGTAACTTTGGTAGCATTCTCAATGATAAAGTTAAAACTCTAATAATTCATTTGTTTTGTTGTGTTTGTGTTACTTGTAACTGGGATAACTTGCATCACAACTAACGGGTTTTACATGAGTTATTAAAAAATAACCAGGTTCTTTTATCGTCCAAGCACGATTTAAGACCCAATAATCACAAATCATAGAAACACACATAGGAAAGTGCAGGCTAGGGTTACAAGGAAATCAATGGGAATTACCCATCTGTCCATCTCATATGCATCCGGTAAGCGAGAGAATACGTTAGATCGAGGTGGCCGTCTTTGAGAATCCCTAAGAATACAAAGGCTTTGGGTGAGTAAAAAAGTGAGCCCAAAATATAAAATATAAAAAACCTAATTAAAATTTGTGCACCCCACTGGAGAGCTGGTCAAATGAAAATTGAGTTTATTTGTTTATATAGGCCTAAACTAAATATGATAAGTTAATGAGTTTGTAACCAGGGGTGAAGCATAGTGGAGGTTTGGGGGTGTCACGATCCCCGCTGTTTTTTGACGAAATCGTGGAATTTTGCGAATTTCATAGGTAATTTTTATATGAATTTGAATTGAGTCCGGCTCTCTTCGATTTGATCTTCCGATCCCTACCAATCGGAAGCAAATAAGTCCGGCCCCTGCCGATTCAATCTCTAAGCTTCGCCACTGTTTAGTAGTAGCTAGATAGGAAAGATTTGTTAAAAAAAAATCGGTTGTACAAATGATACTTATCTCATACTGCTTGAGTATGATGTTGAAGTCGACCCTACTACACTTCAAAAAATAAATTAAAACAATTATTTTCTAAGGAAAAAAGTCGTTTGATATTTTTTTTTCCTTTAAATAAAAATATTTATTTGATTTTTAATTTCTCAAATAACAAGCTTGTGTTACTTTTAAGGGAAAAAATAATTTCTCGAATAACATGTTTATACATTAATTATCCTTGAAAAAGAATTTTTTTTCATTAAAAAAAGGATGTGTTTTTAAAGGACGTACATGCAATAAATCATGTGCTACATCTAAATTTGAATGAGAAATTTTACGGTAGAAAGTTGTATATCGTACAAAGTATTTTGGGTTTTGATTAAAATAAATTAACGGATGAGATTAAAAGATGAAAAATATACGTTGAGTTTTTAAAAGAGAAGGAGAATGGCAAAATAGGTATAACCCACAATGGTTGAGTTCCACCCCCATTTTTAAAACGGTCATAATTTTTTCATACGACATTATTTTTTAAAAAAAAAATTATACCATAAAAACAAGCTTTTCATTCTTTTTCATTTCCGTACCATATTGCTATACTTTAAAAAAGAATTTCTGGGTTGATAGTACTTGTGTCTAAATGTAAACACTTGATATTATTACTTGTGTTAAAACATGTCTGAGCCAGAACAAGTCTAGTTGTAATATCTGTACTTTTAATTTTTTTTTTTTTTTTTGCTGGGTTCATAGTACTAAATGTTTAAACACTTGCGTTTAAACATGTCTAAACCAGAACAAGGTTGGTCACCCACGCTTTCTTCATTTGTGTTTTCAGATTTCATTTGTGCGTAGGATATAGGGATTTAACTACGACGATTCAAATCGTTTTTCAAACTCAAAACTTGAAATGACTTTTAAACTTTTTTATTTTATTTCAACCCATAAAAATCCATGTTGCCAATCTGCTTTACTGTCTGGTTTGGGATCGAAGTATAATCAGACTGGTATAAAACAAGTTTAATCTGGTTCCCGTTTTCATCTCGGTTTGTATGCTTTATAGATTTATATTATCTCACATTCAATTTTGAGGCTATTTTTTTTATTTGTTGCGTACTGTCTTACATGATGAATTCATTATGACTTGGATCAGGCTTTGGACACATTCAACAAATGAAATCTAAACATGTTGCTTAAGTATGATTTGTCAAACATAAAATGCAAGAGAAAATGAACAAGCAACCTTTTTTAGCCATACATGTTTAAACACAAGTGTTTAAACATTTAGACGCAAGTACTCTGAACCCAGCAAAAAAAAATTAAAAGTACAGACATTACTACTAGACTTGTTCTGGTTCAGACATGTTTAAACTTTAAACGCAAGTAATAATATCAAGTGTTTACATTTAGACGCAAGTACTATCAACCCAGCAAGAATTTTTCTTTAAAAAAAAAAAGTATAGCAATATGGTATGGAAATAAAAGAGGATTAAAACTAAAAGCTTGTTTTTATGGTGTAATTTTTTTTTTTTAAAATAATGTCGTATGAAAAAGTTATGGCCGTTTTAAAAATGGGGGTGGAACTTTAATGACGCTAAGAAATTACAATCGTGCCCTGATTATCAAATTTAATCCTACGCTCCATATTGTTTCTTATACTTTGTACAATAACTCACTTTTTATGTTAGCCTCTCCCTAGAAAGAGGTGAGACTAACGTAAAAAAGAGGTTATCGTAAAAAGTATAAGAATGATTATTATCCATCGATTAAATTAGATAATCAGGGCACATTGGTAATTTCTTTGTGTCATTAAAGTTCCGCCCTCATTTTTAAAATGTCCATAACTTTTTCATACGACATTATTTAAAAAAAAAACTATACCACAAAACAAGCTTTTTATCCTCTTTAATTTTCATACCATATTGCTATACTTTAATATATATATATATGATGGGTTGATAACTTGCGTTTTATTGAGGGTATACTTGCGTTTTAGAAACGCAAGTTATAAAACTCTTGAAGGGTTTCACTAGAATGTCAAAAGTTATAAAAAATCAGACATTAAGATCATGAATGATAATCCGATTACCAGAGGCCAGACGTTATAAATAACATAGAGTGATGTTGAACGACAAAATCAAACTTCCATAAAGTCCAAATCTTTAATCTTATAAGCATCAAGAACCTCATAGCATGATGAATATGATATATGTATATAAATCAATCCTTACATGGAAGAAACAGAGTTAAATTAAGCACTATAATACTCAGATCAATGCAATGCATGTGCTAAAGATCAACTTGCGTTTTATTGAGGGTATACTTGCGTTTTAGAAACACAAGTTATACCTGATAAGACGATCTGATGAAATGCAAGTTATAAATGATAAAACGCAAGTTATACATGATAAAAAATAAGTTATATCCGATAAAAAGATGCAAGTTATATATGATTAAACGCAAGTTGTATTTGATAAAACGCAAGTTATACCTGATAAAAATATGTTAGTTATATCTGACAAAAAATGCAAGTCGTATCATGATAAAACGCAAGTTATCAACCCAGCAAAAAAAATTAAAAAAAAAAAGTATAGCAATAGGGTATGCAAATGAAAGAGGATAAAAAGCTTGTTTTTATGGTATATTTTTTTTTAGAAAAATAATGTCGTATGAAAAAGTTATGGACGTTTAAAAAATAAGGTTGAAACTCAACAATTGTGGGTTATACCTATTTTGTCATTCTCCTTCTATTTCAGAAACTCAACATATACTTTTCCCATTTTAATCTCATCCATTGATTTATTTTGATCAAAAGCCCAAAATGCTTCTTATCTTTTTTATGCTAAACTTTTTTTTTTTATAGTAAACTTTCTCATTAGAAAGAAACAGTATTAAAAATGTCAAAGGGGCAAAATAAGGTAAAATAAGATAAGACGGGAATGTCATGGACATAGAGTAAGACCAGGGGTAACAACCGCTACCCCTCAACTTTTGCGGCGTAGTGATTTTTTTTTTATTTTTTAACGTTTTATATATTACGTTACCTCTAAAAAAAATTTATGTTACCCCTCAATTTTTTTATGCTACCTCTCAAACTATTTTAGAACCCAACACCATAAACTATAGTCCACCAACTATCCATTATATACTAGAAAGCCCAATTTTTGAAACAATAAACAACCCATACCAAAGCCCACTCATTAAGCCCATATTTCTCACCCTTAATTTTGAACGAAAAAAAAAACACACCCCTACCTAGGGTTGTTCACAAAGCTTGCGGATCGGAGCTCACTCAAATTTAGCTTCCTAAAAGATCACTCAATGTGGATCGGTTTGAAACAAATCTGAGCCGGCTCGACTCGGTTCGTAACTAGCCAAATCGTTATTATTTTCATGTATTAAAGAGAGTGGATGAACACATATTGTATTTGCTTAAATTTGAAGCTTATTTTGTAATTAGTCGAATTTGATTTTGATCTCTAATGTATTAAGTCGAACTTATTTTTAAGGAGAAATGAAATTAAATAATCCCAACTTTGGGGGATTGGAAGGCAATAATCCTAACTTGAAAGTTGTAATATAACAGTCCCAACTTGTCAATGTTTTTATTCTAATGGTCCCAAACTAACCCCAGATAAGTTTTTCTGTTAAGTGTCAACGTGGCAATCCGTGTGGCACAGTATGTCCAGTTGGCAAAAATACGTGGGTCCCACAATGACACTTGTTTTTTCAATTAAAAAAAATCTATTAATTATTTAAAAAAATCTTTAAATAATAATAACAAAGAATTTATATATATATACCCCTCTCACATCTTCATCATCTTCACCACAACAACAACCACCTGCCACCACCGTCCATCACCACCATCTCCGACGACACCCACCACCACCACAAACACCACCAAACACCCCCCCCCCCCTCTCTCTCTCTCTCTCCCCCCTCTCTCTCACTCAAATCTGTGTTTTTCACATCAGAATCCAAACCCGCATACTAACAATGGACTCTTTCTTCGACCCCTTCAATTTCTTCCTAAAAGGGTTTCTGTCAATAAGGTTTATGTTCGTAACCCTAATTTCCACTGAAGCCGCTGACCACCACCATCTTTTCGTCAATAGGGTTTCTGTTCGTAACCCTAGAACATGAATAAACAAAAATTGGGCTATAAAATTTGGGGATTATGCAATTAAGGTTTCTGATGGTTCAGGTTGTTAAGATGTTGGTTATTTCAGGAGGTTGTGGTGAAGATGTTGGTGGTTTCAAGTGGTGGTTGTGAAGATGGTGGTGGTTGCGAAGATGGTGGTAGTTTCAGGTAGTGGGAAGAAGCCCTAATTGTTTGATGATGAGGGTGAATGGTTGGTGGGGGTGAATGGTGGTGGTCGGATTGGTACTTGGTGGTGGAGGTCTATTGAAGACGACCGACGGTGGTGGAGGTGTGACTGGAGAAGACGACCGGCGGTGCTAGAAGACCGACGGTGGTGGAGGGCAACAGGAGGTGGTTATGGTGGGTTGTTGTGTACTCTCTCTTTCTCTCTCTCCCCCTCTCTCTCTGTGTATATATGTGTGTATATATAATGTATACACCAACATATAATCACACATTTGTTGGACAGATTCAATTGTGGAGCTCACATTTTTTGCCAACTAGACATACTGTGCCACGTGGACTGCCACGTGGATTGCCACATTGACACTTAATAGAAAAACTTAACTGGGGTTAGTTTAGGACCATTAGAATAAAAACATTGACAAGTTGGGACTATTATATTACAACTTTCAAGTTGGAATTATTGACTTCCAATCTTCCAAAGTTGGGATTATTTAATTCTATTTCCCCTATTTTAATGTGTTCTTTCTTTTGAGCTAGTTAATGATATTTCATATAAATAATATTGAAAGCCGTGTGTATTTAGTTTTTTTTTAATCCAAGCTTAACCAAGTCGAGACGGGCTAGCTCGGTTAAAAACCAAGTCGAGCTTGAGCTTAGATATCTAGCTCGGTTTCAAATCCGAGCTGTGCCGAGACGGCTTGGTTTATAATCGAATTCCAAGCTTTCAAATGTCGAAGAGGATAAATCTATTAGGTATTTGTTTAACTTTATTTATTATCGTCTTCTTCTTCTTTTTTTTTCTTTTTTCGTTTTTTTTTTGCTTTATTACATTGTATGAATGTATGGTAAATAAAATTATAAGCGTGACCCCTAGACTTTTGTTCTGGATCCGTCAATGTACCGGATACCCTTACCCGGGACACCGGTGACGACGTTTCTGGACGGGTATTAAATACCCGACTCCCACACGTGTGGCCTTAGTTTTCGTGTTATCAGTTGCAGTGGCGGACCCAGGATTTTTTTTCATGGGGTGCGGAATCATAGACCTTATATAGGTCGTTTATCCATCAGGTGGCCCGGGTCGGTTCGGTTCGGGTCGACTCGTATACCAAAAATAATAAT
Source organism: Ambrosia trifida (assembly GCA_028751855.1). Taxonomy (NCBI): domain Eukaryota; kingdom Viridiplantae; phylum Streptophyta; class Magnoliopsida; order Asterales; family Asteraceae; genus Ambrosia; species Ambrosia trifida. The sequence continues at coordinate 11,578,450 of CM054131.1, forward strand.
ACTAAAATGCTGCTGGTGGGTCGAGTTTTACCGCAGTGGGCCTTCGGGCGGCGGGTTTCCCCCGGGAATTGGTGTGAAATTACTGGTGGATCCGGGTTACTCTCGGGGTACTCCTTTGTCCAGTGGGTACTTTGAAAGTGCTCGGGATTGATTTGTTGGCCGTTCAAGAAAAATATTCACATAATCACATTTACCTAATTACCTTTTGGAGTTTTGTTGTATTTGTTCAATTGTTTGTGAATTGTTACTGGTCAACGTCACAGGTTCCTCTTCTTTGTTTAGCGATCGCCGATCAGAAGCAGGGAGGGAGACATACAACTTTTTCTTTTTGTTTTTCTTTAATTAGCGCTCTTCTGACTTTAGGTTTATTTTTTGTTTGTTTTTTCATTTTAATCAATATTAAAACACATGTCGGCTTATTATAAACTTTGGGCTTGGGCTCATTCTTAAAATTGGGCTATTAACTAATAAAATGGGCTAACTCTTAACATATAATTATATTTTTTTTTCTTGAGGTCGGTTTCAAAAGTCCAAGGGGTGCGGCTGAAAAATTTCATGGGGTGCGGACAGGATGAACGCGCGTATATAACACTAAATTTTTTTTTTTTTTTCAGGGTGGGCGCCCGCACCCCTTAGGCTTGCTATAGGTCCACCCATGATCAGTTGTTCTATTTGCTAACAAGTACAATGGGGGATATATTAAGAACAATTGCTAATAATTACAATGGGGAATTTTCATTATATTATGGTAATAATTACATGGATCGCTTTGTCAATTTTTATAGCTGTATTAAATTGTTTTGCTCAATATACCCATTTTTGCAGCCTGACACTTGTTTTTAGTCGACATACGTCCCACATGGTTTAGATACATATGGCCTATGAGGTGAGGATGTTTAATTAGGATAATACAGATGTCTAAGGAGCTGAGGATAGCTCTTGGTAGATATCCACCATCACTATATTTACTTGTGGTAGATGTATCAGTTGACTTCAATTATCTTTGACAGCTTTCAACCACTGATATGATTATTATATTATGGGGGTTGCCGGGTTGGTAGTCTACCGAAAAAGATTGTGGTGCATGCATTTAAAAAACATTAATTTTTTTAGTGCGAGTGTTATAATTTTTTTTTTAAACGGTCAACAAATAATTTCTGTACAACTACCCAGCGGAATCTTCACATTATGGACAGACCCCCACGACCAACCCAATGGAGGGCCCATACGTACCTCGGGCGGCTGGCGTAGTCAGGCCCGCCCATGTAGTTCCCGAAACCGGGGAAAACCAACCCCTCACCCGCCCGTAGGCACGACGGTAAAGAATTGGTAAAACCCGGGCGAGATCAGGACTCGAACTCGTGACAATAGGCCAGGAGTCATCCATCATTTCTCATTATGTCCCTCGTGGGAATCGAACCCGGGACACCCAATAGGGATCCTCGATCCATTCACCAACTGAGCTACCTGTGAAGGATGAGTGTTATAATTAATTAGGGTTTTGTTTGATCGTTATTCTTTTCGTTAAGCGGTGTTCCAGATTTTAATAAATGAAGGAAAAGAAGAGAAATTGAATTAAGGAGAGTAAAAAATGGAGTGAAAGGAAAAAAATTAATTAACGACCGTGTTCCCGCACGAGTTGGAAGGATATGAAAAGAAAAGTAAGTATTTTATTAGCGGCGACAATTATTGACACGACCCGAACCCGACACGAAAAAAAAAACAGATTTGGGTCAAGTAACACGACCCGTTTAAAAAACGGGTCGGGTTCGGGTCAACCCGTATTAAATATGGGTCGGGTTTGGGTTGACGCATATATAAAATGGGTTGACCCGTTAACCCGTTTAAGTATTTAGAAAAAAAATCTATTATATTTATATTTTTTTTTCATTTCTATTTACATGGTTAGTTATAATTGTGTGTTATTTTTGGTACAATATATTATTTATTGGTCACACTTATATACTCACCATTAAACATTTTATTGATAACCCGCTTACAACCCAACAACCCGCTTGTAACTCATGAACATGTATGACTTATTTAAAAAATATGGGTTAAATGGGTCGTCTTCGAGTTGATCCGGATTTTATGTGGGTCGGGTTAAGGTTGAAATATTTGACACGAATAATAATATGGGTTGGGTTCGGGTTGCACATTTCAACCCGTCAACCCGCAACTCGTAAACCCGCCAACCCATAAACCCGACACGATTGACACCCCTATATTTTATGCTTAAAAAATATTTTCCTTCAAAATCTCTCCAATTTGGAAAGATGAGAAATGAAGGAAATAAACCAACATTTGCCTTCTATTTTCCTCTCTTTATCTCCTTTAAAAAGACCCTGAAACACGATTTTTGCTCCTTTCAAATCATTTCTTTTCCTTCATTAAATGAAACTCAGTAACACAGCGTTAGTTCAATTTGAATACGTAGTTTCAAAGTATGATCACATCTCCTAAGTAAAAATACGAATTATGCAGAAAATTTGATAATTTAGTTATACTTTAACTTGTAACGGAATTTTGTGATTTTAAAAGATTTGAATTAAGGTAATGGTGTGAGCAATGAGACGTTGGTCCTACAAATTGGATTCCACCTACCTCACTAGATTATCTAGTTAAATTCGTTTAATTTATGCAATTTCCGTTCTTGTATTCGTGACCACTAGAATAATCCTTGTGATGGTTTGTGCATTGGTAAATCTTATAGGTTAAATGGATGAAATTTGTCCTACCTCCCATGCATAATAATATATGACTAAAATATAAGTATATATAAGTAATATCAAATCCGAAAATCAAACCATGATACCAACCAAAATGATGGTTGAATATTATGTGTTAAGTTTAATATCATCTAGTTTTAGATTCCTCAAAGAGTAAATAGCCAAAACAGTTCCTGTGATTTGGGCAATTTTGCCAGTCCAGCCCAAAATCAAAATAGTTGCTTGAACAATCCCTTGAGTTTCACGAAATAAGTCAAAAATAGTCCAATTACTTAACGGGGTTAACTCAACCTCGTTAAGTCACGGGCAAACCACACTCACATGTCTATACAAAACCACCCTCTCCACCACCACTAACCACCACATCATCGTCACATGGCACCGTAGCCCCACCACCCAATCCCTCATCATCTCTTCCAACAACGGCCTATCTCCTCTGTTGGATCAGTTTGCTCTTTTTGCTAAGTAAGAACTTGCTATCTTGACACTTAAGTGTTTAGCAAGTCCTTGTAAATCAGATTATAAGCACAGCGGAATGTATAAGTTAAAGCAACACTTTTTATACTAAGGAAGAGTTATTACTCCCCCTTGATGATTGAAACTAATAAATGATAAGTATTTATTATGAATCTAAGCAGTAAATGAGAATTAGATACTTAGACAGATTCACAATAAATACAGAAATGGAATAGAACAGTGATAGTGTTTGAAGGATTTTTCTATTAAAATCAATGTCTGAAACAGGAGGTTGAAGCCTCCTATTTATAGACGTTTACATACATGTATCTTGCCCAAAAAGCAAGTACAGAAACAACAGAAACAAGTTGCACAAGTTGCAACATTGAAACTAACAAATACAGCTAAAAGTAATAATAAACAATAAACTACTGATGCAAAAGGGCGGTGGAAAATATCTGATGCTAAGTGCTGATGAATGACAAAACTACTGAAGAGTAGTTTGTCTTCAGTACTTCTGAAGTGAACTTGTCTGGTTTGGACTTCAGAACTTCTGATGAAGTTTCTTCTTCAGCACTTCTCATATCTTCTCTTCAGCAGTTTCTTGTCTTCTCTTCAGTACTTCTATACTTAGCCAAAATGACAGAAGTGAATTAGACTAAGGTTTCCAAAAGTGGTTTCACCAATCCTCTTTGTCCTAACAATCTCCCCCTGGATTGATGAAGCCAAAACCTTACTAATTCCTTATGTTTTTCTTCTGTCTTGAACAATCTTCCATATCTCTTTGTACATGGTGTTCTTGTGCTGGTTTAACTGACCATCAGATAGAGATCATCTCTGTGGTTCTAGATGTTGAATTGTGAGCAGGTCTTGTGTTGACAGTTTCTTCAGATCACTGATCTTCTTGTAAGCCCTGCTTGAGAGGTCTCTTCTTGTCAACAATACTGAGTTGTTATCAGTAAGTGACCATCTGATGATAGGTATCTTTGACTTGTTAAAGTCAGAAGAATAGGGAACCAGACTTGTCCCTTGGGTTGATGGTCCTGAGTGCTGGATGTTTTCAGTTTCAGATAGCCTCAGGTGGGATTCTCTTCCTTGTTGTTGTTGCATATCAGGCATCTGAACAGTTGGGAGATGGTGTTCAGTCACTACTCTGGTATGCAGCTTTTCTTTGATGGTCTTTTGTATTTGGTAGGCAAAAGTGGAAGGATCCCTGAATTGAGTTAACAGAGGTTTCTCCTCAATGTCAAAATCTGAATGGACTATTGAACTTCCTTCAAGTAGTACCATTTTGAAGTCAGTTTTGACATTGTCCTCTGCCTTCTTCTTCTGAGTAGCAGTTCTTCTTGATACACCAGAAGTTCTAACTACTGATCTTGAAGGATCAGCAGTTTGAAACTTCTCTGGATTTGCAGCCTTGGCAGCCAAGTATTTTCTGTAAGTATCCATTAGTCTTTCTTCTTTCCATCTGGATACTGAGGCTTTTGAACCATATCCTTCTGCTACTAACTCTTCTATTATCTGGGCTCTCTTGGCCTTTCCTTCTTTGCTTGTGGCCATTTTGTCTGCAAGCAGTTGTGCTCTTCTTGTCAGCTCTTGCATAGAGAGTCCTTTGAGTGTAAAGGCTTTAGTCTTGCTGTTCTTGGTAATGTAAGACACCAGTTGTTGTCTTTTATCTTGTTCAGCAATCTCATCAAGGCTAGCCTGCCTTTGTAGTTCAGCTTCATAAGCCTGAAGTTTTTCTTCATGGCTTAAATCCAAATCATCCCTTTCTTCCAGAGTTTTCCAGATCTGATCTTCTCTGGCCTTCTTGTTGGCTGCAATTAAGCTCTTCTCTAATAATTCAGCTGATTGAGAGATAGGAGAAGGGTTTAGTACAGTCATTGTTGTAACAGTTGTAGGCCTGATGGGATCAGATGTTGGTTGAATGGGAGCAGTGGTTCTGGAAGGTTCAGTTGTTTGAGGTTTGGAAGTGTTAACCTCTGATGTGTTGACAACTGCTGATGGTTTGTCAACTACTGAAGGATTGTCTTCAGTACTTTCTGATTCTTCATCAGAAGTTTTGTCATCAGAAGTTTCTTCATTGTGCCTTAGGGATTCTTCAGATGTTTGGGTCTCATCTTCTTTCTCTGCTGCTTCAATTTCTTCTATTGAGACACCAAACTGTTTGGCCAATTTTTCTTTTCTGGCCTGATCTTTTTGATCTCTTTCAAGGATGGCCACTCTTGCCCTTATCCTGGCTTGGAATGACTCCTTAGGTTCCCTGATCTTCTCCCCCTTTTTGGATTCATCAATTTTAACCCTTGAAGCAGAGGGTTGGGAGAATTGTCCTTGAAGATGAGCAATCTGTTTGCTGTTGAAGTCAAGTTTGTTGGACAGATCATTCATCTTGGTCTTGATCACTCCAAATTGATTCTTGATGGACAGCTCCAAGTCAGCTGTATATGTTTGGAAGTGATTTCTGATGAGAGTATTCATCATGTGGTACAGGGGACCCTCTGGGCTGCATAGCTGGTTCAGGTCTATGCTTGTTTGCCCAGGGAATTGGGTAGGCATTTGTTGTGAAGGGGGTGTTTTTGGGAGATCCTCATGTTGTACAGAGGATGCCACTCTAGGGGTTTTAGGGATTGAGTGGGCTTTAACCTGTGCAGAGGTGACTGGCTTCTTGAGCCTGGATACCCCTGAAACAGGACCTTCAGAAAGTGCCGTCAATTCAGTAGTTTGAGTGTGTGAAACATCATCCAAATTAATGGAATCATCTGAATCCCTGATGTTGTCCTCAATGAGGACTGTCTCAGTTAAATCATGAGCTGAGCCCAACTCAGTTCTCTCATGAACCTCTTGTTCTTGGTACTGAGGATTTCCTACTTCAGGCATTAAGCCTTCATCAGTAGTTGCCACATCTGAGGTCTTAGCTATGTTACTTCTATCCTCAGATCCACCACTGGGTGGTAACTGAGTAGTAGCAGCCTCAGATTCCCCAAGAGTCTCTAAAATTGGGCTTAAAGACTCTGGTCCACCCTCGTCTCTTGGGATAGGGCTAGAGATGTCCACATCCATGTCTGATGTAGTAGTTATGTCCCCTGTTTGTTGTGGTTGTAGGGGACTGACATAATCAGATGGGACCTTCTCTTTTAGCCCAGAGAGAAGTTTGGCAATTTCTATTGCCTCTTGTTCAGAAATTTGTGGGGTTGGTTCAGTAGTTTGGGCAATAGGTGAAAGTTGTTGTTCAGCAGTTTCAAAAGAAGAGTGTGTTTCAATAGTTTTTCTAAGTCTTTTTCTTTTGAATAAAATGGTTATGGGTGCTCTTGGTGGGGTTTGAGATGGATGAGACTGAGAGGGTGTTTCAGTCTCACATATTTGAAGAGCAGAATGCTCATGAGCATGTTCAGGCATCTCAACCTCCTGAACAGCTTTTCTTTTGGGTTGGTGGGGTGTAGTTTTTGTTGGCTTGGGCTTTTTGGCTTTTGGTGGTGTGAGTTTGGAAGATGTGGGCTTCAGGGGGACTTGTTGTTGTTCTCCCTGATCATCTTCTGGCCAGGCAGCCGGTTTGTTATGCCTTGAGTATGCTTGTGATGTTAAAGGATTTAAAGTTGAAATTTTTCCCACAAGCACCTCACTACCCAGTTCCCCTATTATGCATTGCATAATGAACCTTGGGTACAACAAAAACTTTTTCTTGGTATTATTGTGATGTAACACCAACTCATTGAAAAATAGTTTTGATGCCCTGAATTTAGTTTCATTCACAATGGAATGAAATATTGGTTGAAAAGTGGAGGGCATCTGGTCATAAGACCCTGTTTTTGGACTCAAACACATAATAATATAATGAAACAAAAGCTTGTATTTTGGTTCAAAATATTTTTTGAATATTGTAGCATGGGAGAGAGTACCTTGATAACCACACTCAGTCATGGTTAGGTGAATATCAGTATTAGCAACATGGTCAGGGGCAGTTACATCATCCAGACCCAGTCTTGTTGCCAGTGTGGCCGGTGTGATGGTCAGTGGTTTCCCTTTTATTCTTGAGTTGAGGGAAATGACCTCATCATCCGTTGTCACCGTCTCAGCATTTGCCCAGAACTCATTCAGAGTTTCAGTGTGAATTGGTGGGTTTATTGTGAGAGCAGTAAAATATTGGGATTTTACGACAAGATCAATGATCTCATCGTATTGGGACCAGCCTTCTTGTTTTTCAAGAAAGGCCCTTTGATTGTGTCCCTGTTTTAGAACTAGAGCCATGTGGTTTGGTTTTTGATCGAACAGTTGATTTGCAGGTTTAGGTTATTGAGAGAGTTTTTGAGAGAGAAGGAGGGATATTTTGAGTTTGAAAGGATAAGTGTGGAGAAAAAGGTATTTATCAGAAGTTTTAACCGCTTGAATCTTCTTTATTAGAAGTTTTTTGAACCGCCTTTGGTTAAAAATCTCTTTATCAGAGGTTTTAAACTTATTAGGTCAAACCTCTGATGATGGGAAAAGTCAGATTTGCCCTTTTGACTTAAACAGCTGATGAAGGATTACTTCATCAGTACTTCCCATTTTCTCTTCAGTAGTTTTAACAGCTGATGAGAAATATTTTTATAAATACTTTAATTCATAACTTCTGAAGGTTATTTTATCAGAAGTTACACACTTTTCAGAAAATTATCCCCATACTGATGTTTGTTCATCAGTAGTTTCTCTCATACTGATTTTTGTTAATCAGTAGTTTCTCTTTTTGTTTTTCAGAAGTTTTGTTTCAGACTTTTGTCTTTTTGTAAGTGAAAACCAGAAAAAAGAAAAGGTAAACAGGATGGAATCAGGGGTGGAAGGAGAAGAAAAAAAAAATTTTGTGATGTTTTATGCATAACAGTAGTAGATAGAAGTGATTGATGTAGAAGTTTGATGTAGAGTTGGGTAGAATCAAGTGTTAACTTGGATTCTAACTGATATGCATATATGTTTTAAAAAAAATAAAAAATAAAGTAAACACTTACAAATTTAGCATTCCAAGCATGGATACTAACTTCTGAAATGTTGATGTGTCAAGGGGCTTAGTGAAGATGTCAGCTATTTGATTAGCTGTTGCTACATGCTTCACCTCAATCTTGCCTTTTTCATAGCAATCTCTTATGAAATGGTACCTGATCTCAATATGTTTGGTTTTTGAGAACTGTACCGGATTTTGAATGATGCTAATGGCAGATTTGCTGTCTACAAACAAAGGTGTCTTGGTTTCTTTGATTCCATAATCAAGAAGTTGATATTGGAGCCATTGTATCTGTGATGTACAACTTGCAGCTGCAATGTATTCAGCTTCAGCAGTTGAAGTTGCAACAGATGTTTGCTTCTTTGATTGCCATGACACTAGATAGTTACCCAGGAATTGACAACCACCAGATGTTGACTTTCTTGTCATCTTACACCCTGCATAGTCACTATCTGAAAAAGCTGATAACTTGGTATTGCTTGAAGCAGGATACCAAATTCCCAGTGTTGGAGTTCCTTTCAGATATCTGAAAATTCTTTTGACTGCTATAAGGTGTGATTCCCTTGGTGCTGATTGATATCTAGCACAGACACATGTTGAAAACATGATATCTGGTCTAGAAGCAGTTAAGTATAAGAGGGAACCTATCATGCATCTGTACATGGTTTGATCAACCTGTTTTCCTTGATCATAAGGTTCAACTTATGTGATTGGTGTCATGGGAGTGGAACATGATTTACAGTCATTTAAAGAAAATTTGTTCAATAATTCTTTAACATATTTTGATTGATGTATAAAAGTTCCATTTGTTTGTTGCTTGATCTGCAGTCCTAGAAAGTACTGCAGTTCTCCCATGGTACTCATCTCAAATTTTGATTGCATGAGTTTCTTAAAATCATCACACAGTTTTGTGTTTGTTGAACCAAAAATGATATCATCAACATAAATTTGAACAAGTAAGACATGATTTCCAACATGTTTAATGAAAAGAGTTTTATCAATGGCACCTCTTGTAAAGTTATTTTTGAGTAAAAAGGTGGAGAGTGTATCATACCAGGCTCTTGGAGCCTGTTTGAGCCCATAAAGAGCTTTGTCCAGTCTGTACACCCACTCAGGATGAGAAGGATCCTCAAACCCAGGTGGCTGACAGACATACACCTCCTCTTTTATTTTTCCATACAAAAATGCACTTTTCACATCCATTTGATAAACTTTAATTTTGTTGGAAATGGCATAGGCCAGAAATAACCTAATGGCCTCAAGCCTTGCAACTGGAGCAAAGGTTTAATCATAGTCAATTCCCTCTTCTTGAGAGTACCCTTGAACTACCAGTCTTGCCTTGTTCTTGATTATCATACCAGCTTCATCTTGTTTGTTCCTGAAAACCCATCTTGTGCCAATTGGTTGCTTGTTTGGAGGTAAGGGACAGATTTCCCAGACCTGTTGCTTGTTGAACTGAAGCAGTTCATCTTGCATAGCTTGCACCCAATTATTGTCTTTGACGGCTTCTTGGTACTTCTTTGGTTCCAACTGTGAAATAAAAGCTGAAAATAGGCAAAAGTTGGAGAGCTGGTTTCTGGTAAGAACACCTGAAGCTATATCACCCATGATTTGATCAAGTGGATGATCTCTGTGTTCAATCAGTTGTTGTAAACCACTGACAGGTGTAGGTGGCTCTTGTTCTTCAAACAAACTACTGAGGTCTATAATATCTGGTTCAGCAGTTTTAGCTTCTTCAGTAGTTGCAGGTGCTGAAGCAGATGTTTGAGTTTGGCCTTCAGTATTTGTTTGATCAGAAGTTTGAGAAACTTCTGATGGTGTTGTAGTTGACTTAATGACTGTTTGAGGAGTCCATGGTGTAGGATCCTCATCTTCAAACCTTTGATCACCATAATAAGTAGGTTTGGAAGAAGTAACAGTCTTTTCAGGTCCAAAGTGAAAGTTGTCAAGGTCAAAGAGTTCAGCAGGATGTGCTGGAATAAGAGTGTGTTTTGACTCATTGAACTTGACATTCAATGTTTCTTCTACTATCCTGGTGTGAGAATTAAAAACCTTGTAGGCTTTTCTAGTTGAAGAGTAACCAAGAAAGTAACCTGAGTCAACTTTGGCAGCAAACTTTGAAATAGATTCCTTTATGTTCAAGATGAAACATTGACACCCAAAAGCCCTGAAAAAGGAGATAAGGGGCTTCATGCCATGAAGAACTTCATAGGCAGTCTTGGAATGTCTCTTGACCACAAGAATTCTATTCTGAACATAACATGATGTGTTAACTGCTTCTGCCCAAAAGTACAAGGGCAGTCCAGAATCAGCTAACATTGTTCTTGCTCCTTCTATCAATGTTCTGTTCTTCCTTTCTACTACACCATTTTGTTCAGGAGTTCTGGGAACACTGTATTGTCTAATAATCCCTTTAGACAAACAGAATTCATCCAGAGTTTTGTTCCTGAACTCTGTCCCATTGTCACTTCTAATGGTTTTGACAGATAGAGAATATTGTTTCTCTACTTGTAGAATGAAGAACTTGATGATTTCAGCAGCCTCATCCTTGGAAAATAAGAAGAATACCCATGTGAATCTTGAGTAGTCATCAATGATGACTAAGCAGTACTTCTTTTTACCAAGGCTCATAATCTTGACAGGTCCAAATAAGTCCATATGGAGTAGTTGAAGACATGCAGTTGTTTTTGATTCTTCAATAGACTTATAGGAGGACTTATGCTGTTTTCCCTTTAAACAGGATACACAGTGTTCTTGACACTGGTATACTTTCAAAGGTAGACCTCTGACCAAGCCCATTTTTGTGACTTTATTTATGGTTTTAAAGTTCACATGGCCAAGTCTCCTGTGCCAGAGATCTGTTTCTGAAGTTGATGCCCTTGAGAAGAAACAGGCAGTGTTGTTCAATACTTTGTCTTTCTCAATGTCCACTGCATAGACATTGCCACATCTTTTGGCAATCAGCAAAGTATGATCTTCAATAATCTTCTCTATCAACTTCTGGCCTTCTGGTGAGATGATCTTGCATGCTGTCTTTGTGAAAAAGGAAGAATATCCTTTATCACACATTTGTGACACACTCAGCAAGTTGTATTCAAGGTTTTCCACCAGATTGACCTTGTCAAACTGTATTTTGCCAGAGGAGACATTGCCATGTCCTAGCACATATCCCTTAGCATTGTTCCCAAAGGATACAGATCCTTCTCTTTGGCTGATAAAGTTGTTTATCAGGTATCTGCATCCAGTCATGTGCATAGAGCCTCCACTATCAACATACCATATGCTGTTTAAGCCCCTGGAAACTCTCTGTGACAATGCAGATTTTGAAGTACAGCCTTCAAATGCCATTAAGGCAAAGTTCTTTCTGCCATTGTCTGGTTCTCCCCAGTTGATGTCAAACACTTTGTTGTCTGCATCAGGATTGCACTCTGTGGTGTCAAAAGGAAGACTGCTCCAGTCAACATACCCTGAGGTGAAAAGACTTTGTTGAGAGGGTTGTTGAGGCTGTGGAGGATGTTGAGCAGCTGGAAAGGGAGGGATTGATTGTTGGCTCTGCATCTGTTGAGCAGGCACTTGAACATATTGTACTTGTGGCATGTATTGCTGTTGAGGAGCTTGTGCCTGTACAAAATGAGCACTCCCTTGAGTTCCATTATTCCTATTATAATTGGGGTTATAGTTATTTCCAGATTGTGATTGGTTAAAGCTAGAGCTTCTACACTCTCTAGCAAAGTGTCCCAACTTCTGACACTTGTGACATCTCAGTTTAGATTTGTCAAAACCAATTTTTGTATTACTGGTCAATCCTGGAAATTTCCTTCCTAACCTTTTATAAAACTTGTTAGTTTTAATGCTTAGCATGGCCAGTTGGTGTAATATGTCCATTTCTTCTAAGTCATCACTGCTAAAGTTTTTCAAATCATCCATGATAAAACATAGATTATCAGCAGTTTGACTTTGGTCATTATTGTCATAACCTGGGAAAGATCTTTCTGATGAGATCCCAGTGGTTATGTCAATATTGTCATAAGATCCATAGGAACAAGTTGGTGAATCTTGTCCCAAAAGTGCTGTACTACCTGGTAGGTAGTCATCAGCAGTTTTACCAGATGATTGTAATTTCTTCTTTTGATCAATTTCTCTCTCAAAAGTAAGTAATCTTCCATGGAGTTTTGTAAGAGTGAGGGAGCTAAAATCTGGTGAGGATCTTAAAACAATGGAGTATGTTTCCCATTTGTCAGGTAAAGACCTTTAAAATCTATGTAGCATAGACACTGTTGTATAGGTCTGACCATTTAACTTTAGCTCAGATATTAATGAGGAGAATCTTTCAAATTGTTGAGTCAAAGTTTCCCCATTAATATAAGCAAATGTTTCATATTGTTGAGCTAAAATCTCTCTGGTGTTGGCAATCACCTCTTCAGTTCCTCCAAACTGTTCTTTAAGACAATCCCAGAGTTCTTTGGCACTTTCACAATGTAAAAGGCCAGAGTATATCTCATTTGGGAGAGCCATTGCCAACATAGAGAATGCTTTTGCATCTAGCTCAAGTTTTAGGAAATCATCATCTGTATATTCTTTAGGGTCCTTAGGGACCTTGACATTAGTTTCAAGATTAACATTTACTGGTTTGTGAGGACCATATATCACAGATTTCCAACAACCTGTGTTGGTTTGTGACAAGGTATGTGCCATTCTCTTTTGCCATATGTTGTACTCATTTCTCACAAGCATGGCAGGTTTAGTGGCAGAACCAGTATTATGTGGATCCATTTTAAAGAGTATAGATTTGTCAGATGACTCTTTTAAATGATGGATATTGATAAAAAGTGAACTTTTGATCTTTTTATTGAATATCAATAAGAGCTTTGTGTCTGATTCTCAATTTGTTAGATTGATATGTGATCAGATAAACCAATGCTCTGATACCAATTGTTGGATCAGTTTGCTCTTTTTGCTAAGTAAGAACTTGCTATCTTGACACTTAAGTGTTTAGCAAGTCCTTGTAAATCAGATTATAAGCACAGCGGAATGTATAAGTTAAAGCAACACTTTTTATACTAAGGAAGAGTTATTAATCCCCCTTGATGATTGAAACTAATAAATGATAAGTATTTATTATGAATCTAAGCAGTAAATGAGAATTAGATACTTAGACAGATTCACAATAAATACAGAAATGGAATAGAACAGTGATAGTGTTTGAAGGATTTTTCTATTAAAATCAATGTCTAAAACAGGAGGTTGAAGCCTCCTATTTATAGACGTTTACATACATGTATCTTGCCCAAAAAGCAAGTACAGAAACAACAGAAACAAGTTGCACAAGTTGCAACATTGAAACTAACAAATACAGCTAAAAGTAATAATAAACAATAAACTACTGATGCAAAAGGGCGGTGGAAAATATCTGATGCTAAGTGCTGATGAATGACAAAACTACTGAAGAGTAGTTTGTCTTCAGTACTTCTGAAGTGAACTTGTCTGGTTTGGACTTCAGAACTTCTGATGAAGTTTCTTCTTCAGCACTTCTCATATCTTCTCTTCAGCAGTTTCTTGTCTTCTCTTTAGTACTTCTATACTTAGCCAAAATGACAGAAGTGAATTAGACTAAGGTTTCCAAAAGTGGTTTCACCAATCCTCTTTGTCCTAACAATAGTTAACTGGGTTTAGTGTCAGAGACGAATTTGACAAGAAAATGTAAAATAGAAGGACCGAGATATAAAAAGTTTTGATTTTGGACTGATGTAACAAAACTGGCCAAGCATCAGGGATGATTTTGGCCATTAACTCTTCTCTAAATATTTCTTTGTATGTAACATTGTTGTTTTATTTGTCATATTACCATCTCTACTTAATATAGTGTTTTAACTCCATTTCATCTTTTAACTTTTGACAAAGCCACATACAATTGTCCATGTATGAAAACCGAATCTTTCAAAATCAAATCATCTCTAGCTTTTATTAATAATCATTTCAAAACATACCGATAATGGAAATCATCTTCTCTAGAACTTAAAAGAAATTCATTAATCTGAAGGTATCAAACAAATTACTAGAGTGAAAGTCAATGTTCAAATATTACCTCTAGATATGATTTTAACTTATATAACCCGTATGTGAAGTGATAGTATTTGGAGTCTCGTGTCACTACATAAACTACTTCTTCTTTGGTCAATATTTCTTAATAACATTGCTGAAACACCGACTTGGCGACTTTCCAAACTAACATCTGATTTGGCAATCCAGATATTTTAAGACTGTTTAGAACATCCGGAGACTATAAACTTCATCTAATGGTTCGTTAAGATTTCCCGTCTGAGAAACACTATCTGAACATAGGTATTCTCTTTCTTTGCCAGTAAACATTGAAAGCAAATGTTAATTAATTTCTTGAACAACTTAAATTTTAGGTGTTAATATCTCTTTCACAAAAGTAGTCTTGATTGCTAAAATCTTGAAGCATTAAACGATATACAAAGTCAATTCAACTTTTAATAGGATCAGATGAGTCGTTGATTAGAAGATAATCAGATATCTTTATTCATGCATCACCATCATTTGTATCACTAACTTTTCCCTCGTCCAAATCCAGAAGTCATTATGCAAATTTTTTTGTTTGTTCCATATTAGATGTTTGGCTTACTATGGTTAATCGCTTTTTTTTTTTTTTTTTTTGTTAATATTAGTAGTTTTCATTTACTCTAGATGTAAAAGGAATTTTGAGAAGCATTAACAATTTCTTGTCTACTATCATTAGGAATAATATGTAGAATTTGTCTAAAATCACCACAAAAAACAATAACTTTACCTCCAAATGCAGTTATTCATTCATAGAAGTATCTGAATTAAATATGTCTTACATAGTTATATCCAAAGCTTCAAGGCATGTTTATGAACCATTGACGTCTCATCCCATATTAATCAATTTTGTTTTCTTTAATAAAAGAGGAACATCACTATATGCTTTTAACTGCCTTTTAAGTGACGTAAAGAATCTCATTAAAATTATGGGAATTAGAAATTTAGAGTGGTTACTCAGGTTACACTTTCAAAGAAATAACAATGGCGATATTTGGGATGAGGACGAGGCGACACAGATTGCAGTAGCAGAGCGTGAAGGGAGAGCAAATCAGCCCAAGGACACAAGCACCGTCGACGCCATACATATCGGGCCATCATGGAAAAGCTGGATACCATTGCTGCCAGCCTACAGTCATTACAGCGAGACTTTAAGCACCACGTAGCCCCCTACTCGGGTGCTCGCCATGCTCCCCGCTGTCGCCATTCAGGGTAGTTCTTATAGATGATTGAGAATTCATTTGTGGTGGTTTCTTGTTGTTGATAGATGATTCTAGTATGTGATTGATTATACACTTGCATGAACCAAAGACAGGTACCACCCAGGTCGTTTATTCCACCCACTGATGCAGCCATGCATCAATATCTATCCTTATTTTATGGTAGTTTTATTTTTCTTTCTCTAGTATTTAATTAACAGGTAAATGAAGCAGCTTCTATGATGAGACCTTTCTTGGAGGCTAATCATTTTAGGCGGTTGTGGGTACGTACCAATCACATGCATTCAGTTCTATCTAAATCAGGGAATATCAGTTTTTCTTACCTCTTCACTCTTTGCACTTACACGTCTCTTGTACATTTATAAGTGTTGGGTGGAGGCACTTTGCTTGTTTAATTACATAACTGTCTATCAACTTAGCAACTTGATTTCCCCTAGCAATACACAAAAGCACATAATTCCCCCCCCCCCCCCCCCCCCCCCCCCTAATTTTTTTTTTAAATCTTTTAGTTTACTTAAACTAAATATTGAAATTTGAGAGATATGATAAGTAGAAAAGACCAAAAATTATGCATAATTGATACACTTGACCTTACCCATATTCATGCGAGTACTTTGATCCTACATCGAGCACATCATTATACATATTTTTCACATGCTCGTTTGTTTTGTTTGAAAGATATTCATCCCTGTATTGCATGATTAGAACTTGTTTGACTCATATATTTCTAAATCATAAAACAAGTAATTGTATGGAAAGGATTGAGACACTTAAGACTCTCTATAATAAATAAAATTTATCTTTCAGAAAACCCTATCACCCGTTTAATGAGCACCAATCATTAATTTCATGGAGAACCAAATTAGCCAACAGAAGTCGTAATGTCATATGGAAAAGAACGTATAGTGAAAATAAGTTTTTTCAACAAGTTTTGATTGAGGATGTAATGCATATTTCAAAATATGAAAACTCGTATTGAACAACTATAGATATTTCTTTTAATTCATAAAGACCATCGTATTTTTGTTACATGTTTTCTAATATCTAATGACCATGTTTTTTTATTATTGTATCATATTTTTAATTATTTGATGAACCTTACGCAACCAGAACTGTCGAACGGTTAAAAAAAATTTACATCCAGTCCTATGAAATTGGAGCATGTAAAAATAATGAACAAAGTGAAAAAAATTATTGGACCCGTCACTGTTTAATACCTACCACCACAGGTCGGCTCTTCTACGTATTTTATATTTAAAAAGTTTATTGTTTTATACTTTTATTTACCACTAAAAATCATAATAATTGTGAAAAGATAAACCAAAAGTGGTATTGCATTGATACGACGCATGGCACAAGCTAGTGATCAGTGTTGCAAACATTGAATTCTTGCTCAACTTTTGTATTGTGGATATTGGAGTAAAAAGGAAGGAAAAACAAGGAGGACATGAGCACTTTTTTAAAGAACTCAAAAAAACTTTTTGTATATAACAATATATGCCGGATTGCCGGTCTACCAACCTGCGTGTAACACGGGTTGTCTATAGTAGTACTATAAATAATAACTTTAAAATTTCTTCAATAATAAGAGCACTCACATCACATCCATCAAATGTATGTGAGTGTGTCCACCAAATTATATGGGGTGAGTGTAAGTGGTTGTGAGTGAAGGAGAGAGAAAATATTTGGTGGAAGCACTGTTCCACCCTAGAGAGAAAATATTTGATGGAAGCACTGTTCCACCCTAAATATGAAAATCTATTCACGGGGTGTCCGGTCACAATGGAAGTTTGGCAAGCGATTTTTTCGTGGTGTAAAGTCCCAAACGTTTTCGTATTCCATATCCGGGATTTACTTAGCTATCACAAGACGGCGAAAGTAAACACTCGGGCAAAGAAGGCATTTTATGGGGTGGTGTTAACGACCTTTTGGCGATTATGGAAGGCGATGAATGATCTTATTCATAGTCAAAAGGCGGTAGTGGTCCGGAATGTTTTTGAGGAGATCAAGATCATGAGCTATTTGTGGATTACAACTCGTGGGAAGATGCCGAATATGACGTGGGATGCGTGAGGTAGATTTGATACGCAAAAGATGGGGTAGTTTTGGGGTTGTTTTTCCTATTTTGTCGGGCCCTTTTATATGTCGGATTGGTTTTTTTGGTTGTATTGTTTCCGGATTGTTTGTGCTAGCATCTTGTTAGCTTGTTGAAATAAAGTTTCGTTGGCCGTTCAAAAAAAAATAATAAAGGAAATCTAAAATACAAAGAAAAAATGTAATTGACTAATAATAGAATGAATCCAACTCGGTGTACTTGGTTGATTAGGAAATTGCGAGTACTCGGCCATAGTGGTGGAGTACTTAGAGATGACTCATCGAGTACTCTACCTAGGCGGGAAGTACTCGGAGAATACTCGTTGAGTAATCGACGCCTAGATGGGATTTTTACACACATACTAGTAATTGGACCCGCACGCATTACGACGCAGGTACATTGCAAACACCAATGGATAGTCCAATCGTTATATGATATGTTAACCATATTAAAATGCGCGTTTTGACATATTAGGTTTAACTCAATAGTATTGCAGTTGGATGAAAACCTGACGTAATCGAATTTATATTGTGCAATCATAACGTATCTACATGTATATGTGACCCAAATCATACACAAGAAACATACAAAAAAAACATATAATGTGTATACAGGACAAATTGACACATATAATCAAAACACACAGTCACATCAAGAATTGAAATTTTACCTGTCGCCTTTTTGCGGCGGGGTCGAAATGTAGAATAACTTTAATTTATATCTTTGAATGAAAACGTATCACATTTGACCCAACTTGTCACGTAAACCAACTCGAATCTATACCAGTACGTACATAAAAACACAAACGCTAAAAATTGGTTTTATGGGTAAAACGCAAACTTTAAAAGTTGAGGGGAGATGACGAAATGAAAAGTTTGAAACTTGAGGGCTATAGAGTAAAATAATAACGCAAGGGTAAAAAGTGTAAAAAAAATTTTGAAGAATAAAAAAAGGTGTAAATTATTAAAGTAGAAGTACGCCACTTACACTTCTGTATAGTGAAAACCCTAGAAACCCAGCATGTGGTTACAATAAAGCCACATCATCACAATTAAAAATAAATTTAATAATACTATGAGGGTACTAAGGTAATTTACCTTCATAATCAACTTAGATATCCTACTCTATCACATACTCAAGTACAATATGTTCCATCTCCTACCCCCCCCCCCCCCCATGTCCCTATCTTTTTCAAAATCATCATCCAGCCCAACTAACCCACTTCATCTTCCATGTAAGAACCCTAGTTTTTTTTCAAAATCATCTCCCAGCCCACCTACACCGGCGAGTCCATAAACAAGAAGCACTAAACCGAAGATGATGGAATTTGGTGGTGTTGTTTTGGTCAAAAGTGGTCGTGATGGTGTTACAAGAAGACAATCTTGGTTTCACAGATCTGGGTTGAAAATGACTGCAGAAACAGGTGTGTATTTTGGTGGTATATTGTTTTTTGTGTTGTTCATGTTGTTTATATTGTAACTGAGTATTGTTTCCCTCAAACAAATAGTTGCGTATTTTGATGATATGTTGTTTTTGACACGTACCTTGTCTATTCTTGTAAATGAATATTTCTTTCATTAAAGAGTTTGTTGGGGATGTTTTTGTTTGACTTATATGGTCCTAAACGTCTAAATCCAGTTTTTTATTAGCATTTTTGTTTTGGATATATGCACTCCATGTGTTTGATGAAATGACTGAATGGGTTAACATGTGTTACTTATGTAGTGTGTTAGAAGTTAATGGTGAATGTATGGAAGGTAGTTATAAGGTCTTTTGTGTTTTGGATATATGGATGTGCATTTAAAGTTAATGGTGAATGTATGGAAGGTAATTATAAAGTCTTTTGTGTTTTGGATATATGCACTCCATGTGTTTGATGAAATGTCTGACTAGGTTAACATATGTTACTTATGTTAGTATGTTAGAAGTTAATGTTAAACGTATGAGAAGTTAGTTATAAGGTCATTTGTGTTTTGGATATATTGATGTCCATTTAAAGTTAATGGTGAATGTATGGAAGGTAATTATAATGTCTTTCTGTTTTGGATATATGCATTCCTTGTGTTTGATGAAATGCCTGACTAGGTTAACATGTGTCACTTCTGTTAGTATGTTAGAAGTTAATGGGGAATGTATGAAAGGTAGTTATAAGTGTAACATCGCAAAATTTTCCCCAAAATTTTAATACATAAAAAGCCCTTATATATATATATTTTTTTTATTACACCTTTATCATTAATATTATACAAATGTGCCTAAGTCTTTATTTATCCTAACTCACAACTTATATACTACATAAATGTATATAAATAATAATAATAATAATATGATTCTAAATTCTTTTTTTTTCACATACAAGATTTTTTTTTAAATAAAGCCTTGAGTCAAATAGTCAAAGTCCTAGTCAAAGTCTTAGTCAAACAGTCAAAGTCTTAGTCAAATAGTCAATTCATCATAAAACCTTACTTTATGGTGTTGACCAATTTTAATGGCTAATTAACTCCAAAACTAGTATAAAAACCCACCTATGACCCATTATACTTTGCACCTCTAAATCGATTGTTTCAATCCGATTAAACTTTCCCTCATACCTTTCTTCTATAGTCTATTACTTCTACAATTGAAGCTTTGATTATAAGCTCTTGTAATTGGCGAATTGGAAG
The DNA here is from genome assembly GCA_028751855.1 of Ambrosia trifida. Lineage (NCBI taxonomy): Eukaryota > Viridiplantae > Streptophyta > Magnoliopsida > Asterales > Asteraceae > Ambrosia > Ambrosia trifida. The sequence goes on from CM054131.1 coordinate 11,598,666, forward strand.
CTTGATATTCTTTCTTTTTCGTTTTCTTCAATTTGGACTAGCTACATTGTTGAGTCTTTGGAATTCGCCTCGCATACATTCACAACACATTATTCTATTTTTTTTTACGAGACATAACATTTTGCTAAGGTGAGTTTTACATAGCCCCTTTTTTTATTTATCACCATTTTTGGGGTGAAACATGTTACAACATTATTTATGTGCCTCCTACAAAGGTTACGTGGGTGTTTGTTACTGCAATATAAACGAGTGAACCATGAGCGTATGGGATGTACCACAATACAACAGTCACAAGGTTGATTATGCACTCGATTTACTTCTAGTATGTTTTCGCATATGGACTAGATTGCCATGACACATGAATTGCACAACAATTTTATTCGATTATCAAAACCTATGTAATTCTCACCAACTTTTGTTGACCCAAAATATTTTCAACTTAACATGTTTCAGGTTCTACTTGCTTGAAGATTTGAATTAATGCTTGAAGATGTGTGCATAGTTTTATTCAATTTGATGTACGAATTCTTGTAGAACAATTGTATGTAATTTATTTAAATCATATAATGAAATTTATTATTTACCATGAGCTACTGAACAATCATCAATACGTGACATCCCGATGTTTCCGCCATCGGTTGGGGTGTTACAATAAGGTCTTTTGTGTTTTGGATATATGGATGTCCATTTAAAGTTAATGGTGAATGTATGGAAGGTAATTATAATGTCTTTTGTGTTTTAGATATATGCAGTCCATGTGTTTGATGAAATGCCTGACTGGGTTAACATGTGTTACTTCTATTAGTATGTTAGAATTTAATGGTGAATGTATGGAAGGTAGTTATAAGGTCTTTTGTGTTTTGGATATATGGATGTCCATTTAAAGTTAATGGTGAATGTATGGAAGGTAATTATAATGTCTTTTGTGTTGATGCACTCCATGTGTTTGATGAAATGCCTGACTGGTTTAACATGTGTTACTTATGTTAGTATGTTAGAATTTAATGGTGAATGTATGGAAGGTAGTTATAACGTCTTTTGTGTTTTGGATATATGGATGTCCATTTAAAGTTAATGGTGAATGTATGGAAGGTAATTATAATGTCTTTTGTGTTTTGGATATATGCACTCCATGTGTTTGATGAAATGCCTGATTGAGTTAACATGTGTTACTTTTGTTAGTATGTTTAGATGATGAGTTGGTAACACCGGTTAACACCTCATCTATTGTTTTGCAGTTATAACTAGATTTATTTTGTTAAAGTGGTCAATTGTTTATAATGATACTTTGTACTAACATGTGTTAATAGTTTGTATGATTTATTTCTCAGTAAACTTATGAAGTGAAAACTTTGTAATAACATGTGTTACCAAATAACACGTGTTAAGCTCTCATGCAACATTAACACATATTACCCTTCCACGCAGTTCATTTGAATGTATGTGACTTATGTTATCATGTGACAACATTTAACATATGTTAGTTTATTTTTTGTCCATTTTATCTGTCCGATCTTACCCTTTATATGTCTTGATCGATTGCGTGAGCATTTTCAAACCTTTACGGATTTTATTATAATGGTAAGTCAAACTCTTGGTATAGATAGGGTAACATATGTTAACATCAGGCAACTTATAGATACCTTCGATGCAATCTTTTTTTTCATAATTTTTGATTCACCAGCAAGATGTAGAGCTGTAAACAAACCAAATGTTTGGCGAACAGTTTGTGAACTGTTCGGTGGGAAGTTCGTTTGTGTTCGTTCGTTTAATAAATGAACGGACACAAACCAAAAATCCTGTTTGTTTAGCTAAACAAACGAACATGAACAGAGGCCGCGTTCGTTCGTTTATGTTCGTGAACGTTCGGTAACGTGTTCGTGTATGTTTGTTTTTGTTCGATAGTTCATTAGGGTTTTTAATTTTTAAATTTAATTTAAGTATTTCAAATTTCCCAGCGGTAGATTATTTAACATATATTAGTGTATCACATGTTAATATTACTTTAACTGTTATTTTTGCTGGATTAAACGAGGATTTCAAGTTTAATATGATACTTCTGTGTTTTTATAAGACATTATGTGATCAAGATTATGTCACGTATATTTGAGTACTTTCTAGGCAGACAATGTTAGCGACGAAAAATGCGAATTTTCAGAATTTAATATGTTAGTTTGTACTCGATTTTGTTGAGTAATGCCTATTTGTGTTTGTTTGTGTTCGTTTTTGTCTGACACGTAAATTTAGAAAATAAATACAAGCGAACACGAACAAAAATCTCGTTCGGTAAGTGTTCATGAACAGTTCGTGAACACGTTATTTTCTTAACAAACGAACACGAAAAAAAATCTCGTTTGGTAAGTGTTCGTGAACAGTTCGCGAACACGTTAATTCCTTAACAAACGAACACGAACAAGGCCTTGTTCGTGTTCGTTTGGTTCGTTTACAACCCTAGCAAGATGGGAGAGCATGTTAGGTAGGATAACACATGTTACAAAAACCTCATTTGTGCCTATAGGTCTTGGGGGGTAAATTTTATGTATAAGTTAAAAACTAAGTCATGCTTGATCTTAACACATGTTATAAATAACACATGTTAACACATGATGAAATCACATAACACATGTCACCTTACCATTCATTTAGTAACACTCATGAATATGCATAATAGATAGCTAAGAACACAACAATGGACAACATATGTCACGGATACTATCAACCACCATCCATTATAGAGTTATATAAATATTGTTATATGTACATCACATGTTAAGGTTAATATTTTAGCAAAAGAGTATACATTATAAGGTACATAACCTGAGGCCAATTACTATACTTTTAAAGTCTATACAATATAAGGTTTTAACAAACATTCCATACAAGCGACCATGCAACCCGCCGCACAAAAAACACCGCCCCTACTTCTTTAGCTTTGCTGATTCAACTTTGTCCTTCAAAAGATTCACTTGTGACCGTAAGATATGTGTTGCGGACATCTTTCGCAACCTCCTCAATTCCACTAGCTTCTTTGCGCCATTTGTGTTAAACCGGGCCTCGAAACGTTCCCCCTTGCCCATGAACTTTTCCATATGTCGCATCAAGAACACCCCACAGTCGTCACCGTTGTTACGTGTTGCCCAATCCATCTTCTCCCTTTGTATCTTTAACCCATTGATTATTTCAGCCTTCGGGTGCTTGAGTTCACATAGATACTTCACCAGCATATCCTTCTAGTAAATAAATCAGTTGTTAACACATGTTAGAAAGAAATTAACACACATTAACCGAAAACTAACACGGGTTAACCAGTAACCGAAGAAGGAGGGTGGGGTGGTTTCAGGGCGGGCGGCGACGGTGAAGATGGAGGGTGAGGGGTGGTTTCAGGGAAGATGGAGGGTGAGGGCAATGGAGGGTGAGGGGTGTTATAGTATTTTAGATTTACAATGGATAAGTTTTTAACAACTTCAGTTGATGTTAATAAGGTTTGGAGAAGAAAAGGATACGGCATAAGTGTGGAAGGCAGTCCAGACAAGCGAAAGAACATGAAGACCGTTCGCTTTGGAGATGGTCATAGCCGGTTTTCGAAGATCAAGAAGTATATTTGTAATAACTTATACTCCAGTATAAGCATGATAATTAGGAATGAAACCTAAATTAACAATAACTTCTAATTTGAACAAAAATACTATGGGTATGTTTGGTAAGCAATTTTTTAAAAAAGTTCATACTCAATGAAAAGTCTTGTTTAGTTAAAGAATCTTGAAATTTTTAGGTTAGAATAAAAAACTCTATATTGAAAAGTTATTACTCCTAGCGTTTAAGAAAAAAAAACTCCTACTAGCTACAAACTTTTAATGAGTAAATGAAACAAATACCTATTCTATCATAAAAAATAAGAGTCAATTGCCAAAATGGCCCCTGAGGTTTTCTCCAAATTGCTTGTCTGGTCACCAAACTTGATTTTTATCACTGGAGCCCCTCAGAGATCAAAAAGTGCCAATTGGTCACTTTTTAACTGAGTTATGAAAGTCAGTTAAGTCTCAGGGGCAATTTCGTCATTTATATCCTCAAGGGCCAAAATGGCAATTAACTCAAAAATAAAATTCAAAAACATTTTTCGAACACAAATAGTTTTTGTGGATAGATGGATCTTTTTTCTTTTTCTTTTTCTTTTACGGAGGCGGTGATGACGAATTTCAATTTGTCTGAGTAAATCGGGCAAAGGTGAGATTTGCCGCATCTTGGCGGGGCACTTTCCGGCGGTTTTTGCCGCGATGATTGCAGCCATGGCAGTTTAATTCTCTTTGTTCTGATGCATTTGTAGATCTGAGCCTCATTTTTCTAAAGTTTTTTTTTTTTTTTTTTAAATTGTTTGCAGATCCGATCGGTTTTCTGTTCTCTTTTATGTTATGTGTTTTTGGTTTATGTTTTTTTCAATAAAAGAAGGGCCTATATTCCAATTGTTGAAAAGTTAAAAATATGCCTGAAACGTTACCTTAAGTTATAGTACAAATACAAAGATGAAGTTGATTTATAATTGGAAAAATCACGTTTGTAGAATTGGTAAAACATTTATTTTAGTAAGACCTTGGGAGTTGAAGGTGAACAAAATAATTTAAATAAACAAACCCAACCCAAAACCTCATATCCTTGACTTTTTTTCACGTATGAGGAAATCTTAAGCTAATATTGAAGTTGTTTCATTATAGGAGGTTCTTGGTGTCGTCATAATAGAATGGTGATACTTTGGACACGAGTCCTTTTCATTTTCACATGTTGAGAAATAGAACATAATTAGATGTTGACACCGCGCGTTATGGCGGGGAACAATCTTATGTCTTTGTAAAAGTAAACGAACATGTGAAGTCCAAGCATATGTGGCATTGTCTTTGAAGGAACACTTGCATCTACAAATTCAAAGTACACAATGTTTTTTGTTTCGGTCCGTCCATGTAAGGGAGACCCTACCCCAAAACAAACAATTTTATCAAGCAAGACATTCAAATTTATTAAAGAAGATGAATTAAAACACAATTAATGAACTGATTCCCATAGATGAGGAAAAAGATTCAAAGGATTTGCATTTGGTTTGGTTTGCGGAGCTGCTGATGCAGTTCGGAAAAAAAAAAAAAACATGTTTGAAAAAAAACGTGTTCGAAAAAAAAACGTGTTTGAAAAAACGTTTTTGAATTTTATTTTTTATAACTTTCCATTAGTTGCCATTTTGGCCCCTGAGGACATAAATGACGAAATTGCCCCTGAGACTTAACTGACTTTCATAACTCAGTTAAAAATTGACCATTTTGGCACTTTTTGATCTCTGAGGGGCTCCAGTGATAAAAATCAAGTTTGGTGACCAGACAAGTAATTTGGGGAAAACCTCAGGGGCCATTTTGGCAATTAACTCAAAAAAAAAAAAAAACATACATACATACAAACTTTTAGTTAATGGTCACTTTATTAAAAGTTTCAGTTACTATGCCAAACACCAATATATATATTTAAAAAGCTATAGCTACCAGCTTCCAGCCACTATCTTCCAGGTTCTAAGTTCTAGCCACCAGTTAGTTTTGCCAAACATCTATATATATATTGCAAAGGGATTAATCCTACATGTCATACTCTTATGCAATCTCTCCTTTGAGAGATGCCACATAGGATGTGATGTGGCAAGTGTAAACCAATTAAAAAAATAAATAAATACGATTTAACCTAATCTATTATAATCTTTAACCTAATTTATTAAATACCTAATCTACTAAATCTAAATATTAAAACTTTATAATTTTTTCTCTCATTTTCCTCCCATAACTTTTAAACGTTAATATCTTTTATATACGAGATTTTTTAAAGAAAAAAATTACACCAAATTAATGAGCGTTTTATTATCTTTCCAACGATTACCATAGTGCTATATAAAAACAGAGAAGAAAATGACTATTTTTTGTAACCCGACAGGTATTGTGTCGGGTTTGGGATTAGTTTAAAAAAACTGTGGGTTTGGGTCGGGTCTTGGATTAGGTGATACCCGACCCGATTACCCGAAACAACATACCCAAATACCCGAACTATATACCCGATCATACACCCATGAATTTTTTAACGCATCACATAACCCTTAGACTAATGCGTTTGATATTTCAATAATTAACATTTTTTTCTTATTTCATGTTAGTTCTTTTTAGAATGGTCGATTACAAACTTCCGAATTCATTTGTAATGGCACTAGATTTATACCCCGGTGCAGAGATTTGTTTTTTTAATATTTGAATATGATAACTTATAGCAGAAATTTGTTTAAAATAATAATAATAATAATATATTTTATTATGTCATATTAGATATTTCAATCCAGGACGCTCCCAGAATAAAAACTAGTAATCTATATAAAGTAAAATAGATGGATAACGAATGATGAATTTTCTTATATACTATTCTTTTAAAGCTTTAGTGTCACTCCTCATGTTATAAATAGACACTAGTTTTTATTTTTATAAACGGAGTTCTATTCAAAATATAGTATTTTTTTTATCATAAGTTATATCAGTGTTGGTACCATATCAGAACCGTGACAAACCGATTTCGACGGAAAAACATCACAACTGGTATCAGTATTTTCAGAGTGTATTGTTATTTGTTTTTATGGTTTTTGCTATCATTTTAGGCATATCACTACTTTACTTTTTAGCTTCCTCTTTCGGTTGTTATAGCAAGTATCGGTACCAAGTCGATGACAGGCGCGAAATGAAGTAAACAATGGAAGCAGGACGATGACTAGAACATAGGTGTAAAATTGGGGTAGTAGAGAAGAACATATCGTTCGCATTATGAAGAACCGGAGATTGGACGATAGATGGAAATATGTAATAAAATTATAGAGATGGGACGAACATGATGAACTCGAGTTGCATAAGACTATCCCCATTGGTGACCTATCACAACCCAACCTTTTATTAAAAAATAATAATATCTCTTTCTTTCACCTATACAACCCAACCATACTCAAAATTTAACACCCGTTCGTAACCCAACTCAACCTAAAAATATTATTTTTAAACGTATTAATAAAATTTATAACAAGATGTTCACAAAAAAAAAGGTTAATAAATACAGTTTATTTTTTTTTAAAACTCCAATATTATAGGATATTTGAGTAATTAAGTTACTCGGAGATTTAGTTTGGGTTGTGTTGCTACAACAAATAATAGCCTAACGTTAGTTATGAGTCACAGGAAGGGTTAAAGGGTTCAAGGGTTTCAATCTGCCTAACGCATGTCGTGGTGTCCTCCTACGTTGCAAAACGTAGAAGGAGGTTCAAGATAATATTATTTTTGAGTATTAGAATTCTGGTTTGAGAGTGACTCAATACCAAAATTGATATTCTAAGACTCGAGTGATGTGTTCGTGTGATGGAGATATTCTCCTCACGTGTGTGTGGACCAAAAAAATAGAAGATTGAGTGTAAGAGAGAATAATCAGGGATGGATCAGATCTGTGGGATTGATCCTGATTATATAGAGGGAGCATCTTCTAGTTTAGGTAGGGATATTATCTTGGAACATGGTGCAACAAGAGGACAAGCCACTTTAAGCCGGTGGTGGCTTTGGACCTGCGGTTCGAGCTGTGCAGTGTCTATACGACACCTGCTTTGGGCTGGCCGAGGAAAAGGTGACAAGACAGGTCATCTTTTGATCTGTGCTTCTTCGTCATTTGAACCTTCGTAGGTTTCAACACTTCAAACGTAGGTTCGTGATAGTTATTATTCTTTTTGCCTTGGGCTACCCACGCCATCAGGTTGCAACCATGGTTGCTCCACTTGCCAAAATTAATTTCCTTTTCAATTTTATAAATTATTCTTTCTTTTGTCTTCTTTTGTTTTATTGGTGAACAACTCAACTTTTGGTTACTAATGGAGATATTCTAGTTAATTCGATTGCTAACCATCAATTAAGCTCCTTGTTACACTACAAGAAATTGGGATGTTTACCCACACATAATTTACCTACACATGTAAATGTGTGGGTAAATACCTACACATGTTATTATATGTGTGGGTAATGTTTGATGATGTTTTTTTCATAATGACTAACACTTAATATGTGTTGGTAATGACTTTTACCCACATTTGTTGTTGGTGGGAAAATTTCCCACAAAAACTTGAAATCAGTTAAAGGATACATTACCTACACATGTGGAAAATTTTCGTTATGTGTAGGTAAATTATCTACATATGTGTAAAGAACTGATATATGTGTGAGTAATTTATTATTTTACCAACACATAATACATGTAAATAAATATGTAGCTACGCTAAGTAAATAAATTTTTAATTTTATTTTTAAAAAATGACGTGGCAAAATAAACAGCTACACATATTAAAAAGTTGTACAATACATGTGGATATTGGATACATGAGTAAGCAAATAGTTTTTTATTTTAGTTTTCTAGAAATGATGTGGCAAAACAAATAGCTACACATATAAAATATACAATATTTTTATATATTCGATACATAAGTAAGCAATCGATTTTTATTTTATTGTTTGAATATGACGTGGCAACATAATTGCCTACACATATATTAAAATGTTAGATATGTGTAGATAATAAAAACATATAATTAAGTAAACATTGGTATGCATTTTTTAAGTTATTTCCCACCTGATGCTCTCAAAATTTTCACCAAATTCATCTTTGCCGCCTCTTCCGTATTCCCGCTCCTAATTATTATTATAAACTCTATAATTAGCAACTTAGAGTTCTCTCACATATTCTAATGTCACTACAAATAAAATGCCATTTAATGGCACACATTTTTAATAACATATAGCTTTTGTACCATTAATTTAGTATTTTAGTAGCACTTTATGTATGTGATGATTGCTTAGTATGCACTTTTAGTGAGATTTTGCTTTTATGCCATTACTTTGGGTTTTTAATGGCACTTTGCATATGCCAATGAAAATTTCAGGGTTTTCAATGGCATTTGGCGTATGTCACTAAAAATTTTAGTGGTGCAAATGAGTCAAGCTGAGCGGGCCTAAACTCATTTAAGCTCAAACTCGTTTAACTTATGAGGGACCGGGCTTGGTTCGTTGGTAGCTTTTCAACCTCAAGCTCACTTCATTAAGTAGTTATTAATTAATTATACTAGTTATACTATTTTTTTTTAATTTATATACAGTTTGGTTATTTTATCATAATTTATAAATAATAGTTATTTTATCGCTTAGGTTTGTAAGTCGCCTCGAACTCAATAAGTGAAGCTCCGGCTTGTTTACTAAACAAGGTTATTTTTATGCTTGGGTCGTTTAAAGTTTGTTTTAGCTCAGCTTGTTTAGAGTTATTTTTTGAACTAATCTCTAGTAGTAAGCTTAATAAGTAATTGTCTTCTTTATACTTTAAAAAAATTTCATATACGTTTAAAAAAATTTAAATTCCTTCCAAAACAAACACTCTAAATCTTCCCGCCCCAACTTTTTCATACACTTCTGCCAAAAAATTTTATACCCAATTTCCTTTCCCTCCTAGTATTTTTATTCTAAACCTAATTGTGTCCCTCCTTCTCCAATCAACATCTCAAAGATTCAAACACTCAAAGATTCAAATCACATATTAGCATCTTCTCTCCCAAGCCAAAAAAAAAAAAAAAAAAAACACAGTGACTACATGCACGGGTGGCAACGGATGGCGATTCACCAGGTTGCTCTATCGTTGGAAGTCGACCCAATATTTAACTCGGTTTGCTTCGATCATTGATTCAACATTTGAAGTTATCACTCCGCACGTCTCCGTTTTGAAGGTATTGATGCCATTGAGCCACGCTTTTTTTTTTTTGTGTTTTCTATTTAAATATGTATTGGTTATAGAATTTTGTAAATAGGTTAGAGTTTTGGTTTGAATAGATTAAATTGTTGGATTTATGATTCGTTTATTGCTGTTTAAAACTGAAAGGTTGAAGACGCATGCCAACTGTTCGATTAAATGCTTCAACAAACTTTGTAATTATATTTTGTGCACTGATTAATCTTAAAATCTTGTTTGGGCGCAAAGAGGACTATAATTTGGAATATACATAACCATTAATTTTTATGGATGCTCAATTGTGAAGGATTATGATATCCAATTATAGGGTAAAATTTTTTACCTGATTCTAGTATACTAGATTTGATTTTTTAACAAAATATATGTAATGAAAGAAAAAGTTATAGAATGTCATGACCTGCATATAGTAGAATTCCTATATGTTTATTAAACTTAAGTTTACAGAATATTGGTTATATATGTTGATTTGCTTGAGAATATAATATAGTAATTTTAGGCAGAAGGTTTGGTGTATTTATGGACTTCACTCTTTTTTCGGTTGCATCAAAGGTTTTTAAATTGTTTGCATTGGCCCTAAACTTTCTTCAATTTGCAAGTTGTGTAGGAAAAAGTACTTTTGTGAAGAGACATTTCACTGGAGAATTTGAGAAGAAATACGAACGTGAGTTCTCATAGACATTCAGTATAATTCTATTTTGTTTTTTATACTTGGATGATTGATATAGTTTTTTTTTGTCTTTAGTAACCATTGGTGTTGAGGTTCACCCCTTGGATTTCTTCACTTATTGTGGAATGATTCGGTTTTACTACTGGGACAAAGGCAAAAGCTGGCCAAGAGAAATTCGATGGTCTTCGTGATGGATATTAGTAAGTGTTGTTTTTAATGAGGCTTTAGTTTGGTTTTTTTAAATAAATTAGGTAAAGAATATACAACATTTGCATTTACTGTTTAGTTTTTTACACCTTTTATAGTATGTGTGATAGTAGTTCAACTTTGTTATCTGCCTTTCTTGCAGCATTCACGGTCAATGCACCATCATCATGTTTGACCTAAGTGCTACGTTGACTTACAAGAATGTTCCCACGTGACATCATGATCTCTGCTGGTATGTATATGAATTCTCTAAATCTTAATTCCTTTTTTTTTTACTGTTTGCAAGAGTTTAGCTGCTGTTTCTTGGGTATTATGTTGTAACTGAATTTGTGATGACATTGCTGGCCGGATAGGCAATGCTGGTCGACAATTAGGACGGTGCCGCTCAGGTCCCAACATTAGTTTCAGTCACTGTCCGGGTTGAATAGGGACGAAGTGTGGCTCAGGTCACGGATTGGAGAACTAGGTTGCATAGCGAGCGAAATGGATTTTTCTTACTAAGTCACTTTCTTAATCTGAAGTGTGTAGATGTTCAAGTTTGTATTTAATTGCTCTATTGAAAAGAATACGAACTACAATTTCGTGTTTCGGTGAAAACTATTGACAATTGTATCTTGTTATGCTTACAATTTTCTCTTACTGTAGACTGGGTTGATGGGCAAAACTCTTCTTGAACTTCAATCAAACAAAGGAGACGTTCTTCCAGCTCACAAGGTAAAACGGTTGCCACACACTAACACTTATTGCGTGCCATTTTTTCTTTATTGGGAGATGTGCATTAATATATTTTGTTATCCGGTTTCATAAACTTGATGGTCTCTTATTTTTGTTGCAGTTTGGGACTCATGATGTTGTTGTTCTAAAACCGAACAAGGATGATTTAGGCTCCCCTGCACTTGGACAAGGCGTTGTTTATCGATTGTAGGTAGATAAATTTCCTCTAAAATCAGTTACATCTTTAATTTTTTTCCCTGAATATTAAAATGCTTGCATTATATTTTTACAGGATTCATCAATCACTAGTGTTGTTGATGATATACCAGAAGAAGGTTTAAATAGTCCTTTACACATTGAGAAAGTGGCTAATGAGGTAGAATTTTTATAACTAATTTTCACTATTGTCTCTAATTCCCATCTTCTCATAGTAAGAGCCATAGTACACAAGCAATGCTAGTAAACAAAGTTAAATTCTTAGCAAGCAATGTAATTAATGTATAGTCATATAAATATGCAATTATTTTATCAGCATTCTTTCGAATTTCTTACTTTTAGGTGTTACGTGGGGATAATAGTTCTCGTGCAAATGACGTCCGGAAAGAGATGAAGGTAAATTATTTTTTAAAAAAGTGAGAACTTGAATATTCCAATCTTTTTTTTCCCTAAAATTTGTATTTCCATCTATTGTAAATGACTTTACAGGCACTGAATAGTAAATTGTTGAAGGTTAAAGACAGAAACACAAAAAGGGACATAAGGAAGGAGCTCAAGATGCTTTCTATAGAAGAACGCTAGAGACAGCAACTGGCTGTGACAGATGTTTTAAAAAACACAGATGTCGTTTTAACAACTCACTGGTTCATTGTCAAAAAAATTAGATGACACTTCATTTGATCTTGTGATAATTGATCAAGCGACTCAAGCACTTTTAACATCAAGATGCTAGTTTAATTTTCTATCTCGATTTTTAGGTGTATTTTTCTTGTATGTAATTCATTAATTTGGTCGCTTATGTTTCTATAATTGTTTTTTTATTTGTTTGTATACATTTAAAAATTATTATTTAAATAAATCGTGGTTATTATCCGCACATTTGAATATTTTACCAACACATGAATATATATTATTGTTACACATGTTAAGATTAATGTCTGCACATGCTAAGATTAATATCTACACATCCTTTACATTTACCTACACATAATTAGCTACCATGTTGGATGCCACATCAGCTGCTACGTCATACCTCAATCTAACAAGTTGCTATACTTTTACCAACACATATATATTAGTTTTAGCCACACATATATGTGTAGGTATAGTTTGCTATATACCTACACATAATAAATGTGTAGGTAATGATCAATATCTACAGTGCTGAGTCTACACATCATAACACTTAATTTATGTGTAGGTAAACATAACTACTAACACATTATATGGTTTTTCCTACACATACTACGTGTGGGTAAATACCCAAATTTCTTGTAGTGTTAGAGCATTCACATCCCCTCCACCATTTTATACCCTATAATATAACAAAAAATCATACTTTTCAAAATTTATCTCTCATTTTAAAAACCATTCCACATCCCCTCTACCATATTTACCTTTATCTTACTCACAAACATTTATTTCATTATATTCCTCGTTAAAATACATTCACAATAATTTGATGGGGTTGAATAACAGCTTTTTATATATAAAAAGCTAGTGGATGGGATGTATGGTGTTTTTAGTAAGCTTTTTTAAATTTTAGAGATAGGGGGAGGTTTGATGAAGGGGATGTGAATGCTCTTAGGCTATTGGTGTGGAGACAACCCAAAGAGTGTGAAGACAACCATCCTCCTTTTCTTATTTATTATTATTATTATAATAAACCAAGAGCACCACACTTCTATAGTGCAACACACACAGACACTTCTACAGAAATGAGAGAGAGACGACTCAAGAGAGAAAGAGTTGCGCGAGAGAGAGAGAGAGAGAGGAGAAGCTGGAGAGTTCCAGGCCACTGCTGACGGCGGAGCCACGACGGCGCAACCCACCACCAGGACCTTCTTCTTCTTCTTTTCTCTCCGGCGACAACCACCACCACCGGGACCTTCTTCTTCTCTCTCCGGCGACAACCAACTTCTTCTTCTTCTCTCTTGCAACAACCACCTTCTTCTTCCCTCCTGCGACAACCACCTTCTTCTTCTTCTTCTTCTTCTCTCTGTTAACAACCACCTCAACAACCGTCACCTTTGACGTCCTGTTCGTGCACCACCACCTTCTCCGGTTGAAGTTTTTTGTAATATGAAAATAAGTTTTTTTTATCAGACCGTTTGATGGTAACGGTCGAATATTAAATGAAAATGGACCGTCTCAATCGTCCAGATTGAGACGTTTGGGACGAGGACGGTAGAGGGGACGGTGTAGTATGTTCAAGACGGGAGGGGACGGACCACCACACCTACACCTACTAGCCTTACAAATCAGGGATGAGCATAGTACCGGTACCGAAATTACCTAAAAATGGGTACCGGTACCGAAAACAACCGGTACGGTATCGATTCTGTACCAGTATTTAAATGTAAAAATCGGTAAATACTGGTACCATACCAAACCAGTACCGTACCGGTACCAAAAATCAAACATGTGGATACTAGTAGTGGTACCGAAATTGATTCGGTTCGGTACCGATACACGATACCATTTGCTCATCCCTATTACGTGGCTTGGCAAATTTCTTGATTTTGGAATGAAACACTACGTGCATTTTATATGGTGTTTAATTAAAATTTTAATTAGATTATAATCAAACTTATATAGTTTTATTGGTTTTACAAGCGACTAACAACTTCATATTTACTTTCCCCTTTTTAAATAGTGTTGCTAATTAAAATATATCATAAGAGCTCGGCCATACGACTTTAGCGATATGTATGGTGCGACTTCGAGAGAAAGTGTTAACGACTTTTCCATATGAGATAACAATTTTATTAAATTTTAGATAATAATAATTAGATTTAAGTGGATATCTAGTAAGTAGTGACCAAGTAAATGGGTAGAGATCGTAGTCAACACTTCATCAAATTTTCCAATAAACAAGGAAATATAAATAGAGAAAGTGAGAAACCATTTCATTTATCATCATATGAAATTTGGGTCCCTTAGTGGCTTACTTCTTTTAATCGTGATGATGTGGGCAGCCTAAAGCAAAAGGATTAATAACTACCACGAAACTACGCTTGAAGTGTTGAAACCTACGAAGGTTCAATGGGCGGAAAAGCACAGATCAAAAGATGACCTGTCTTGTCATCTTTTTCTCGGCCAACCCAAAGCAACTGTCGTATAGGCATTGCACTGCTCGGACCGCAGGTCAAAAGCCATCACCGGCTTAAAGTGGTTTATCCTCTTGTTGCATCATGTTCCAAGATAATATCCCTACCTAAATTAGAAGATACCTCCTCTATATAATCAGGATCAATCTCACATATCTGATCCATCCCTGATTATTCTCTCTTACACTCAATCTTCTATTCTTTTGGTTCACACACACGTGAGGAGAATATCTCTATCACACAAACACATCACTCGAGTCTTAGGATATCAATTCTGGTATTGAGTCACACTCAAACCAGAATCCTAACACTCAAAAATAATATTATCTTGAACCTCTTACGTTTTGCAACGTAGGAGGACACCACGACCTGCGTTAGGTAGATTAAAACCCTTTAACCCTTCCTGTGACTCATAACTAACGTTAGGCTATTATTTGTTGTAGCAACAAATCGTAATGCGACTCATGACGTATGCGAAAATAAGTGTGTGTGCTTTTCATCAAAACGATGTGGAAAGTGGAAACCGGTATCACTGGTTGATTAGTTCGCCGGCATCGATCTCATAGGTTTACAAACATATTTTTTCTCAAAATATTATTTTATAATTTAAAATTTTTCTTTACTAGCTATTTAATATTTAGTTTACAACAACATTAATATTTCATTTAGGCTGGTGGGTATGGGGCTCGTCCCCGGGATGTCCAGTCCCGTCGTGGCTCGTCTACGCTATCCCCGCTAGGCCTGTCGCGTTGAAAACAGCTGAATTCGGACGAAAGGGACAAGGCTTATTTTGAACGTTGGGACCATTATAGCCGTTGATGAGGCACGTTGCTTCCGTCTACACCGCCCCTAGGCCCATTACTTGGGTGATGAGCCGGTCTCCGATGACATAGCTGCTTACGTGGAGGCTCATCCCATCACACGCACACCCATGAGCCCTACAACAAAAATAAAGGCATTTCTTGATTTATTTGCAAAAGCAACATCATACCACTTAAACATGTTATAACATATAAATATAAATTAATTAAATATGAACTTTTAATTTTTATATGCTTAAAACATATAAACAAATTTTTAATAGTTTTAAGATGAACCGTCAGGATTAAAACTTTATTTAATAATATCTATTATGATTTTTTTTTTCATGAGATGCTCTTAGGGTTACGGGAGCCCACGACTAGAGCCCGTTTGAGACATATTTTTTTTATCATATTCCAATATACATATATTGTATGTGTGTGTTGTGTGTGTGCGCGCCTATTAATTTGAATAGAATATCCACTTTAAACTTAAAATTTGAGCCCAGGTGAAACTTATTTAAAGGTTAAAACTCAAAAACTTAGTACCACATATGTAAGCACAAAAATCATTTAAAACTCAAGACTTAAGGTCTAAAATGCATATTTTTAAATGGCTCGGATAGGGCATATAAATCTTCAAGGACGCCATTGCATTCTTTGTACAGCTAAGATTGTTGTTGTTATTGTTATTAAGGGAATTAAAATTAAATAATCCCAACTTTGGGGAATTGGAAAGGACTAATTTCAACTTGAAAACTGGAATATAACAGTCCCAGCTTGTCTTGTACTGTATTCCATTGTACCAAAAACTAACTAGGGTTAACCCAGTTAGTTTTCTGCTAACATGGCAGCCCACGTGTGGTCTGACATGGCAAAATATGTCCCACTTGAAACCCTAAACCAGAAGCAAACAATTAGAGCTTCTTCCCCAAAAGCAATTAGGGCTACAACAATTTCTACTTCTCCCTGTCTTCTTCCCCATGTCAAATTAGGGCTCTGTTCGAGAAAGGAAGATGAAGACGACAGACGATGAAGCAGAAGTAGACGATGAGACAGATCTGGTAGTGGTGAACACGATGGTGAAAACGGTTGTGGTGGTGGCATGTGGTTATGGTTGTGGTGAAGACGATGGTGAAATAAAGATGATGAAGATCTTTGTTATATGTGTGTGTATATAAATATAGATCTAAAAAAAGGAAAATACACATCACAAAATAGTGGGTCAGCCTTTTTTTCCTCAGTGGGGCAGATTTTGCCATGTTAGACCACACGTGAGCTCCCATGTCAGCAGAAAACTAATTGGGTTAATCCCAATTAGTTTTGGTCCAATGAAATAAAATATCAGACAAGTTGAGACTATTATATTCCAGTTTTCAAGTTTGGATTATTGTGTTCCAATTCCCCAAAGTTGGGATTATTTAATTTCAATTCCCCTTGCTATTATTATTTAGTTTTACCAAGAAAACTAAATTTTAATAATTTCAACTTTAACACACTGTTGCAAGTGACCACGAACACCGAAAAGTTCGTAAAACAAAAGAAAAAATAAAACCAATAAAAAAACAGTTTTAAAACGTTGAATCATGCATGCATGTTGCAACATATTAATGCGTAAAAATAGATTGAAAAGTAACACAACGCAGCCATTAAACGTGAAAAATAGATGTAAAAACATTAAACCACACACGTACCTTGTGGCGTATTAACTCAAAAAATTTAGAACGGAATGTAAAACTAAAAAATTGTAAAAGACGAAAGTTATATGGGCAAAAATTGAAATTGAAAAAAGTGTTGGGTTAAATGTAAAATATGAAAACTATTAGTGTTAAAATTAAAAAAAAAAACACAAAGTACAATCTACAAAGTATGAACAAAACATAATCACAAACACTACTATAACTATACACAAACAACTTGTAATAGAAGAAAAATACTATATAAATTACAAAAGTTCCAACACGTAATCAACAAACACATTTCTTTAACATGATTAGTTTATTTCAGTTTCATTTTCATAGTTATTTGTATCAGAAGAAAAATAAAGATGATTAATAGCTATTTCCTAGTATTGGGATATTTAGGAACCTAATCGGACCCCTAAATAAAACTGTCCTAAAGGCCTTCACACCAACATCACCACTGTCTCAAAACCTCATTAAGTAGACTATTTTTCATCTCAACCGTATGTTCAATCGAAAGTAAGTATTCGTATGTTTTTAAACCCAATCGATCAGTTACTAAAAAAAATCACAAAGATATTTAAATCACTACAAAAGTCTGGTAAATTAGACCGATACTCAATCGAAGAAGACGATGAACTCACTTTCAACTAGATTCGCCATTGTTTAAGTCGATCCGGAACTGTTCGACAACATCATATTACATACGATCCTACCTTCGGAGATTCATCAATGCTTTCAGTTACTTTGAATAGGATGAGAGAAAACGCCTAAACACACAACCAATATTGAACCCAAATGCTTAATCAAATTACCAGTTTTACAAATTTAACCTACCAAAACGCTCACCCGCTACTCAATTTCGAACTCGATAAGACACTCTATAGTAGAGGTGTACAAAAAAACCCGGTTTTTTTAACCAAAATAAAAAACCGAAACCGGTTTTTTTATAACCGGTTTTAAACCCGGCCCGAACTATCAGTTATAATATTGGAAGAAATGGTTTTTTTTTTAAACTGTTTTTTTTAAACCGGGTTATAAATCGATTTGAACAAAAAACCGGTTGCAATGTTATAAAAAAAGGGTTAAACCGGTTTCGAACGTTGGCTGCAGGTCAGAAACGATCATATGACCGTTAGGCTCTAAACTAGTCGTTTTTTTGGTGTTTTTGGCCCCAATCTTTCATCCTTGACTCCTATAAATACCCCATGATGTTTTGGGTTGATTACACAACTCTAATACACTCTTAATACTCTCCAAAATCATAAAAAAACATTTAGTATTAGCCAACAAGATTCGGCTAACCTTGGTGCTTCAACTAGCGATGTGGTGGCTCGGGTTGTTCCTACCAAGCGAAATCGAGAAGTTTGGTAACACTATGATATGCGTGAAATGGCTTCGGGTGAAAAAAGGGCTCGTTGCAAATATTGTAAAGGGTTCTACAAGCCGGATGCAAACACCTCTTTGAAAACGCACATCACAAAGCCATTTTGCAAGGTTTTGAAATCACAAGCTTCGAAGGATCAACCTACAATGACAAGTGAAGGAGAGATCTTTGCTTACTCCATTGATGCGGTTCGTGAGGAAATGGCATGTTTTGTCATTCAAGAAAGCCTTCCTTTCAACCACTTTGACAACCAACGTTATACTCGCCTTGTTCAAAAAACTCTCCAACCACGATACACTCATGTAAGTCGTGCAACTCTTAGAAGGGATTGTTTAAAAATGTGGAAAAAAGCTAAAAATGAAACAATTTCTTTTTTTGAAAATTTACAAACCGGTGTAAACCTTACTAGTGATGTGTGGTCGACACCTCATGGTGTACCTGACTCTTACATTTGTGTCACCGCACATTGGGTTCAACCCGATTCATGGCAAATGATGAAACGTACGATTGCGTTTCAACTTTTCGATTATCCTCACAAGGGTGAAAATATTTATAATGTTATTGACAACATTATTAAAACTTATAAATTGGAGGAAAAAAAAATTTCAATATCTTTTGATAACGCCTCCAACAATACCGTTGCAATAACACAATTAAAATTAAAATTAAAATATCAACCCATTTGTGAAGGTGCATTTTTTCATAGTCGATGTGTTGCACACATCATAAATTTGGCGGTTCAAGACAGTTTAAAAATGGTTGAGTCACAAAAATATGGTTTTAGAAGAATGTTACGTGATATTTTAGCAACGTACAAAGACATACTAAATATATAAAGTTTTGTGCGGAGGTGAAAAAACCGTGATTGGGTCCGAATTGGGATTGTCCAACAAGATGTAGTTCTACTTGTAACATGTTCGAAAAGGCGATTTCACAAAAAGAAACTTTAATAGCTTTTCATGAGATTTTGTCGAGTCGTGGTAAGGTTAACTCTTACCATCCAAGAAATTGGGAAAGTATTGAGTGTATATCCGATATGCTACAAGTTTTCAAAACCTCGACAACCGCTTTATCTGGTGTTTATTGTCCCACAAGTCCCTTAGCAATTCACAAAATATTTTTAATGACATCTAAACTAAGCAAGATGAGTGTGTATGGGCATCCGTATTCGGATATGGTAATACAAATGAAAGAAAAACTAAAAAAAAAATATTTTAGAGAGATACCCCCGGTTTTTACTTGTGCCGCCGCATTAAACCCTTGCTATAACATAAGGGGAGTTAATTCTATGATTGATAAAATTGCAGACGAGTTGGGTTTAAATTGTGCGAAGACCCATATTTTAGCCAAGGTTTAAAAAATAAATTTAGCACTCATCTTAATGCCATGTATGCTTTTTATCAATCAAAATATGATTCAAGCTCACAAATTCATGATTCATTGAGAAACACTTTGGACGAGAATTCAAATGATTCTGATTTCGCTTTTTATAGTCATTTATGGAATATAAATGAACAAGATGAAGCTACTAACACACCAAGTAGCGAACTCGGGCAATATAGTGGTTCAATTTTTTTACAACACACCACTCCACCACAATTTAAAAACTTTGATTTGTTGGCTTGGTGGAAAGAAAAGGAAGAACAATTTTCGATTCTAGCCGCCATGGCCCGAGATTTACTAAGTGTCCAAGCTTCTACGGTAGCTTCGGAATCCGCTTTTTCTACTAGTCACAGGGTCTTATCGATAAGGAGAACGAGGCTAACTCCTAAGGCGGTTGAGATGTCTATTTGCTTAAAGGATCATTTGGATGCGACGAAAAGAGTACAAGATAAACGCTCACTTGAGGGAGAATTGGAGTACGAGGCCAAATTGCACGAGGACGAGGTGAATATGGCCTTGATTGAACCAATGACCAACGAAGAAGCCGAACTTGATGAATACCTTCAAAACAACTCGGGTTCGGGCGAAGATTAAAGATGTTTTTCAAGAGACGTTTGATGTATTCAAGAGACGCTTGCTTATTATTAGCTATTTTCTATGTTTCTAGTGTTTAAGTTTTTAGTAGTTAATGTTTTACTTTTAATGTTTAAGACTTTAACTTGGATGGTTTATTGTTTAAGTTATAAGTTTCTTAATCCTTATGTTTGAAGTTTGTTTGAAATGAAAAAAAAATAGCAAAACAGCACAGCAGCAGGAGCAGCAAAACAACAGCAGGTCTGAGCCGGGTTTTTTTCCGGTTTTTTTCCTCTGACAAAAAAACCGGTTTTTCCTTCGATTAAAAAAACCTGTTATAAAAAACTGGTTTTATACCCGGTCCCAACTGGTTTTATATAATACTAATGTTCATTGGTGAAACCGGTTAAGTTATAAAAAAAAACCGGTTTTATAACCTGAAAAAAAAAAACCGGTTCTGAAAAAAACCGGTTTCGGTTGTAAAAAAACCCGAATTGTACACGTCTACTCTATAGTCCCATTTAACCTATTGGTAAAGTTCAAATTTTTCCCCACCAATTTCACTCATTACTGCCCTTGTCAAGACCCGGTTAGAAAAGGATTACATAAAATGCGATAATGTTGACATGGAATGAAAATTCCCCTCATGTGGCCGGTACCAACGACCATGGGGTACAAAAAGATTTGGCCTAAAGGGGATGTGGCACCACCAGATTTGATCACGGGTACTCTACTAACAGCATGGTAACACTGCCACCGATAGTGTTGGTAGGGGTCCCGTGGACCTTTTCATGGTTGTAGTTAACAAGATCCTTCACCGGGGAGAGAGGAGAGAGAGTGACAATGCAATTATTAGTGAGAGAGAGAGAGGGAAAGGGTAATATATTATTATTATGTGTGAAAATAATTAATTGTTAGGTAAAGAATCAGTGAAGTGATGCCTTTACAAAACTGTTTCAATGAAGTAAATAAATAAAATGATATGACAGTACAGAATTGATAGAAATCAGTGAAGTTGAAAAACCACACGGTAAGTGCCTCTCCCCCCAAAAGCATATGGTAAATTACACGATAAAAAATGGTATGATTTTTTAATATGTAGAATTTTTAAGAAAAAAAAGCTAAAGGTATGAAATTGCCCTCACATGAGATTTTAAGAGCTTCATGAAGACACCACACAACATTGGTCCTCCATGATATTGTCTACAGTAAAACAAACCAACCAAATCCTTACAAAATGTAATCATGAGCTCATGCTATATTGTATACGTTTGTCTTTTTTAAATTTAAAGATCATACTATTTGGACACCCTCAAAAAAATTAAATTGACACCTATATGGGGCATATTAAAATACAAATTTTGTCTTTTAGCTATCTGATGTTGACCTACACAGAAAACAATAAAGTTTATACTCCTCGTATAGACCTATATGAGGCATATTGAAGTACAATTTTTGTCTTTTAGCTAACTGATGTTGACCAACACAGAAAACAATAAAGTAATATGCCTCATATAGATCAATATGAGGCATATTATGGTCTATTTTTATTTTTTATATATTTTCATTTTTATTGTTTTTAAATAACTAAAAATACTAAATTAACTTTAAAAATTCCAAAAATTAACAAAAAAATTATTTATATTCTGTCCAATATTATTTTAAAAAAACTTCAACTTTTTGTTACCAACATTATTTTAAGAGTAAAGATCAAATACAAAGTGTTTTTCGGTAAGATAAAATACATTGGGAATACGACCCATATTAATACATCAGTATGCCTCATATAGGTCTATATGAGGCATATTAGTCCTCATATCACTTCTTCTCAACCTAGTATCAGACCCAATACGTGGTGGTTTTGATATGCCTCATATTGACCAATACGAGGCATATCAGGGTCTTTTTTTATTTTTTATTTTCATTTTTATTGTTTCTAAAAATGAGGCATACCTTTTTTTTTCAAACTTTGCACCTTTTATACAACATTTATTTTTTGTTAACAAAGTTTTATAAATATTTTATTATTTTTCAAAACATTATCGTGTAGTCTATAATAGTATAGTGTACTATACGATAATACACCATATAATACGATTCAAGATCTATACTACCATATAAGGTTTTAAAATATTTTTACTTTTAAAAAATAAAATATTTATAAACTTTATGTACAAATGGTAAAAATTTTGCAAAAAAAAAATAAAAAAAACCCTACTGAAATACATTGATCAATCGATTTGTTAAAAAAAAAAAAACCTCTTTTCGAATGTATTAAAATACAACAATCAATCGATTTAAAAAAAAAATCTAAACTAAACTTATAACCTCTTCAAACTCACCAAAACAAAACAAACATCTTCAAAACCAAACAAAAGAAATAATTTTTATAAAATAATACTGGTAACAAAAGGTTGTAATTTTTTTTTTAAAATAATATTGGAATGAATATAACTAACTTTTTGTTAATTTAGTATTTTTAGTTATTTAAAACATTAAAAATAAAAATACAAAAATATAATAAAAAAGACCCTAATATGCCTCATATTGATCTATATGAGGCATACTTGGCTATGATATACCTCATATTGACCAATATGAGGCATATTGGCACGGAGTTTTAGGTCTGAGATTCCCTTGAAGTTTGTGTGCAGCTTTTTGATCTAAGTATGCCTCATATAGACCAATACGAGGCATACTTAGGGTGTCAAAATAGATTTCAAGGGTGTCCAAATAGCCTGAGCCTTTTTTAATGAAAAATCACGAAATTAGCCTTGATCTTTGGGGTTTTATCAAACTAGCCACTTTCTTTTCTTTGAAGAGAGGTTTCACGGTATACAAGACATCTCAGACATCTCGATGAGGCTTCAGCAGTGGACCAATAGTGAGACGACACGTGTTCATTTTCCTATAAACATCATATCACTTCCTGTAAACATCATATCACTCCGTCAGACATATATGTACTTATTTTACTGGGCACAATCTTTATTAACATCAACATAAAATTTTTAATGGTAACTTTCGTCATATGTTTATAACGTGTGACGGTGACGTCTCCGACACAACTTTTTCCGATGGTGACTTTCGTCGGTGGTGGTGATTTCAGCAACAAGAGACTTCAACGTCTTCGTTAGAGTCATCTCGAAGTTGTGTCGGAGACGTCACCGTTGGCTGTGTCTCGTGAGCAAAATTTTTATTTGGTTTAAAGGGTGGGTGAGACAAATTTAAAGGCAATCCTGCACTACACTAAACACAAATTTAAAGACAACGCTATCCTGAAATGTTTTTTTTTTCTTTTAAATAAAATAGCCATGTAAATAAAAAATGAACATTAATTAAACAGTTTATTCAAATAAAATAACTTACATTTATTAAAACGAAAAAATTATAAAAATGCGAACACATATAAATTAAATTAAAACGTACTAAAAATAGATTAGGAAAAACTATTTCAAATTTGACTCCATCTCGAGGTGTGGTAGACCTAGAGTTGCTAGATGCTCCATAAGATCATTTCGATGTCGAAAATGCGTATCTGGGTCTTTCAACTCCGCAATGGCATCATGTCGGACACTGGGGGATCCCTTATGTGGATCGATGATATTGCATGTCCCTTTTCCTTCAAGATCATGTTGTGCAATATCATTCACATATAGACATCGACCCTACACCTATCAACGGTTGTGGCCCTCAAGGGTCGCTTAACTATGCCCCATTTCCCTTAGTACACCGAACGATTACTCCACATCCTTTCTTGCCCCCTAATGAATTTCGTTTTCTTCGGAATTCTCGGATATCGAAACGCTTTCACAAATGTTGACCAAGTAGGGTAGATCCCATCATTAAGATAGTATCTACGTTTACAAAAGTGGCCATTTAGATGAGATAAACAGTTAGGTGCTATTCCTATTCATTGTGTGAGAAAAACTGAAGACTGTTGGAGAACATTGATGTCGTTAAGTGAACCTAGTAGACCAAAAAAACCATGCGAAAATCACAAATCATGTGATGCAATCTCTTCTAGTATGATCGTAGGGTATTGGTGATCACCTCTCATATATTGTCCTCATAATTCCATAGGGCACGCTCGCCAAACCAAATATGTACAGTCAATGCTACCGATCATAACGGGAAAGTGATGTCTTTCTTCGTGTGCTAAACATGCAATGTCATGACTTGTTGGTATTCGTAAAAACTCTTCCCCATATAAATTAATTATGGCATTGCAAAAAAATTTGTAGACATTCACGTGACTTCCTCTCAGGCATACATAAATACTCATCAGGAGGATTGCCGGCTGCGAGTTATTTTTCTGCATACATGACTTTTTTGTATCGGCGTACAACTATTTTTAAACCCCTCATCTACGCCCTCTTTGAACCATTCTAACTTTGCTTCAACATCGGCTATAATTTGTAAAAAATAGACGTTTCGACATAGGATCCTTTGTTTAAACGTATCTTCATTGTATTTTGGGTTGTCGATAAAATAATCTTCCATTAAAACATTATTGCCTTTCTCGCAATCACGTGGCATACATCTTTTTAGATGTTGTTGTATCTTCTTGTTTGGCTCGCCCAACGATATCCGGAAAAAATTCAAGGCCACTATCGGTTGATAGCAATAACGGATTCACGACGAGCGATGGAATGTATAAATCTTCATCTTCAATATCACTCATTTTGTAAAAAAGAAAAAAAGAGTAGAAAAATTGAAGATTTTTTGATGAAAGTACTTGAAATAGGTAATAATTGTTTTGGTGAGAGTTATGATTTGTATTTATATATAGGGATTTTAGGAAAGAAAAAGTTTTTTTTTTTTTAATTTTAATGCTAAACGGCATTATAGCCGTTGACACAAGCACCAACAAACTATTTCATATGTTTCCAAGACTCGTAAAAGATACACGAACCTACTACCCCTGTGACCGACGACGGTATTTCCTTGGAAATAGTTAACACCGTGGAAATAGTGGGCTACCCGTGCCAAAATCGGGTGACGTCCCGACCCTCTTAGATGTGTCTTATCTATTAAAGCATGGGTCTACAAGATAAAGTAATAAATTGCCATTAATGATGATTTTGAGTATCTTTCTGTATGTCCTTTATGTTCTTTTTTTTTTTTAACGGCAAACTTCTACTTCTTATGAGACTTGAACCCATGACCTCCTCCTTAAATGTTCCTAGAAGCTTTGCTTCTACCATTGGGCCACCAACCCCCATGGCATGTCCTTTATCTTCTTATCCTCTTCTTAGCAATTAGAGGTGTTCAAATCGGTTTTTTTGCCCGAACCGGTTTCGGTCCCGATCCGGTTCGCTACAGTACCGGTTCCTGGCCAAACCGGTTTCGGTTCCAAACCGGTTCGGTTTTGGACCGGTTTTGTCGATTCGTAAGACCGGTTTCGGTTCGGTTTCGATTTCGGTTTGTTTCGGTTTCGGTTCTTAATCGGTTTTTTCGCGCGCATTTAAAAAAAAATTAGGCCGATAAGAAAAAAAAACATAAAAATACGACTTTTAATCTTTTTTTCGGTTTTCGAAATTAGAAACTAGGAAAATGAAATACATAAAAACATAATTCAAATTATTACAATCAATTTTTTTTAAGCTTCATCCGAACTACTTTGGCGCAACGAAGCATCGTATGCGAGTTCTTCGTCCGATAAGGGTTCGCTTGATCCTTCTTCCACCTCTTCGTCATGTATTCTTCGTTCCAGTTCGGTTTGGTCTTCAAGAGATGTTTTATCTTGTATTCGATCCACCGCATCCAAGTGATCTTTTAAGCATATGCACATCTCCAACGATTCGGGATTTAATTTTGTTCTTCGTATCGATAGCACCCTGCCACTAAGAGAAAAAGCCGATTCCGAAGCTACCGTAGAAGCTTGGACACTTAGTAGATCACGGGCTATAGCGGAAAGGATAGGAAATTCGGTTTGTTTTCCTTTCCACCAAGCCAATATATCAAAATTTTCAAATTCGGTGGTGGTGAAAGTCCCCGTAAAATTCGAGCCTTTATACCTTCCAAGCTCGCTATTTGGGGCCTCACCCCTTTGTCTTTTAGCCGTTTGGTCTTTGACAATATTAAACAAATTAATTTAAAGGTTACCCTGGCTCGAGCTAGCACGACTTCCTTCCCCTCCCATTCCCATTCCCATTTGCATTTGCAAGTTGGGACCATATTTTTCTAAATAAGTGTCATACAATATTTGGAAATCGTTATCAAAAGTAGCTTTCATGTGTGTTGCCCAATTTGGTTTTGAAATAAATAAACGTAAAGCCATATTTATTTCATCGATTATAGTATGAACTCCCGTAGCATTTAAGCACGGGTTTAAAACCAACGCACACATAAACACATGTGGTATTTCTTCAAAATAATTTAGAAATTTTTCAACCATTGGGGGTATCATTTTCTCAAACAATTCATTTTTTTCATCAAAATCAAATATTGTTTGAACCATTAAATATAATTCTTGCAATGCTTCATTACTAGTTGGATAATAAACCCCCGATAGTTTTGTAGTAGCGTTTTTAAAAACCTCAAGAAATTCCGTAAGTTGTTCAATACAACCCCAACCCTCGTTAGGAAATGCCGTAACTTGACCACGACTAGCAAGCCTATTATGAAAATGTTTTAAAGTTTCTTTTTGTTTCAAAGCACTTTCGAACATTGTAAAAGTCGAATTCCACCTAGTCGGCACGTCCCAATTAGGACCGAGGAAGGGACGGTTCGTATCTTTACAATATTTTTTATATTTTCTATATCGTTCGCGACTTGTTTTAAAAACTTCATGTAACATAAATCGAAAACTTTTTTTGAAATCTTCTACCATGGGAATTCCGAGCCCATCTTGCACACATAAGTTAATAATGTGTGCAACACATCGTGTATGGAAAAAAATACCATTGCATATCGGATTATATTTTAACTTTAATTTTTCAACCGCGACAATATTGTTTGACGCATTGTCGAGCGACATTGAAAATATTTTGTTTTCTAAGTGAAAAGTTTGTATTACATGGTCTAAAACATAAAATATATTTTCGTCGGTGTGTGGATACTCAAATAAGTCAAACGCAATCGTACGTTTCATCATTTGCCACGTCGAGGGATCGATCCAATGAGCGGTGACGCAAAGGTACGATTCCGGTAAACCGTGAGGAGCCGACCAAACATCGGTGGTTAAGTTCACACTTGTTTGTAAGTTTGAAAAAAATACAATTAAATCTTTTTTAGCTCTTTCCCATAATTTCAAACAATAACGTTTTAGAGTATGTCGAATTACGTGTTTATAACGAGGTTGGAGTGTGTCACGAATCAAGCTTGTCAAGTCGGGATCGTCGAAGTGGTTAAAAGGTAAAGCTTTTTTTAATAACAAACTTCGCCATTCGGTCTTGAACCTTGTTAAAGTCGTAAAGAAAAATCCCACCTTGAGTATCAATGGTCGTTTGCGAACCTTGGAGCGGATTTTCTTTAACAATCTTGCAATACTTAGCTTTATGATTTCTCAGGGTAGAGTTTGCGTTTGGTTGGAGAAAGATACCACACTTTCTACAACGCGCCTTTTTTTCTCCATTCGACAAAAGACACAAGTCGAAAAAACCGGTTTCTTGTCCAAATAATTCGGCGTTTCATGTCGTTTCAAGAATACTAACAACGGTGGGTTGGTTTGAGGAACTGGGTTGAGATGGGTTTGATGAAGCCATGGAATGTAGCAAAGAAGCAAAGCGAAAAAAAACGAGCGAATACTATTGCGTTTTTTCGGTTTTTGGGTTCGTTTTTTGCGTTTTTGAGTGTTGTGATCAACCCAAAACATCTAAACCTATTTATACTAACTTGGGGTGGCAAAATGGTGATTTTTGGTGCAAAAAAAACGGTCAAAAACGAGCCCAACGGCTATATTCCAACGGCTATATACGATTTTTTGGTTCCAACGGTATAAGCCGGTTCCAAACCGGTTCCTTTGATCGGTTCCTGAACCGGTTCCTACACGAACCGGTTCGGTTCGGTTTTTCTGTAAAATACCCCGAATCGATGCTGAACCCGGCGGTTTGGATATGAAACCGGACCGGTTCCTCTGGAAACCGGTTTTTATACGAACCGGTTCGGGCCGGTTTGTCCGGTTCCGGTCCCGAAACCGGTTTTTTTGAACACCTCTATTAGCAATGATATGTTTGTTTTATTTTTGTTATCGTGTTTTTGTATGTGTTGCTAACTTTTAAGGCTGCTACTCTTATGTTAGTCCGTATTATTATTGATGAATTCTTTTTCATTAACTCAAACGTGTTTAGTGCTTATAACGAGCTTCCAGCCCAAATTTAGAATGTAATTATGTAAACCGGTAGCATTTTTAGTGATAAATAAAATGGTATTTGTTGGCCGTTCAAAAATATTATGTAAACCGGTTACAACTTACAAGGCTAGACTTGAAGTTTTTAGAAGCTTAACCTTTTGATAATTATATTTTTTTTGATAATTATATAACTGGTCCCGATTTTTAATAAATTTTGAATGGAGAGTATTTAGTATCAATAAATGTTCATCCTTGATTTTCGGTATCTTGATAAATGATCAACAACCACATTGTCACAACCCTTTAATTTCAATTAAGGTACCAACTCTTTTCATTTTCATATACGGTTCCATAAAAACAATTTGGTTAAAAGCGTATATTATGTCCAACACTTGTAGTCTAGTTGGTTGAGGGCTAAAGTTTCCTATGGGAGGCTTGGGTTCAATTCCCACTAGTTACATTTGGAGGACATTGGTAGAGGGGAAATGAGGGATGACCCGGCCATTGGCTTGGGTTCGAGTCCTGATCCCGACCGGTTTTACCGATTATTTCACCGTCGTGCCTTCGGGCGGGTGAGTGGTCGGGTTTTCCCGAGAATTGGTGGCAATTGATGGCTCGGGTACTCTTAAGTACCTGATTCGCCAAAAGGGTGCCCGAGAGTGCTCGGAATTGATTCGTTGGCCGTTAAAAAAAAAAACCGTATATTATTTAGTGTAACTTCCAATTATACGGTTCCATAAAAATTTATTGTGTAACTTGCAAGGTTAAAGGTTACCTTGTTTGCACGTAACTTCCAATTATACCGTTCCATAAAAATTTACAACATTTTGATTTTAATAAAAGTCAATCAACTATTTATAACTAGTAGGGGTGAGCAAATGTCGGTTCGGTTCGGTTTTTACATATAACCGAAACCGATAACCGAAGTTCGGTTTTAGGAAAACCATAACCGAAACCGATCGGTTACGTCGGTTCGGTTAACTCGGTCAATATGTCGGTTATCAGTTTGGTTTCGGTTATGTTCGGTTAATATCCAAACTTAAAACTTGTGCAAAATTATAAACTTAAAATAGTTTGTAAAGTGTTTGGATCTTATTCAAGAATACAAATATATATGAAAACGCAAGAAAAATACATGAAATACCGAGGAATCAAATAAAATATGCTTCAAATATATGGATATACATGAAAAATACATGAGTTACATAAAAGATATATTTCAAATACATAGATATACATGAAAGATACATGAAATATATTGGAAATACATGAGAATATGTTCCAAATACATGAATATATGTATGAAAAATACTTAAGTATATAACTATCGGTTCGGTTTCGGTTATTTCGGTTACAGAAGAAGGGAAAACCGAAACCGTAGCCGAATGGTTCGGTTTTGGCCATATGTTAACCGTAACCGATCGGTTAATTCGGTTTCGGTTATTTTCGGTTCGGTTATGGGTTTGGTTTTGGTTTTTTTCGGTTATCGGTTTTCGTATGCTCACCCCTAATAACTAGTGTCAGAAGAAAGTAACTTTAACCTCGGTGTAAATTTGCCGTTCATGGGTTCAAGTCCCACAAGGAGAAGAAATTTGCCGTTAAAAAAAAAAAAAAAAACCTCGGTGTAAATTTTGGTACTCGTTTCACCGACTAAAATATTTAACATGGAAAGACGTCTTCGTCAAGGAAATCTTCATTCCCTACAATTTTTTTAATTTATCTTAAAAAAAAGGCAAAGGCTTATTATTTTTTATTTTTATTTTTATTTTGATAGTATCCTTTGTAATTGGCCTATCTTGGCTCTTGACATATGTCAATGGGGGTCGTATTCTTTGGCAAGTGGTCTTTAATAGTGCGAAGAACCTTGTTCGTGCACTAAAATGCTTTCAAAAAAATTTATGGCTCAAAGTTAATTTGTCTAAAAGTCAACTCTATGGCATCTAGTTTGATTATTGATAAGTTGAATGTGTTGAAGGTTTTATTTCAATGAAGCTTTCGTAGCATTCCTTTCTTATTATTGGATCATACAGTTAGAAGAGATATGTTTAAAGTGAAGGTTGGATCGCATCGTTTTATAAACAAACTCGTGTTCAAATTTAGTCTGTTATTGACCCAGAGCAATTCACCCTGACAAATCGGTCCTTGGAAGTCTCCCATTATGCTACTTGTCCTTATTTATAAGAGTGTGTTCCAAAGTATTAACAATTATTAACATGGAAAGAATAGAAATGATTTTATTTTTTTGATTATTTGTGAAATTAATTTAAAGGCAAATGACATCTTTTATATACTGTTGCAGACGATTAGAGGTAAAAGGAAGCATCAATTTTAACTTCAATTTTATACATGTGATTTTTTTTTTTTTTCTAAAGCTTCATTTGGTCCCGATTTTATTCTAAGAACCTCCAAATGGAAGTGAGCAGATTCAAAGAGGATGAATTAAGAACACACTATAGATAAATAAAGGGTGATGTTATTTAGACATCCCAAAAAAATTCTAGACATCCTCTAGGACGGGTCGTGGAGGCCACAATGGGCCGTGTTTTATTGGTTGAATATTATGCTTTATTTTGTATGTAAATGGTTGAATATTATGCTTTATTTGGACAATATTATTGTATGTAAATGGTTGAATATTATACTTTATTTTGTTTTATTGTTCGTATCTTGTGTTTTGTTTAGTTCGACAACATAAACGTTAATAAAAAACCAAACATTCATATTCATATTCATATTCACATTCACATCCATATAAAAAAAATCATATTATACAAATAACAAAAAAAAAACATTTATAAAAAACCAAACATTCATATTCACATATCTAACCCATCTTAAACACCCACACTACACTTATAAAAAACCAAACAATCATCAGCCAATCATTAGTAATCATTTGGAGGCTTATCAGGCCCGTGGAGACCCCCACAGCCCGTCATTTTGCCCTGTTTGGCCCTCCAAGGTCCGTGGAGGGATGTCTGAATAGAAAACCCTAATGTGTGAATAACCAAAACCTAAATAAAAAGAGACAATAGGAACTGTTTTTCAACAATTAAATTTTAGGGTTATTGGATTTTTAACTATCATATGTTGCCAATTGCCGCTCCTAACTAACCACTTGACCACTAGCAAAATACTAATTAGGTTCGTGTTAAATTAGTTGGGAATAGCAGCAATCAACATGTGATAGTTGAGGTTATTAAACTTCAATAACCATAAATGTTATATATGAATTCCAAAAAGGAAAAAAATGTTCGTTTACTAAAACAATCACAAACTGATTATCACATAAGGTAAGATCTAGAACAAACTATGACTAGATATATGTTTACATTCTTTAATTTCACTCTTTTGGGCATAGTAGTGGCGGATCCAGAATTTTTTTAACGGTGGGCACATATTGAGTGGGTTAAAAGAAGACGGGTCAAGATAAAACCAATTCATAATTAACCACTTAATGATATTGTAAAGGTTCAAGCTTATTTACTTAATGACGCAATAAATTTGACAAACACTAGAATAAAACACGCTTATAAATCAATTGAGTAGTTTTACCGTAGAACACATTAGTTATGTATTCAACCTAACCTGTTATAGTTAATACCTAACATACTATATTGTTTAAAACTTAAACCATCTAAATAATAATTAAGCAAAGGTAAATTGATAAACATAAAGAAATTTATTTTTTACTACAATCAGAATAATTTGGTAAATTACAAAAGCTGCATATATAGTATTTTGATTGTTTGACTCAACAACTACATAAAAAAATGAACCAATTCATTTTTTAATTTTTAAATTGATCTTTTTCTTTTCTTTTGTTCATTCATCTCCCGTTTCCAACGAGGGTCATCTCCAGCGTCACATTCTCCTCCCTCATCCTAATTCCTAACCCTCTCATCCATCATCTAATCCTTTCCAAAGCTGTACAATCGAAGTCACTCGACGTCGTAACAGTACCAGAAAACACTCGCCGGAAAGTATGCCCACCGTCCTACCACATTGAATCCGCCACTGGGGCATAGTTACAACGTATGTTAAAGGATATTCGTATTTGTGAAGTGATTAGCCTGATCTAGCAACAAAAAGTATATCTTGTGATTATGTTGCCTATTAATCATTGTTGAGTACAATCATACATGAACCATTACCAAGGTATGCAACTTAACCAACTCCTCATATGTAAAATATTGTGTTCCAATATCTTCGTGCATTTATGTGACATGTCACTCTAAAATCTCATTTTGCTAACTTGTAGTCTTCGTAGTCCTCTTCATGCAACAATGTAGACTGTATACTTTAACCTTCGATCTTTGACCTTGATTAAAATGCTTAAAAATGTAGAAGTTAGCTTGAGATATTAACCTTGACTTAATAGACATAGCAAAAGTAGGTTTGTGTTGACTTTTTAGCCTCTTGACACATGAGTTCTAACTGAGATCTCAAAAGTTCTACTGACTACAAAATATGTAAAGGACATTATTACTGACTACAAAATATGTGAAGGACTCAAGGCTAGTAAATTCTGCAAATTAAGTATAATGTACTCGCATATTTCATTAAATATGTACATAGCAAAATACGGCCGGATTATACAATGTTTCTAAGTTCTAAGTATTTTTTTGGATTGTTTGGTAGCTTCTTAATAGAATTATTTAAGAGACTACTTTTGAATCAGTCAACATTATCATTATACTGATTATACCATATCTCTACCGGTGAGAATATACCACATCGTTGTAAAGTCATCGAAGATCATTTACGTGGCTACTAACTTTGCAAAAGTATTAAACACTGGATCATATTAAAAAGATATTAAAGTTAATCAGGGGCGGAGTATACATTTGGCCAGGGGTGGCCCTGGCCCCCCCTGTTTTTTTTTGCGCAGTAGTGGAAATTTGCGATTTTTATAGGTAAATTGAGTCCGGATTGAGCCCGGTCCCCGCCGATTTTCCACAACTGATTGGAAAAAAATTGAGTTCGGCCCCCGCCGATTCCGAAACCAAGCTTCGCCATTGAAGTTAATGCAATTAAAATACAATAGTTCTAACCCATTTACTTACATTCTTACAATAATAACATGATAAAGTCATCAAACATTATCTTATTTTGGTAAGTAGTTTATATCTCGGGAGCGTCCTGAGATAGCCAAATCTAACATAAAGTGATAAAATGTGTGTAACATAAAAGGAATATGCCGTTTTTTCATATTTTTTTTGTAAAAGACCAACACTCGATAACTAATAAGTCCTACTTCTAATTCTACGTGTGCACATCTTGCTCGAGTGAAGTCTCTATACCTAGACATGATTAATGAATTACCTGCACACATTATGTTTTTTTTCCCGTATACCCACTAAAAAAATTCTTTTTTTTTTCTTTTTTGTATAACACTATGATACTCGTTGAAAATATAATAAAATGTTCTCGTTAATTGGGTGTATTTTTTTTTTAAATCTCGTACATAAAAGTTTAAAAATTGTGAGGGAAACATAAGTGAAAAAAAAACTTTTGAAGGGAAATAAGGGGAAATAATGCATTACTTATTGCCATGTGTCACTAAAGTTTTTTTTTTTTTTAATAACCATACCTAATGTCTGTAGCACACCTAATGAAAAAGAATAACCTAAATGAATGTCATGTCAGCAAAAGAGCTTTATTATATAGAAATCATAAATACACAATATTAGTTTTATATTAGGGTGAATTGCTAAAATCGTTCCTCAGGTTTGCTGAAAGTTGCCATAATCGTACAAACATGGGATTTTTTGTAATAATCGTACATAGGTTCCAATTTCTTGTGAGAATCGTCCCTGGCCCTAACGACGTCCATTTAAGTGACGTTAACTGAGGGGTATAATCGTCAAGTCATGTTTTAAACATTTTTTTTTTGCCAAAGTCGTCCCTCCCCAAATTTAAACCCTTATTTAAAGGTTTTACCCAAACCTTTTTTACACCTCGTAAAAAACCCTAATTCACTATTATCATCCTCATCGTTTACACACTAACTGATCATGGACGATCTCTGGGAAGCTCGAGACAAAGATGTTGAATTTGATCCTCAAGACGAATATGATAAGATTATTTCGATGGTTATCACGAATACTAATAATAATCGTCCTTGTTTTCACATTTTGAAGGTTTTTCGTTTTTGCTCTATTTTCAGCTGGTGAACCTGAAGTTTTCACAATAGAGATGCATCATGGAGGTGAATTTTCAGATTTTCCAGAAGTAACATACATCAATGGTTCAGTCATTCACTTTGATAGGGTACATTCTAACATTTTGTCTCACATAACCCTGTTTAATATGCTAAACCATATTGGTTATGAAGATTATGAACTAGACTCAATAAGATTTCATTATCTGGTACCTGGAGAGGATATGGATTTTGGATTAAAGGCATTGGACTGTGATAGTGATGTTAATAGAATGTTAGGCTATATCCAAGCTAACAAGGTTATTGAGGTGTATGCTGAGCACAATGTAGTTAATAATGGAAATGGTGAAGTGTCACAAGTAGCTCCTAGTAACCTTGGTGCGTTAATTCAAGTGGATGTGTGTGATGGACAAGTTCAGGACAATGTAGGTAGTGATGAAAGCCAGGATGCTAATGTAGACTTTACTGATGAGGAAGATAGTGAAGATCCTGACTTTAAGTATAATGAGGCAGATGATGAGTATAGTAGTAGTGAGAGTGAAATTTTAGTGAATGAAGAGATTGATGATGATAATCATGTTGATAATGATATAATAATAGATGAGGACCATTTGGATGATGATGTTGATGTGAATGAGGTTGTGACTAGAAAGGCTGCTGATTTTGATCTTAGTGGTGATGAACAAGATAACAGAAATGTTGTAGATTGTGAAGATGACTTTGAGTTAGATGATTTTGATAGTCTTAGTGATGAAGAGACAACTGCTAAGGACAGGGCTGTTAGGTGTATTTGTGACACCCGGCATGTTCGGCTTAAACATAATAGTAACATCTAAGTCTACCTTAGCAAGAAACGTTTATAAACAAACTTAACTGGGTCAGTTGAGTCGGGTCAAATTGGTATTGTCCAGGGTCAATGATCAGGAGGATCATTGGGAGTCGTTTTGGGAATACATTAGTACCGGGTTCCGTCGTTGGTGACATTACATGAACTAATTAAGTATATGTGTAGATTATGGGTCGTGTGGTGAATTGTATGCTTAGACTTGCTTAAATGATGTACAAATGATTATACGTGCCTAAACATGCTAAGTATAGACTATGGATGCATGCTTATGTGTCAAGATGTGTTAGAATGCGTTAAACACGACAAACTGGAAAAAGGTTAACATGTGTTAAAAGTGCTGTTAACATGTGTTAAAAAGTGCTGATGACCTGAATGTGGAAATAATGGGCGAATGTGGAAATGGGACTTGAGAAATGGGCGAATGTGGAAACAAAGTGGGCGAATGTGGAAAGATTCCACACTCGACCATTACAAATGGGCGAATGTGGAAAAAGTTCCACATTCGACCACATAAAGTGGGCGAACCTGGACTGGGTATAAATACCATCCTTAGCCATTTTTCACCATTTCACAAACCCTAAACGCC
This sequence comes from Ambrosia trifida, assembly GCA_028751855.1. Taxonomy (NCBI): domain Eukaryota; kingdom Viridiplantae; phylum Streptophyta; class Magnoliopsida; order Asterales; family Asteraceae; genus Ambrosia; species Ambrosia trifida. Next base: position 11,635,122 of record CM054131.1, read on the forward strand.
TCCAAACACTCTCTATCAGATATTATCATTGGGGAAGGAGTTTTTGAGCTTGTTTTTCATAACCTAACTCTCTAAATCATTACAAGTGAAGATCTAAGGTGTGTTCTTCATTACAAATCCTTTTTAAACAATTTTGACTTGTTTTAATCTAAACCCCAAAGGTCCAGATCTGATATCAACCTATTTTATGAATAAAAACCTTTCATAACCAAAACCTATTCATAAACAATGAGTTTTTATGCAAATAAACATGTGTTAGTATGATATTATGCATTGTTTGATGATTACTTGTTGTATAGATGATATGACAACAACCTAGGGCTGTTATTAATGATGGGTTATGATTGAAACATGTTACCTTTGATTGTTGATGGTGTTTTGGCGATTAAAGGGGTTTTTAGTTAGATTTAGGGTTTGTTTTTGGATGATTATGATAAGGTTATGATAGGGGTTTCTTGTTCATGATGATTCGAGTATGATGGACGGATTATTGATCGATTTCAGAAAGTTTCCTAATTGGGTAATATTTTCATGCATGGTGATGTGACATCTCCATAATTTACTATTTTAGGAAACTTGTAAAACGGATAGATTTTGGGGTAAAATTGGTAGGGTTTCGTAGGAATATATTAATGATGCTTGACTGCTGTAACTCGTGATGTTTCGTGATGTTTTCGGATGTTTTCGACGCGTTTTTGGAAAAATCTGACATCAGGGGCGAACCTGGAATACCTTCGACCAGTCGAACGGTCGAAGGTGGGTTCCAGGGGGCGAACCTGGAAACTAAAAGGGGCGAATGAACTAAAAGGGGCGAAGGTGGGAAGAAAAGGGGCGAAGGTGGAGGTTCAAAGCCACATTCGACCAGTTAAGGCCACCTTCGACCTCCCAGGACTACGTTCGACCCTACGTTAACAAAAATGAGATTTTTGATACAAACTAAGTGTTTTATGCTTGAACCTTGCGTGTAATCTATGTGTACTTGATTAGTTAGGGTAATGGGTCACCAACGGGATGTCGGGTCGGTCTAGTGTGTCGGTTAAACATTTAAACACGTTTTAAAAACATACTTGGTTATGATCTGGACAATCGGGGGCTAGATAACCTTATGGTTATTAGTCGGAACACTTATGTGAACATTTTGATAGATCTCCGGTAGAGGGATCATCAAGGGCTAAACATCTTTTACTTACATTTGAGGAACGCTATCTAAGGTGAGTTCACGGCCCCACTTTTACTGCTTTAACTTTTGGGGGAGAAAACATGCGCTAAACAGTTTTGGTAACATATGTCATACTATGGTTTTAACTTTATATTGCTATACGATCTTTTGGAAAGTCCCGGGGGAAACCATGAATGTGCGGGTTTGCACAACGGGGGAAATGTGGATAGATCTATTGGGCGTGACCTGCCCCACTCGTCGGCTTGGAGGGCCGGGCGGGTGCATATTGTCTCGAACAGGAACATTATCGTGCTGAACATTACGGGCTGCTAAACATGCTAAACATTGCTAAACGTGTCCAGTAATGGTTTCCAATCGTAGTAGTAATAAAACATACGCCTAGCTAGCGTACTTGGTAGCATTGATATAGTATGGACATGGTAACACTTGGTAACTCTTTTTGAACAAACCTGTGAACTCACCAGCATTATATGTTGACGTCTTTTGGCATGTTTTTCTCAGGTCGCTAAGGTAGCAACAACTGGATCATAGGCGCACGAGTCGGCACGGGCGTCTAGGGTTTAGAACATGGTCTTCAGTAAACATTTGAACTGTGTCTTTTGAGTTGTAAACATTTAAAGCTTCCGCTACGGTTTATGTTTCTATAATTATATCTTTTGGGTTTTGTGGTATGCATATAGTGTTGTTTATTGTGACCGTTGACTTGAATCCTGGTTTGTCATGCGCCTCGCGGTAAAACCCCGCAAGTGGAATTTGAGGGTGTGACAGATTGGTATCAGAGCCAATGGTTATAGTGAACTAGGACTGCATTTAGAGTCTAGTCTATAGCCGAGTCGCACACACTAGACGGTCACATACTTGAGTCGGTTTGGAACATGTACTAACTTTGTCGGGGTGTCTTTACATCATCATCACACTTCTCTGTTACATCATCCGTCCTCACTCTTGGCTTTATACACTCGTGTGTTCTTCTTCGGGGTTTGAAGGAGAAGGGGTTGACTCGTTGGTTATTGCACGGCAGTGTCGTATATTGGGGTAGTCTTGCGTACTCTCGAGGTTTGTCCAGGATTCGGACATCTCCCTTTCGTACCCCAATAGACGCACTTGCTCACACATTATCCTGTGCACTTATGCTTGTGATAGCATGATGCTAGATGCCGACATTCGGTGACTTGAGTTCAAGCTAAGGGAAAGCTTGGGGGACCATGTAGAGCAGTTTATCATTTCGGGTGCACACGAAATCATAAACTGAAATGCATGAGAATCCAAGTGGACTCTGAACTTGAATGTATAGTCCTGGATTGGGTCTAGACGTAACTTTTCTAGCTACTAGTGGATGACACTAGCAGTGAATCTGAATCTCTCGATTTCTGATTTGTCAGATCATGTCGGGCGCACGCGGTGGTGGACGTCGTGGTGGTGGTCGTGGCGGCGGTGGCCGTGGCGGTGGTCGTGGTAACATTAACATGACCCAAGCAGAGCTGAACAACTTGCTTCAACAGCAAGTGAACATAGCCTTGGCTGCTTTCCAGGCTGGGCACAATGCTATGGGTGGTAAGTTGGTTCTTACCTGCCTTGCTTCGTTCTTGGGTGTCATGTTTCCTCTGTGGTTTATCTTTGTGTCGTGTTTCAGGTGCTGCTGTCAACCCGCCTCCACCCCAGTGTTCTTACAAGAAGTTTAGGGACTGTCAGCCCCACAACTTCGCTGGAACTGAAGGGGCGGTGGGACTGCTCCGATGGTTGGAGAAGGTTGAATCTGTTTTCTTGATGTGTAACTGTCCTGTTGAGGACCGGGTTAAGTATGCCACTGCAACATTTGAGGGTCCTGCTTTGACATGGTGGAATGCTACGACGCAGAACATAGGCTTGGGGGAAGCTCATGCTATGCTTTGGGCGGATTTTGTTCGGTTATTGAAGAGTGAGTACTGTCCCAGGGAGGAAGTGCAGAAGTTGGAACATGAAGTCTGGAACTGCAAGATGGTGGGGTCCGAGATTGAAGAGTATACTGTGCGACGCAATGAGCTGGCGGTGTTGTGTCCTGACATGCACACACCTGAGTACCGTAGGATCGAGCACTACATCTCTGGATTGGTGCCGGAGATTGCTGGGTTAGTAGCTGCTGGGAACCTTCCTACACTGGCTGAGGTCGTCCGTTCTGCACACAAGATGACCAACATGAAGATTTTGGAGGGCGCTTTACCTCCTAAGGGTTCAACTGCGAAGGGGTCTGATGGCAACAAGAGGAAATGGGAGAACGTGGGTAAGAGTGCAGTGCCGGCGCCGTCTCAACCGGCCAAGAAGACTGAGGGATCTGGGTCGTCTTCTTCGCAGAAGACAGGTGGATACATTGGGAAGCATCCCAAGTGTAACAAGTGTGGCTTTCACCATTCTGGGAATTGTGATCGGGCTCGTTGTCATCGGTGCCATCAGTTGGGGCACCATGCTAAGGATTGCAAGGTGGCGCTCACCTCAACTCAGACTCCTGCGGCTACTCCTGCTCCTGTTGCACAGGGGACTCAGGGGAGGCAGGGGTGTTACAACTGTGGTGACACGGGGCATTTCAAGCGTGATTGTCCCAAGCTGAAGCAGGGCGATAATGGGAGGGGCGGAAACGGTAACGGTAACGGGAATGGCGGCGGAGGCAGGACTGCGCGTGCTTTCGTCATTGGGTCTGCGGAGGCTAGGCAGGATCCAGACACAGTTACCGGTACGTTCCTTCTCAACAATCGCTATGTTTTTGTTTTATTTGATTCTGGTGCCGATAAGAGCTTCGTATCTGTGGATGTTAGTCAGTTGCTAGATATAGTACCCACACCTTTAGAGGCTAAGTACTTGATAGAATTGGCTAATGGTAAGAACATTGAGGCGACTCATATCCTTAGGGAGTGTCACTTGGAACTGTCGGGTCTGTCATTCCCCATTGACCTTATGCCTGTACCTTTGGGTAGTTTCGATGTCATTGTGGGCATGGATTGGTTATCGTTGTATCGTGCAGAGATTGTTTGCTTTGACAAGGTTATTCGGATCCCTCTCCCCGATGGAGAGATTCTTTCGGTTCATGGCGAGAAAAGCGGTGCTCCGCTGAGTATCATTTCCAGCATGAAAGCCCGTAAGTATCTTCGAAAGGGCTGTTCGGCCATTCTGGCACTTGTTAACGTTTCTACTGACGATGAGAAGAAGATCGAGGACATTCCGGTGGTTCGTGACTATTCTGATGTGTTTCCTGATGATTTGCCTGGTCTTCCTCCCCATCGTCAGGTTGAGTTTAGTATTGATCTTGCTCCGGGCGCAGCTCCTATTGCCCGAGCCCCGTATCGTCTTGCACCTCCCGAGATGCAAGAGTTATCCAGCCAGTTGCAGGAACTCTTGGAAAAGGGTTTCATTCGACCGAGCTCGTCCCCGTGGGGAGCTCCTATTTTGTTTGTGAAGAAGAAGGATGGGAGCCTTCGTATGTGTATTGATTACCGTGAGCTGAACAAAGTGACCATCAAGAATCGTTATCCTCTCCCTCGCATTGATGATCTCTTTGACCAGCTTCAGGGCTCCAGCTACTACTCGAAGATTGACTTGCGGTCCGGTTATCACCAGTTGCGCGTCAGGGAAGCTGACATCCAGAAGACTGCTTTTCGCACTCGTTATGGCCATTTTGAGTTCTTAGTCATGCCCTTCGGTCTCACTAACGCACCGGCAGTGTTCATGGATTTGATGAACCGTGTTTGTAAGCCGTACCTTGATAAGTTCGTCATCGTGTTCATTGATGACATTCTGATTTATTCCAAGAACAAGGCGGATCATGAGGAACATCTGCGGTTGGTCTTGGAACTTTTGAGACGGGAGCAGTTGTATGCTAAGTTCTCAAAGTGTGATTTTTGGTTACGCGAAGTTCAATTCCTAGGGCATGTGGTGAATGAACTGGGAATTCATGTCGATCCGGCTAAGATCGAAGCTATTAAAGACTGGGAAGCACCAAAGACGCCATCTGAGGTGCGGCAATTCCTGGGTCTTGCAGGTTACTATCGGCGTTTTATCGAGGGATTTTCAAAGATCGCTCAACCCCTCACTGCTCTCACCCAGAAGGACCGAAAGTTCGACTGGGACGAACCACAGGAATCAGCATTTCAGATGCTGAAGCTTAAACTTTGTTCTGCTCCTATCTTATCCTTACCCGAGGGTACGGACGATTTCGTTGTGTACTGTGATGCTTCGATTCGGGGTCTCGGTTGCATGTTGATGCAACGCGGGAAGGTTATCGCTTACGCTTCTCGTCAACTCAAGGTTCACGAGAAGAACTATACTACTCACGACTTGGAGCTGGGTGCAGTAGTCTTTGCGTTGAAAATCTGGAGACATTACTTGTACGGTACCAAGTGTGAAGTTTACACCGATCACAAGAGTCTCCAGCATATTTTCGACCAGAAGGTGTTAAACATGCGGCAGCGTCGTTGGGTTGAACTCTTGAACGATTACGACTGTACGATTAAGTACCATCCTGGCAAGGCAAACGTTGTGGCGGATGCCTTGAGCAGGAAGGAGTCGGCGAAGCCTCGGCGTGTCCGAGCCTTGCAGCTTACCATTCATTCCTCCTTACCTGACCGGATCCGTTCGGCTCAGGTGGATGCCTTGAAGGAGGAAAACCTTAAGGCCGAAACGATGCACAGTGCGGACAAGCACCTTGAGCGTAGGTCTGATGGCCTACATTACTTCGCTGGGCGTGTTTGGGTTCCTTTACTCGGGGGATTACGGGAGCTTGTCTTGGACGAGGCTCACAAATCCCGGTATTCTATCCATCCAGGCTCCGATAAGATGTATCAGGATCTGAAGATACTTTATTGGTGGCCGAACATGAAGGCTGATATAGCCTCCTATGTGAGCAAATGCTTGACCTGTGCTAAGGTCAAGGTGGAGTATCAGAAGCCGTCTGGTCTCCTACAGCAACCTGAGATTCCAGAATGGAAGTGGGAGCGGATCACGATGGATTTCGTCACCAAACTACCGAGATCACCAAGTGGTTGCGACATGATTTGGGTGATCGTCGACCGGTTGACGAAATCGGCACACTTCATACCTATTAAGGAAACGGACGGACTCGAGCGGTTGGCTCGACTCTACCTTAAGGAGGTGGTCTCTCGGCACGGGGTGCCTGTTTCTATCATTTCTGATCGTGATTCCCGCTTTGCTTCGCGTTTCTGGAAGGCTCTTCATAAGGCCTTGGGTACTCAGCTGGATATGAGTACGGCTTATCATCCGCAAACTGACGGCCAGAGTGAGCGGACGATACAAACACTAGAGGACATGCTGCGGGCATGTGTCATCGATTTTGGCAAGGGTTGGGAGACTCACCTGCCGTTGGTGGAGTTCTCCTACAACAACAGCTACCACTCCAGTATCGGGGCAGCTCCGTTCGAAGCTCTGTATGGACGGAAATGCCGGTCTCCCTTGTGTTGGGCTGAGGTGGGCGAGAGTCAGCTCACTGGCCCGGAACTGGTGTACGAAACTTCGGAGAAAATCGTACAGATCCGTAACCGTTTGGCAGCTGCGCGGGATCGTCAGAAGAGCTATGCCGATCGCCGTCGCAAACCGCTAGAGTTCCAGGTTGGGGACAAGGTGCTTCTGAAAGTTTCACCATGGAAGGGCGTCATACGCTTTGGAAAGCGTGGCAAGCTTAACCCTCGTTACGTCGGACCGTTCGCAATCCTGGAACGGATTGGGCCGGTGGCGTACAGACTTGATTTACCGACGGAGCTCGGTAATGTTCACAACGTCTTCCATGTGTCTAACTTAAGGAAGTGTTTGGCTGATGAATCTCTTGTTGTGCCACTGGAAGAGATCAAGGTTGATGATCGTCTTCGCATTGTGGAGGAACCTGTGGAGATTCTGGATTACAAGATTCGTAGCCTTCGGCGGAGTAAAATCCGCATCGTTAAAGTTCGTTGGAACTCGGATCGTGGACCGGAGTTCACGTGGGAACGAGAGGACCAGATGAAGGCTATGTACCCTCATCTCTTTCCGAAGCGCGCGTTCGAGTCCAGGCATGTTACTGCTGAAGCAGAGTGAATCTCGGGGCGAGATTCCCTTTCAACGTGGGGATGATGTGACAACCGGTAACCTTTCTTTTCGTTTTCTTCCTTTTCGTCTTTTTCACTTTTGGGCTTCGTGCAATTTTCGGGACGAAAATTCTTTCAACGTGGGGATGATGTGACACCCGGCATGTTCGGCTTAAACATAATAGTAACATCTAAGTCTACCTTAGCAAGAAACGTTTATAAACAAACTTAAATGGGTCAGTTGAGTCGGGTCAAATTGGGATTGTCCAGGGTCAATGATCTGGAGGATCATTGGGAGTCGTTTTGGGAATACATTAGTACCGGGTTCTGTCGTTGGTGACACTACATGAACTAATTAAGTATATGTGTAGATTATGGGTCGTGTGGTGAATTGTATGCTTAGACTTGCTTAAATGATGTACAAATGATTATACGTGCCTAAACATGCTAAGTATAGACTATGGATGCATGCTTATGTGTCAAGATGTGTTAGAATGCGTTAAACACGACAAACTGGAAAAAGGTTAACATGTGTTAAAAGTGCTGTTAACATGTGTTAAAAAGTGCTGATGACCTGAATGTGGAAATAATGGGCGAATGTGGAAATGGGACTTGAGAAATGGGCGAATGTGGAAACAAAGTGGGCGAATGTGGAAAAAGTTCCACATTCGACCACATAAAGTGGGCGAACCTGGACTGGGTATAAATACCATCCTTAGCCATTTTTCACCATTTCACAAACCCTAAACGCCTCCAAACACTCTCTATCAGATATTATCATTGGGGAAGGAGTTTTTGAGCTTGTTTTTCATAACCTAACTCTCTAAATCATTACAAGTGAAGATCTAAGGTGTGTTCTTCATTACAAATCCTTTTTAAACAATTTTGACTTGTTTTAATCTAAACCCCAAAGGTCCAGATCTGATATCAACCTATTTTATGAATAAAAACCTTTCATAACCAAAACCTATTCATAAACAATGAGTTTTTATGCAAATAAACATGTGTTAGTATGATATTATACATTGTTTGATGATTACTTGTTGTATAGATGATATGACAACAACCTAGGGCTGTTATTAATGATGGGTTATGATTGAAACATGTTACCTTTGATTGTTGATGGTGTTTTGGCGATTAAAGGGGTTTTTAGTTAGATTTAGGGTTTGTTTTTGGATGATTATGATAAGGTTATGATAGGGGTTTCTTGTTCATGATGATTCGAGTATGATGGACGGATTATTGATCGATATCAGAAAGTTTCCTAATTGGGTAATATTTTCATGCATGGTGATGTGACATCTCCATAATTTACTATTTTAGGAAACTTGTAAAACGGATAGATTTTGGGGTAAAATTGGTAGGGTTTCGTAGGAATATATTAATAATGCTTGACTGCTGTAACTCGTGATGTTTCGTGATGTTTTCGGATGTTTTCGACGCGTTTTTGGAAAAATCTGACATCAGGGGCGAACCTGGAATACCTTCGACCAGTCGAACGGTCGAAGGTGGGTTCCAGGGGGCGAACCTGGAAACTAAAAGGGGCGAATGAACTAAAAGGGGCGAAGGTGGGAAGAAAAGGGGCGAAGGTGGAGGTTCAAAGCCACATTCGACCAGTTAAGGCCACCTTCGACCTTCCAGGACTACGTTCGACCCTACGTTAACAAAAATGAGATTTTTGATACAAACTAAGTGTTTTATGCTTGAACCTTGCGTGTAATCTATGTGTACTTGATTAGTTAGGGTAATGGGTCACCAACGGGATGTCGGGTCGGTCTAGTGTGTCGGTTAAACATTTAAACACGTTTTAAAAACATACTTGGTTATGATCTGGACAATCGGGGGCTAGATAACCTTATGGTTATTAGTCGGAACACTTATGTGAACATTTTGATAGATCTCCGGTAGAGGGATCATCAAGGGCTAAACATCTTTTACTTACATTTGAGGAACGCTGTCTAAGGTGAGTTCACGGCCCCACTTTTACTGCTTTAACTTTTGGGGGAGAAAACATGCGCTAAACAGTTTTGGTAACATATGTCATACTATGGTTTTAACTTTATATTGCTATACGATCTTTTGGAAAGTCCCGGGGGAAACCATGAATGTGCGGGTTTGCACAACGGGGGAAATGTGGATAGATCTATTGGGCGTGACCTGCCCCACTCGTCGGCTTGGAGGGCCGGGCGGGTGCATATTGTCTCGAACAGGAACATTATCGTGCTGAACATTACGGGCTGCTAAACATGCTAAACATTGCTAAACGTGTCCAGTAATGGTTTCCAATCGTAGTAGTAATAAAACATACGCCTAGCTAGCGTACTTGGTAGCATTGATATAGTATGGACATGGTAACACTTGGTAACTCTTTTTGAACAAACCTGTGAACTCACCAGCATTATATGTTGACGTCTTTTGGCATGTTTTTCTCAGGTCGCTAAGGTAGCAACAACTGGATCATAGGCGCACGAGTCGGCACGGGCGTCTAGGGTTTAGAACACGGTCTTCAGTAAACATTTGAACTGTGTCTTTTGAGTTGTAAACATTTAAAGCTTCCGCTACGGTTTATGTTTCTATAATTATATCTTTTGGGTTTTGTGGTATGCATATAGTGTTGTTTATTGTGACCGTTGACTTGAATCCTGGTTTGTCATGCGCCTCGCGGTAAAACCCCGCAAGTGGAATTTGAGGGTGTGACAGTATTAGGAAGAGATCTCGACCAACACAACAACATGCTGATAATCCCTTTTTGTTACCCAAACATTTAGAGATAGAGATGAGATAAAGAGGGTTGTAAAAGCAAGGGGCACATGGACGGTGAATACCTACAATAAAGAACACAAATGTTTGCAGACTAGAGAACTCAATTTATGCACTATAGATTGGATATCACATGAAATTGAGCCCATTGTTCAGGTCTGCCCAGAAATCAAATTGAGGGCCCTTGTAGATATTCTTCAAAAGAAGCATCAAATTCAGATTAGAACTTATCAAATGTTTAGGGCAAAATAAGAGCTTGCTGCGCAATATGAGCTTCTTAGACAATATGGAGAAGAGCTTTTCAGATCTAACCTAGGAACTATAGTAAAGTTAGATGTTGAACTTGAACCTAACCCAAACAGTCCCACAAGACAGTTCAGGATGGTATACATATGCTTAGGGGCATTAAAAAAGGGGTTTAATATGGCTGGGAGAGATCTCCTTGGGTTTGATGGTTGTTTTTTAAAGGGCCCTTTCCCTGGACAAATTTTGATAGCTGTTAGGGTCGATGAAAACAATGGGATCTACCCACTTGCTTATGTTGTGGTGGAGGCTGAAACGATGGCTAGCTGGACATGGTTTTTGGAATGCTTGGCGGATGACCTGGATATTGGGGTCAATAGTCAATTCAGCTTTATAGGTGACAGGCAAAAGGTATGTCAATAGTCAATGTTTTATAATGACATATGTTGTAACTGTTTTATAACTTGCATTTGTATGTTGTAATTGCAGGGTTTAATACCTGCCATAGCCAGACTCTTTCCAAATGCTGAACGTAGATATTGCTTAAGACATATCGATGAAAGCATGAAGGCTAAATGGAAGGGTGATACTTATAAGAACCTATTGTGGGATGCTGCTAGTGCAACAACACCCCAGAAGCATGACAGAGCTATGGAAAAGATATTAAAGGAGGATAAGGCCCTTCATGCTTATTTGAAAGGGATTCCACAGAAGCAGTGGTCAAGAGCCTTTTTTTAATAGTATGTTTTATACATTATATTGCTTGTTTTGTGTGTTTAAATTGATAGTTTACCATATAATATAATGTCCATTACAAAAAGGCCCAGGACTGATGTGTTGTTGAACAACCTATGTGAGTCATTTAATAAGAAGTTGCTTGAAGCTAGAGACAAACCAATATTAACATGCCTTGAGCTCATTAGGGAGTATCTGATGAAGAGAATTTGTGTTGTTCATAAGAAAATTGCTAAATGTGATGGACCCTTAACACCAAAAGCAACGGAGATGTTGCAAAAGATCATGTCTGGAGCTGCTAAGTACACTGCCATTTGGTGTGGAAATGGGAAGTATCAGGTTTGTAATGGTTATATCTTAGATACATTATGTGTTAAAGGGGCCTCACATGTTCTGTTTTTTTTATTCATGCCAAGTGGATGGGCCAGAACTTGAGAAAAGGGCTGTCAATCTGAATGAGAGAAGGTGTGCATGTAAGAGGTTCCAATTAACTGGCATGCCATGTAGACATGCAGTTGCCTGTATCTGGAACATGGCCATGAATGGGATGGGTGATGGTGTTGTTGAAGAGTGGGTTGATAAGACTTATTGGTTAGAAACATGGAAAAAGGTTTATGCAAACACCATTGAGCCAATAAATGGTAGGGACATGTGGTCACCATCTCAATGCCCAACCACTTTAATACCTCCTAAATTGCACAAGCAAATTGGAAGACCCAAGAAGAAAAGGAAGAAATCTACTGTGGAGTTGCAAGAGATGACTCAGGCCATCAACAAGACAGGAAAAATGGGAAGAAAGGGGGCTACTGTCACTTGTAAAACATGTGTGGGGGGGGGGGGCATAACAAAAGAACATGCAGTAAGAAAAGGCCAGAAGTTGTTGAGGGTGCGGGAGCTACTAAAGGGGCTGATGGGGAGTAGGCTTAGTTTTTTAATTTCAGTTGGTGTCAAACAATTAGTGTTTTTTTTTTTTTTTTTTTGATATAATGAAGTTTAAGCATATTTGACTTTTGTTTTTATGTTTGACTTAAGTTATGGTATGCTATGTTATCTTTGACTATGTTTGACTGAAGTCTAATGTTATTGGTAAGCATGAATTCAATACTTGCATTTAATTCATGAGGATGTGTTGATGTTAATAGGTCAGTGGGTAGTTGGGTAGATACAACAATTTAATGGCTCATTTGTCTATTAAATATGTCATTCTAATGTTATTAGTGAGCATAAAATCACTTTGAATGGTTAACATGGATGGTAATAACAACTTGCAGGATGACAAACAGGAAGTGCAGGTTGATGATCCACATGTTGTGCCAGTTCAGAAACGGCAAAAGGTTGATCATCCACAGGTTGTTTAGGTTCAGAAACCAGAGGTTGATCCAAATGCTGGTAACAAATCCAAAGATGTTGAGGATCAGAAACAAGATCAACAACAAGTTGGGTTGCTTCATGGTCAAGGTGACACATCCGAAGAGGAAGATGATCCAACTAAAGACTATGATCCAGAGGTTTTAAGAAAGGCATATGATTATGACAGCACAGATTCGGACGAGTGGTACCATGATCCCTATGAAGGAGAGCATGCCTCAGATTCGGACTGTTGTTCGGATGACGACTGTCACTGGAAGTGATATAACCTTATCTATATCTCTGTTTTCAGTATGTCTTTTAGTGTGTTTTAACTAGTGTGTTTTAACTTGATCTCTATCTATTATGTTTATGTCTAACATGTGTATTTTGCATCTGTGATTATGAATGTAATGTGTTTTGTTGTACTTCATTCACTAAATTGGCATAACAAATCAACTAACAAAATCAGAAAGATGGTATACACAGATACATCAAAACATTGATTTTCATTAACATTGAACAATTTATTACATAAAGGTACGACCTTTAACTGGTCGTTTATGTGATACCCCGCACTTTCAGGTTCTCACTTTAACTAAACTCTAGTTACTTGTAGTTACATTCCTTGCATTCTACTTAACTAGGGTTAGGGGCTGTTTGGGAAGCCTTTAATGAGGCTCTAAACCATTCAGCGCTGAATGATTTAGCATTCAGCGTGTTTGTTTCAGTTTCTGAATAGAATGGTTAAGACTGAACCATTAAGATTTGAGATGTTGCTGAACCATTAAGCACTAAACCATTAAGCACTGAACAAGGCTGAACCTTAATGAGGCTCTCCTACCAATGTGGGACAAGAATACTAACCATTAAGATGTCCATCTTAATGATTCAGCACTTAATCATTCAAACATTTTAACCATTCAGACCTCTTAATGATTCAGCACTTAATCAACCAAACAGCCCCTTAGCTAGATAAGTCACACATTGCACAGTTATAGGCAGTGTTACAAAAGGCGCTAGGCGCTAGGCGGACGGTGAGGTCCAGCCTAGGGACTAGTCGGGCCTAGGCGAAAATTAGGCGGAATTAGGCGTTTTGGTATTTTATACGTATTTTATATATACACACACAAATTTAGGTGTTTTTTTTGAAAATATGTTAAGATATATACACATAATACTTAGAAATATTTAGATATATACACCTAATACTAAGAAATACTTAGAAATTTACGTATAAACAGTTTTAATTTAATATAAGATAATTCATATTACAAAAGTGAATAATAAATAAAGTCAATGATTTAAAGCTGACTTTAAAGAAGCAGCCCAAGAATAAAAAACGTGATAAGGCCCAACACCTTAAAATGAAACCCAAACCACTTAAAAGGTAAAATAGGGTTTCAGTTAAAAGAGCGCCGCTATTATGCCTAGAAAGAAGGAAGAGTGTATCAAGAAAAGCATCGACTGTGAAGAACTGCATCATCAATTCCGGTTTTCACACTCAGATTAGTAAGTTCCAACCTTCCCTTCTGGATTTAGGTATTAAAATGGGCTAAAAACATAAAAGGAGAAAATCTGTGATAATCTTTAGAAATTTTGGATTTTTTTTAAATTATAAGCAGATCCGCCTAGGCCCGCCTACGTCCTCCTAGGTCCGTCTAATCCCGCCTAATAGCCGCCTAATCCCCAAAACGCCTAGGACCCCGCCTAGGGCTTATTTCCTATATTTTGCCTCGCCTAGCGCCTAGGCGCCGCCTAGGCCGATTTTTACAACACTGGTTATAGGTTAATAACTACATGAAGTGGTAATTCGGGAAATTACCAAACTATATACATGAGTAGTGAACCCCGGACGTTGGTGAATTGTGAAACTAGATAATTGTAAATTAATTGATTGAGATCGATTGCAATTACGTGCTTCTGTGAAACTATGTGCAAACTGTATGTGATTACGTGAACTTAAACCGAAAGCGTTAATAAAGATCGTAATGGGTGGACCGTTAGGATGATTTGGGTCTTAACACATGGGGTTACACTTGTTATGGTCCAAAATAGCGAAAACATCGAAGAAAACACGCGGTACAACGGACCAGACCACCCCGGGGCGAGCCGGGCTGAGTGAGCGGCCGCTCACTCGGGCCACGCGGCCGCTCTCGGGCGTCTGACGAAACATAACCGCCTTAAACTCTTATTTAAACAATCTTAAGTCCCAAGTATCCCATAAACTCAACCCTAATCGCCCCTAATTTCCTAGTTACAAAAATATTAACCTCAAACACCTGCTAAGGCTCAAGAACATCGATCGGGAAGCTTGGAGAGCAATCGGTTGGTGGTTTTGAAGTGCTTGCGGTATAATATTCAATCTCTTATGTTTTAATCTTCTTTAATATGTTTTTAAAACATCATAACCGAGTTTGTCCAATCTGAAACGTTTTCATAAACATTAAAACTTGATGTTTATAAAGATTTAATGGGTTAAACTTAATCTTATGTGATTATTATTTGATGAGATGCATGATATGCATGTTTATGATGTTTTAGATTTCTAGGATTTTTGGTTGATGATGTTTAGCATGTATTTTGTAAGGTTCTGATCATGTTATGTCTTGTAAATGTCGTATGATGGTTTGTGAGTATTTTTGATCGATTATATGCGTACATGAGTAGTTTTAATTTGGAGTTTATGCATGATTAAAATCTGGACAGAATCCTTGGGTCGACTTGTAGGGTCTGTTACGTGACTTAAATTAATAATTTTGATGATATCTTTGCATGGTTGTATTGCACACGGTCTTAGATTTTCATAATGGGCAAAATAATTTGTTTTGGACGTCGTTTGATAGGTTTTTGGAATTTTCTTTGATTAAAGGTCATATCAGATTTTCGGATTAGTAAACTGGGTCGACTTTAAACAATCATAACTGAAGTTTTACAAAGAATTAAAGTATGACATTTGGACAGTAGGTCAACACTGGAATAAATTGGTTTTTCCAAGTGGATTCATCCCGTTTGGATGAATACACAATTTTTGGGAATTTTTCTACTAATCTTATCTGTTGTGAGTATTTTCTGGACATAGTTGTATTGTGTGATTTTTCATAATTTTTGTGCATGGTTTTATCATGAACTAAAAATATGGACTTGTCCGGTAGACCTCCTGGAATATTTAGTAAACTTTTGGGAGTCAAATTCACTGGATAAGTATTTTTAATAAAATAGTTTTCACAGCGCATAATCTGTCCTAAAAACGCAGATTATGTAACATACACATATGTGGCTATTTTGAGTCTTGTATGACTTGTATTTGACATGAACTTGTATGAGCACTAACATGAGGTGTATATGAAGTGCATAACTAATGTTAAGTATTGTATTCACCAACGGGCCCGTAGGGTTTACTTGCGCACTTAGAATCATTAGGTGTCACTTACACGGTTTTGAATTTTTAAATGTCTTGGACAACGGGTTATATGGTGTAATGATATTACACATATACTCACTTAGTGACACATGTAATAGGGAGTCGGTAGCACATGCTATTTGGGAAGTTTGGATTAATTGCTTGCGTCTTAAGGTGAGTTTCACTACTTTTTCTTCAAAAGCTTGCATCTCGGGTTTGAGACAACTTTGGTAAACGTTTTCTAGTCCGGTTTGGGACTACTTTTACATCTCGGGTTTTGAGATGCTTTGACTCCTTGTGTGGGTCGGATTTTGACTCTTTGTGTGGGTCGGGTTTTACGATTCCTTGTGTGGATCGCGCTTTTATCAGTTTATAGCTTTAACTGTCCTTTGTGAACTAAACACACTCTATCACTTAAAGTCCTTACATATTATTGGGTTAATCGCTGGAGGCGAACGAGGTATTAGTTGATAGCGCTATTAGGTTGTGTAGCAACCTCATGCTTGAGGTGCTTGTGTCACGGGCATGAACTTCTGACCACATCTTTTCTACTAGTGTTGATAGACACTAGTACTAAGGCAATTTAACGTATGTTAACACATTTCTGAAGGTTCCCAATAATCACCTGTTTAGTTACAATGAGTGGGCTAGCTACCCATGTCAAGCTTAAAACTGATGACTCTTATGACTTTTGCAATCGGCAACTTTACACTCGTTATTTAAACTGTGAACTCACCAACATTGTTTGTTGACACACGATATACATGCTTTTGCAGGTAGTTAGCTTCATGTACCACGATTAGAAAGCACTGCACACTTCACTGCATTTGGGTCTAGGCATACATCTAAATTTCATTCTATGCTTTTAAGTTTTCTTTGGTATGGTTTTATATTGGGCGCGTTGTTTTGCGCATGGTTTTAAACTATCTATGTTTAGTTTACGCTTCCGCAAATTAACTAAACTTTTTGGTAGACGCTAAACTTGATTTTTGAAAAAGAACTAAATGGTTTGGGCATTTAGAGTCGTTCTGAAGACTTATGGCTATGGGATCCTGGTATGTCATGCGCCTCGCGGTATAAACTCCGCAGTGAAAATTTGAGGGTGTGACAGTTTCCATAAACAGATACATCAAAACACACAAAATGAAGACCACAACAACAGCCCTAAGCCTTCTATTCTCAGCCTTCAAATTCCTGATCATATCTTATAGGTGATGTTGGCGTTCGTCTTTTTCACATAACCATCCAACGAAACCACATCCCCTGTTGCAGCAATAAAAACGTCTACCTGGGTTTTGACTCATCCACGAAGTACGAATAATAGTTCTAGAGCCACATGCACACCATACCATCGTTAATTGAGAGCATAAAGATCGAATAAGAATTTAGGTCAAAGTCATTGTGATTGTAATTGAAGATTGGGGGTTTATAACGTTCAAATTGGGGAGGGACAAATTTGGCAAAATAAACTATAAACGTGAATTGACCATTATACCCCTGACTTAATTAGACTAAGTTAACGTCGTTAGGGCCAGGGACGATTCTCACAAGAAATTGGAACCTATGTACGATTATGACAAAAAAAATCCCAAGTTTGTGCGATTATGGCAACTTTCAACAAACCTGTGGGACGATTTCAGCAATTCACCCTTTATATTATTTTAGAAAAAAATAAATTGCACCAAGTGATGTTGGATTGTTGGTGCATTAAGTTATCAATAATCAAACTAGATGCAATAGAGTTGACTTTTAGACAAATTAAATTTGAGCCATTGATGCCATAGGCTTGAGTACTAAGCAGCAGTGATAGAGGTTAAAAACAGTGGGAGTCTTTTGAGAAGGTGTAAAGATCGTCGTTGTTGTCACACCAGATTATAGAAATTCGGGTCTTGTAGTTCTTCACAAGAAAACCAAAAGGGTCAAATTCAACAGATACAGAATTATCTTTAGTGAATTGACGAACTGAAATTAGTTTTTGAATAAGTTTAGGGGCATAAAGGACACGGTTTAAAACAAAGGGTGGGTATGGTGTGTTTGGGGGGGGGGGGGGGAGGGAGGTTTGTGGTCCATGTCTAAGAACCGGGACGGTTTTTCCATCACCAACAATAATATTTTCATTCATGCAATTATTAAAAATAGTACCAAATTTACCTGAATTGGGATACATGCTGATGGTTGCGCCCGTATCCATGACGCCATGCTGATAATATGGTGGGTTTAAGGACATGGTGTAAAGGGCTTGTTAAATGTCAGTTGGTGAATAGGTCGCTTGGTGACCCTGATGAGGACGTGGCCTGAGGATCCCTTGACTGGGGTTATGTGTGGGCGGTGCGGCGGTGGTTAGGTATGGGCAGAGAGGAGGTGTGGCTGTGGACCACTGGAACCAAAGGGACGGTGAGGTGGTGTTGGTGGGTGCGTTCAGGATGGTCCAGGTGTAGGTAGTGGAAATGTCCAAGTGCCATAGGGATGGCCGCGTCCTTGGGACCAAAAGGACCGACCACGGCCACGACCTCGTGATCAGCTACGGCCGCATGGGACGGCAGGATTGGGATCGGGTTGGGTATTGGGCTGTGATGAGGACTGTGAAGATGGTTTGTTGTTGGTGGTGGTGAGGGCTTGGTTAGCGATGGTAGCGGCATATAAGGTTTTTTCTGCCTTTTGACTTTCTACCATGCACAGTTGTGAACGGGCCTCATAGAAGGATGGTGTAGGGTCTTTTTGTTGTAGTATGGTTGAGATACCTCCGTACTGGTCTGTAAGACCAGAAAGAATGTGTAGAACCAGGCGTTTGTTATCAAAGGGTGCATCGACATTAGCAAGTTGATCAGCAAGGGTCTTAATGGCTTGGCAGTAAGCAGACATATTGGGAAAACCATCTAAACGGGCGTTGGCAAATTTCTGCATGAGGTATATGGCTCGGGAATTTTTATTGTCATGGAACAGGCCTTCAAGGGTTGTCCATGCATCGTAGGCAGACATGTTAGGGACGTCGATGGTATTAAGAAAGAGTTCGGACCACAGAGCATATTGACTGGATTCGGCTTCAAGGAGAACATGGATGAAGTTTTTGATGTTGGAAATTGTAACAACAGGGTGGGTTTTATTGTCCATGGGGAGATGAGGATGGGAGATGAAGGCCGATTAGGCGGCGGGGAGGAAGAAACAGAGCATTGGCGGTGTGGTAAGGAAGACAATCGACAGCGGCAACTATGGTGATCAGGAGGGATTAGGTTAAACTCTTGATACCATATTAGAGAAGATTATTATCAAGGTTGTCCTCATTCTCATTAATCGTTTTAAATAATACAATGAGAGATCACTTAAGATCTCGTATATACAAAAATACATTAAATATAATAATTACAATATTAACTCAATATTATTCTATTAAAAGTCTTCGAAGATCATTTAGGTGGCTACTTACTTTGCAAAAGTATTAAAAACTGGATCATATAAAAAAGACATTAAAGTTATTGCAATCAAAATATGAAAGTTACAACCCATTTACTTACAATAATAATATGATAAAATATTTTCTTATTTTAGTAACTAGTTTATACCCTCAGAACGTTTAGGATATAAAAATCTAATATAAAATGATAAAATGTGTGTATCATAAAAATAGTAAACCGTTTTTCTTTTCAAATTTTTTTTAAGGGATCAACACTCGATAACTCATAAAACTTATTTCTAATTCTATGTGTGCACCTCTTGCTCAAGTAAAATCTTTATGCCTAGACATGATTAATGAATTACTTATATACACTGTGTTTTTTTCCTGTATACCAACTAAAAAAAGTTGTTTTTTTCTTTTTTTGTGTTGCACTATGGTACTCGTTGAAAAGATAATAAAACATTCGTTAATTCGGTGTATTTTTTTAAAATAAATCTCGTACGTAAAAGTTATTAACGTTTAAAAATTGTGGGGGAAACATGAGTGAGAAAATGACTTTTGAAGGGTAGTAAGAGGAGAAAATGCATTACCTATTGCCACGTGTCACTCAATAATTTTTTTTTTTAAATAACCGCACCTAGTGTTAGAGCATTCACATATCATCCACCATATTTTACCTTATAATTTAATTAAAAATCATACTTTTCAAAATTTATCTCTCATTTAAAAAATTTCTCACATCCCATCCACCATATTTATCTTACTCACAAACACTTATTTTATTTAATTTCTCGTTATAATACACTCCCAATAATTTGGTGTAGGGTGAATAGTAGCTTTGTATGAAAAGCTAGGATAACATTTTTTTCATAATATAAAGATAGGGTATAAAATGGTAGATGGGTTGTGATGTGTTTTTAGTAGTTTTTTTTTTTTTTTTTTTTTAATTTTAAAGATAGGGGAAGGCTTGATGAATAAGTTGTGAATGCTCTTAGAGCATTCACATTTAGACCACTAAATCATTTCCATCAAATTATACCAAAAATCACTACTCCAACTATAAATATTCTCTCTCCTAATTAAAATAATAACACTTTTCATACTTTTATCTAGGCCTGTAAACGAACCGAACGTTCATGAACTGTTCGGTGGGAAGTTCGTTTATGTTCGTTTATTTAAATAAATGAACGAACACGAACACAATTTTTTGTTCGTTTAATTAAACGAACGAACATGAACACGCGTTGTGTTCGTTCATTTATGTTCATGAACGTTCGTTTATGTTCGTTCATTTATGTTCGTTTATTTTGTTCGTTTATGTTCGTTTAATTAAACTTAGCTTTATTTTTATTATTTATTTCCTTTTGTTAAGTAACCTTAATTCATATGTTCTAAAACTTAACCCTAACCCTAACATTCTAAACATATCACTTATTAGCCGCTCTTCACACTTCACAGCCGCTCTCCACCCAAACCCTAACGTTCATTTCTATTCATGAATCATTATTAACTTGATTTTGTTTGTGTTCGTTTATGTTCATTTGTGTTCGTTTATATTGTTCATTTGCGTTCGTTTATGTTCATGAACTGTTCGTTTAGGTTTAAATGAACGAACATAAACGAACACGAACACAACAAATTTCTTAATGAACGAACACGAACACAAAAATGTGTTCGATTATGTGTTCGTGTTCGGTTAAAATTAAATGAACAAAAACGAACACGCATGTGTTCGTGTTCGTTCGGTTCGTTTACAGACCTACTTTTATCATTATATTTTCTCTCTTCTCACTCACAACCACTTACAAAAATATTATAATATTTATAGGGGTAGTGTTTTCACCAAATATTTTATCTCTTCCACTAACAACCAGTTACACCCACCCCTCATAATTTATGAAAAACATTCAAATACATTTAATGGACTAAATGTGAATGCTCTTATATGACACACCTAAAAGAATATGATGACCTAAATAAATTTTATGTCAAAAGAGCTTCCTTATTTATACAGATACTTTACTTATATAGATAAATGATAAATACAAAATATTAGTTTTATACGTATTATTTTAGGGGAAAAAATTGCACCAAGTGATGTTGGATTGTTGGTGCATTAAGTCTTTTTGTTTTATTTTTAATTTTATTATTATTATGGTCACATATAAAAGTCTATAAATATGACTCTTCCCAAAGAATCTTCCATTGCTCCTGTGCTCCCTTATTCATATCTCCTCAATCAAAACACAAAGGTAATGCCACCATCTCTCTCTCTCTCTCTCTCTCTCTCTCTCTCTCTCTCTCTCTCTCTACAACACTTGAATCACAACTATGTTTATATAATCACAT